>ML787270.1:361674-392832 GCA_009831015.1 Picea engelmannii
ATTAGGAGATGGTTAAGTCTTGATTATTATGTTAGGGCAAAGTAGTACCTTCACTAAAAAGATGAATTATCAAGCTTATTACTCGGAATGAGGAATGGCCTTGTGTATGCAATTAAGGAGGGAATGACTTTATGAATTCAATTTAAAGAAGGGATTGTTTTATGTATTTAAACAAGGAAGGAAACTCCTTGGATTAGGTGGAGGTTTCAAATCATAGGGGTAATGAATATTTAATGTATAGTCTTGAATTCACTAGAATTTTTACCCTAGAAGAGTTTTTTTTTTTTTTGACTTACGACTCAAACTCTGAACTGGCGACACTTGGTTAGGGGAATTGTTTAAGGATTTATTAAGGTGTTAATGTCTCAGGGTTGCTTAGGTTTGTTTCCTTCATCCACATCAATGTGACGTGCCCTTCAGGACGCACTAGGTGCTCCAAGGGTGTCACTCGCCTCGTTTGTTTCCTTTGCACGACGTGCCCTTCAGGATGCACCACGTGCTCCAAGGGTGCCACTCGCCAACTGGTCTGATTGGTAGACATCTATAACCCCTGGAGTCAACACTCAGCCAGGTGAACTTGTGGGAGACTAAGGGTTCTAAGGAATAAGGTGCCTGCCTTATTGCGCGGCCCTTAGAATCATCGTGAGCGATTGTCGCAATCTTCCCTCATGGCATCGTGGATCCTCTTGAACTAGGTAATTGTTAACCTACAGTTCGAGCCATGGCAGGAGTGCTAGTAGGCAGTGGCAGGGCTACTTTCCACCCCTCTCCCTCAACCTCTCTGGAACTCGTGTGTGTGTCCCCTTTACTCCATATGTGAGTCTGGTCGGCAAGCTATCGTCAGCCTGCATCATCGACAATCGTGTCAGAACATGTCAAAAATTAATTCATCTAATCAATGAAATATCACAGTGAATAAATCAACCCAAATAGCACACTCCCTGACTCAATCCAGAGTCCAAGGGGGTTCTATCGATGTCGCTGCATCCCCAAGGTCCAAAACCCTGCACACTCAATACAACTGAGTCAATAGCACATGTCTACATGGAATAGTAAAACATCATGTCGTCTATCATAATGCATCATAATCAAGTATAAATGGTTTAACATCAGAAAAGTCCAGATCACTTGCGAGCAAGTGTCCTCAAATAATAAGTGTTCTCAGTGCGCCAGAGTGGGATGTTACAGAAATTCACAGCTTTACAAATCCCTGATTTTTAGGGGTTGTTAGTCGTCAAATTCCACATTTTCCACTTGTAAAAATCATCCTTGAGGTAACTCAAACCTGCTCCCCACTCATGGAGTCATGGTAAACTATTTTTAACCTCGTTGTTCTATTTGTCTTCCACCACTTAATTTATTAAAAGTTTGTCCTTCACATGTGTCAAAATAAAAGAGGTTAGTTGGGAAGTCAAATATTTTCCCAGAAGTCATCAAATAATTAATTACAACAATCAAAATTCCAAATTCGGATTTGCGATAAATGGAAAATAATTTCCAAATACGAATTTTCAAAAAATGGAAATTTATTTCAAGGTTCACTTAGAATTTAATATTCTAAAATCTGAGGATATTACACCTCGAGGATGAATTTCAGAAAATAATACAGTCCACCTTTGATGGAAAATCAAGGACAGGTGAAGATGTTGAAGCATGGTGACGCAACCTGCCCCTCAGCGAGCAAGTCGCTCCCACCAGGACCTTCTTCAACCACGGGCCCGAAGAGTCTAAGCTCTTCCAACTCCCCTCGGGAGTCACGAGTCACCCACAATAACCCCTCGGAAATCTCCCTTTCGGAAGTCGGGATATCGCGACTCGGGAGATCGCGGTTCACGTGAACACAATTCTCATACAAAACAAAACCCCGATCCCCGATGGTCAATGGGTCAACATTTCCCTCTATCGGAGATTTCACTATCGAGAAATCAGCGCATGAAATACCGTGACTCACTTACACTATGAATCCCCGAACCCCAAACTCTAATATGCTTCCACCTGTACTCCACTGGCGATCGCAAACCCACACGCCACGTGACTTCGGGATTTCTCGGATCGCTAATCCGCGATGCAAGAGCTCCTTGTGGTCGAATACCCTGAAACGCCGAATCCCGAGTACCCGAACCCCGACTCGAAGGGATCCCTTGACGTGTGTCCCACAAGTCAACGGTTGTGGTTATATCGCGGAATCACCGGTCGCGATTTCACCAGTCGCAATTCTTTCGCATTGCAAAACCACGAACTCCGATTTTACGATGCCACCTGTCGGCACCTCATGGTGAGGCCTAACGCCTTGACACCTGTCTCCCACTTGTGCTATCGGGAAATCGTGATTCGGGAATTCGCGTTTCCTGATGCACAAGGTCACAGACCTTGCAAAACCCCGAATCCCGACTCCTCAGGATCCTTCGCCACATGCCCCTTTCTGATCAACGACCCCAGTTGATTTGGGAAATCGCCGGTCGCGATTTCAAAGAGATTGGACTCTCGCCTCCGGGAACGTCGAATGTCGAACCCCGATCCTCAGGGATCCTGCACCACGTGTCCCCCTCTGATCAACGGCTTCGATTGACTCGGGAAATCGTGACTCGCGATTCTACGAGGTGTGAACTCTTCCCTTGCCAACCTCCGAATGCTGAAACCCCGAAATCCGATGGAATTTGGTTCTCCACACCTATGCTTCTGGGTTATCTCCCGCGCAACTCCTCCACGATCGGATGGTCCTCGGGATTTCGCAAAACTTCACTGGAGTTACACGTCGTCGATTCTCTTCCTCTTGAGGATCCTCCAACTTCTAAGCTTTCCTTTGGTTCAAAACTCTCCCAGGCCTGTTCCTGAGATGCTTACAAGGAACTGCCCCTCCTGAGATTTTGTCTCTCTCTAACTCCTTCAGAGACTTCTCACATTCTTCCTGTACTCGACTTCCAACAGCTCTCAAAGCATTAACGTCGTCTAGACCTGTGCAATCCTGCTAACACGGTCCCATTCCTCTTCCCTCAGACTCGGCTCTGAGACCTCAATTTGACCTGCACTCACCTGCATGGTTCGAATAACCCAACATGACTCTGGGCAAAATAGAACAAAAGGTCAACTGCTTAGCCTCCTCACGCACTCTATGCGGAGGAATTCAACTGCACTCTATGCAGGAATCTCCTGACTTAAGCAAAGAAACAATGTAAACTCATTCTCTCATTCCCTCAGATTTCGAACCTGATATGCAATCACATATGCAGCATATAAAAGATAATCATAAAGAGAAGCAAGTATGCAACAGCATAATATAAACAACACACACAATTCAAACACAGCCATGACATTGAATCAAAGTCTCTCTTCTACTAATTCAATCTGTACATGGAGGTTCTTCACAAATTCTCTGGTCTGCTCCTCTTCTCTCTATGCTAATGCTGAATAATAATCAATTACACAAGGAGGGTGCCTATATTCGTTTTCCCTCCTGGAAGATGAAACTGTCTAATCTACAGCTAACCCTATCTACCAGCATTTAAAACTATTAAATGCATTCTTATCTATTTTATATTACAAGTGCACTCAGCTTTGAATGCCTTTAGTTAAACGGTGGCGCAACAATACCAAGGTAGAATTCAAAATCTGAAATTTGCTGGCTTTTCCAACTGTCTCTTCTTTCTCCACACGCTGGTTCGTTTAATAAAGTGTGGATGCTCCTGCATCATACTCCTCGGCTCAAAATATTTCATGGGCTCATGTCCATGAGCTCCTGCACAGTCTGGCAATGTTTCAGAATCACTGCTTCATCTTCCCAGCTGGCATCCTCCACTGGGTGATCTTTCCATTTCACCAGGTACTCAAAGTACTATTTTCTCCTGGTCTTCCTTCCAACTCTTTTATCCAGTATGCACTCCATCTGAGGCTTCTGTGCAACTGGCAACTGCTTCTGCCACTGGACCACTGGTTCCTCAGTTCTAGTGCCTGCTTCTTCAGCTCTGTAGGGGTATAAATCCGAAATGTTGAAAATTGGAGATATCCCGATGCCCTCTGGAAACTCAAGTTCGTATGCATTCTCCCCAAATTTCTTCGGGACTCTGCATGGCCCAATCTTTTTCATCTTGAGCTTGTTGTATGTTCCCCTTGGGAACCTTTCTTTCCTCAAGTGCACCAGAACCATGTCTCCCACTTCAAATTGAAGCTATCTTTTCTTCTGATCGGCTCTGCACTTATACTCTTGGTTTGATTTTTGCAATCACTGCTTCACCTCTGTGTGAAGTTCCTGCATTGCCTCTGCGAATTCTTCAACCATCGCACTACTAGTCTCAGCCTGTTCTGACTCCCTGAGCTCAGACACTCCTCTCGGCTGTGTTCCATACAAAATTTGGAATGGACTCTTACCTCTACTTCAATTCACCGAATCGTTGTACGTAAATTCTGCATGTGGTAGGACCTGATCCCAACTGCTGTGATGCTCCATCACCAGGCTTCTCAACAGATCCCCCAAGCTTCGGTTGACCACTTATGTCTGCCCATCTGTCTGCGGATGGTAAGCAGAGCTGAATGCCAAGTCAGTCCCGAGCTTCTTCCATAGCGTCCTCCAGAAATGACCTATGAACTTGGTATCCCTGTCCGAGACTATGCTTCTCGGCAATCCATGCAATCGCACTATCTCCTTGAAGAATCAATTTGCGATGTGGGTTGCATCGCTGGTCTTATGACACGGTATGAAATGTGCCATTTTCGAGAATCTGTCGACCACAACAAAAATGGAATCAACTCCTCGCTGTGTTCTCGGTAAACCCAACACAAAATCCATACTGATCGCCTCCCATGGCCTCTCAGGTATGGGTAGCGGCTGATATAACCCTGTGTTCTGTTTCCTGCCTTTTGCGTGTTGACAAATTCTGCATTGGTCAACAAATATCTTCACATCTGCACGCATTCCTGGCCAAAAATATGATTCTCTCAACTTGGTGAATGTCTTATCATGTCCAAAATGACCTGCTAAACCTCCACTATGCTTTTCCTTTACCAAATTCTCTCTCATAGAACAATCTGGAATGCACAATTGATTGCCCCGAAACAGCAATCCATCCTGGATCAGGAAATCAATCCACGGACTCCTATCCCTGAGAACTGGGTTCTCGGCTACTTCATATGCCTCGCCAAAGTCTACGTCACCTGCATACATATCCTTTAAATTTTCAAAACCCAAGGTTTTGACTCTGAACTCCTGCAGCAACAAGCATTTCCTGCTCAAGGCATCAACCACCTTATTCGCAGTCCCTGAAATGTGCTTTATCACAAATGTAAAATTCTGCATATATTCCACCCACTTTGCATGCTTCTGATTCAGCTTCTCTTGCTGACTCATGAACTGTAACGCATGATTATCGCTGTACAGAACAAATTCCTTGGGGATGAGATAATGCCTCCACTTTTTCAATGCCTGGATAATGGCATAGAATTCTTTATCATATGTGGAGTACTTCAGTTTTGCATCATCCAGCTTCTCGCTGTAGTATGCAACAGGTCAGTCGTCCTGACCTAAAACCCCTCCAACAGCATACCCACTGGCATCACACTTCACTTGGAAGGTTTTCTGAAAATCTGGCAACACTAACACTGGTTGCTCAGTTATCTTCCGCTTCAACAGGTTGAAGCTCTTCTTAGCCTCGACTGTCCAATCAAAAATTTTATGCCGCTTCTTCACAGTATCCATCATTGCTGTGCTAATTCCACTAAAATTCTGAATGAATTTTCTGTAGAAGCTTGCCAAACCGTGAAAGCTCCTTACCTCGAAAACATTCCTTGGCGATGGCCAATTCCTGATTACGTTCACCTTCTCAGGATCCATCTTCAATTCGTTAGCCGAAATAACGAACCCCAGATATATGAGTTATGTCTGCATAAAGGAACACTTCTTCAAATTGATCAACAGTTTCTCCTACTGCAGTCTTTTCATCACAATGGACAAATGCCTCAAGTGTTCATCCTTCGTCTTGCTGAAAATCAAAATATCATCCAAGTATACGACCACAAATTTGCCAATGAATTCCCGCAGGACTTCATTCATCAGCCTCATAAAAGTGCTTGGCGTGTTTGTTAGACCAAATGGCATGACCAACCATTCCTACAAACCCTCATTTGTTTTGAATGTTTTTTTCACTCATCTCCCTCTCTCATCCGGATCTGATGATATCCGCTCTTGAGATCTATCTTTGAAAAATAATTTTCCCCGCTCAGGCAATCCATCAAGTCGTCCATTCTCGGCAATGGAAACCTGTACCTGATGGTGATTTTATTAATCGCCCTGGAGTCTGTACACATCCTCCAGCCTCCATCCTTCTTTGGGCTTAGTACTGTCAGAACAGCACATGGACTTAGACTTTCTTTCACTAGTCCCTTGTCCTGCAGATCTTGTACCTGCCTTTTGACCTCCTCGTTCTCCTGAAGTGTCAACCTGTACGCTGCCTTATTTGGAAAACTTGCTCCGGGTATGAGGTCAATGTGGTGACTCACACTCCGTATCGGTGGCAACGAATGAGGTAGTTCGTCCATGATAATATCAGCGAACTCTCCAAGCAGTTCTTGAATCTCCTCTGGCAGCTCGTCCACTCTTGTGCTTGTCAGGACAATTCTCGGCTTCCTAACAACAAAGAACTGTGGATCCTCATCCTTCTCCAGCTCTGTGAGGAGCTCTTTCCCACTCATGAGAAGTATTGTGCTGCTAACTTCCGGCTTCACTTCTTTATCCTTCGTCGACAGCAACGTGTGTGTTTTCCCATCCTTCTTCAAGGTGTATGTGTTCATTCTCCCATCATGAACAACATTTCTATCAAACTGCCATGGTCTCCCCAATAATACATGATAGACATCCATGGGAATGACATCACACAGAATTTCATCCCTATAATCACGCATTTTAAAATTGACCAAGCATTGCTTTGTAACACATACCTGGTGCCCTTTCTGCAGCCATGTCACCTTGTATGGACTCGGGTGTTTGTTCGTTTTCAGCTCCAGTTTCTCCACCATCTCGGTCGAAATGAGATTGTCGGTTCTCCCACTATCCAGTATGACCTTGCATTTCCAGCCCTTGGTCTTGCAAGTCGTTCGGAACAGTCGGCATCTCTGAGCTGTATCCACCTCTTTCTCAGGTTTCAAAAGAACCTTATGCACTGTCAGTGACTTCCCACTTCCAGTGTCTTCTTCCTCCACGTCACGCCTCTGCACCTCAGCGACATGAGCTTTTCCTCTGTCCATCTTCCTCTCTGGACAGTCCATGGCTTTATGACCGTCTTTACCACACGTGAAACATCTGATGAATCCTCCTCTGCCTCTTCCTCTTCCTCGGGTACGAGGAAAAGTGTTGGCGTCAGCCTATCCCCCTTGCTGATCTGTTTGTTGTCTCCTCGGCTCAGCAATTTGCTGCCTCTGCTGTGAGGTTCCACCTCTTTCATCCTTTCCATGAGGCCTCTTCCAATCCTCCTAGGGATTTTGAGGTTTTTCTTGGGCAACTGCTTTGCCTCTAGGCTGGCTTCTGCCTCGCCCTCGCTGTCCCTGCTTGCGGCTCAGCTTTTCCTTGGCTTTCAGAGCCATCTGGTATGCATCCTCAACTGTTCGTATGGTAACCATGCTTGGATCGTCCTGAATGTCATACCTCAACCCATTCAGATACCTCGCTACCTTTTCATCATCACTCTCCCGATGACCAGCTCGAATGTTGAGCCTGTAGAATTCTTCGGTGTACTCCTTCACCGTCATCAGCTTCTGTCTCAGGTTCTGCACCCTCCTGAACAGAGTGATCTGGTAATCCCTCGGAATAAACTTCGCCTTCATCTTGGCGATCATCCGATCCCAGCTCTTTATCTTCTGTTTGCCTTTGGAACGCATGTCTGCCTGCAGTTCGTCCCACCAGAAGGCTGCATGTCCCTTCAGCTTTGTGACGGCATGCCTTACCTTCTTGTCCTCTTCGATGTCTTCGTAATCGAAGTAGGTGTCGAGTGCTCGGATCCAATCCAGCAACTCCTCAGCATTTAGGCTTCCCTCATAGACGGGAATGTCCATCTTGGTCTTCGATCTTATCCTCAAAATAGCTCTGATCAACCTCTCGGTGGATGCATCCTCCGCTGTGACCTCTTCTTGGTCATGTCCAGCTTCCTCTTCAATCTCGGGATCGCTGAACTCTCCTGCGTCGACTCCACGCCTCTGGGTGGTCTCCATATCTTCGAGTCTCGCCCTGAGATCTCGTATTTGACGCTCCATCTCTGGATTCCCTGCTGGCCTACCCCTTCTTCGAGCATCCCTGTCCTCACGATCAGGTGACTTCCTTTCTCCTCTGGGCGGCATTATATCTCTTCTATCTCTGCTTCAGAAAGTAAAGGTACTCCCTCTCTGATACCACTTGACGCAAGTCGTAAGTATCAGAGTGCTTTTCCTTTCTCCTTCCCTTCTCTCGCCTGAGATATACAGACACGATTCCAGGGCTCTGATACCACTTGACGCAACCTGCCCCTCAGCGAGAAAGCCGCTCCCACCAGGACCTTCTTCAACCACGGGCCTGAAGAGTCTAAGCTCTTCCAACTCCCCTCGGGAGTCACGAGTCACCCACAATAACCCCTCGGAAATCTCCCTTTCGGAAGTCGGGATATCGCGACTCAGGAGATCGCGGTTCACGCGAACACAATTCTCATACAAAACAAAACCCCGATCCTCGATGGTCAATGGGTCAACATTTCCCTCTATCGGAGATTTCACTATAGGGAAATCGGCGCATGAAATACCGTGATTCACTTACACTATGAATCCCCGAACCCCGAACTCCGATATGCTTCTACCTGTACTCCACTGGCGATCGCGGTCCCACACGCCACGTCACTTCGGGATTTCTCGGATCGCGAATCCGCGATGCAAGAGCTCCTTGTGGTCGAATACCCCGAAACGCCGAATCCCGAGTACCCAAACCCCGACTCCAAGGGATCCCTTGACGTGTTTCCCACAAGTCAACGGTTGTGGTTATATCACGGAATCACCGGTCGATATTTCACCAGTCGCAATTCTTTCGCATTGCAAAACCCCGAACTCCGATTTTACGATGCCACATGTCGGCACCTCATGGTGAGGCCTAACGCCTTGACACCTGTCTCCCACTCGTGCTATCGGGAAATCGCGATTCAGGAATTCGCGTTTCCTGATGCCCAAGGTCACAGACCTTGCAAAACCCCGAATCCCGACTCCTCAGGATCCTTCGCCACGTGCCCCTTTCTGATTAGCGGCCCCAGTTGATTCGGGAAATCGCCGGTCGCGATTTCAAAGAGCTTGGACTCTCGCCTTTGGGAACGTCGAACGCCAAACCCCGATCCTCAGGGATCTTGCGCCATGTGTCCCCCTCCGATCAACGGCTTCGATTGACTTGGGAAATCGTGACTCGCGATTCTACGAGGTGTGAACTCTTCCCTTGCCAACCTCCGAATGTTGAAACGTCGAAGTCCGATGGACTTTGGTTCTCCACACCTGTGCTTCCGGGTTATCTCCCGTGCAACTCCTCCACGATCGGACGGTCCTCGGGATTTCGCGAAACTTCACTGGAGTTACACGTCGTCGATTCTCTTCCTCTTGAGGATCCTCCGACTTCTAAGCTTTCCTTTGGTTCAAAACTCTCCCAGGCCTGTTCCTGAGATGCTTACAAGGAACTGCCCCTCCTGAGCTTTTGTCTCTCTCTGACTCCTTCAGAGACTTCTCACGTTCTTGTTGTACTCGATTTCCAACAGCTCTCAAAGTCTTAATGTCGTCTAGACCTGTGCAATCCTGCTAACACGGTCCCGTTCTTCTTCCCTCAGACTCGGCTCTGAGACCTCAATTCGACCTGCACTCACCTGCACGGTTCGAATAACCCAACATGACTCTGGGCAAAAGAGAACAAAAGTTCAACTGCTTAGCCTCCTCACGCACTCTATGTGGAGGAATTCAACTGCACTCTATGCAGGAATCTCCTGACTTAAGCAAAGAAACAATGGAAACTCATTCTCTCATTCCCTCATATTTCGAACCTGATATACAATCACATATGCAGCATATAAAAGATAAGCATAAAGAGAAGCAAGTATGCAACAACATAATATCAACAACACACACAATTCAAACACAGCCATGACATTGAATCACAGTCTCTCTTTTATTAATTCAATCTATACATGGAGGTTCTTCACAAATTCTCTGGTCTGCTCCTCTTCTCTCTATGCTAATGTTGAATAATAATCAATTACACAAGGAGGGTGCCTATATTCGTTTTCCCTCCTGGAAGATGAAACTGTCTAATCTACAGCTAACCCTATCTACCAGCATTTAAAACTGTTAAATGCATTCTTATCTATTTTATATTACAAGTGCGCTCAGCTTTGAATGCCTTTAGTTAAACGACGGCGCAACAATACCAAGGTAGAATTCAAAATCTGAAATTTGTTGGCTTGTCCAGTTGTCTCTTCTTTCTGCACACGCTGGTTCGTTTAATAAAGTGTGGATTCTCCTGCATCATACTCCTCGGCTCAAAATATTTCATGGGCTCCTGTCCATGAGCTCCTGCACAGTCTGCCCATGTTTCAGAATCACTTCTTTATCTTCCCAGCTGGCATCCTCCACTGGGTGATCTTTCCATTTCACCAGGTACTCAAAGTACTGTTTTCTCCTGGTTTTCCTTCCAACTCTTTTATCCAGTATGCATTCCATCTGAGGCTTTTGTGCAACTGGCAACTGCTTCTTCCACTGGACCACTGGTTCCTCAGTTCTAGTGCCTGCTTCTTCAGCTCTGTAGGGGTATAAATCTGAAATGCTGAAAATCGGAGATATCCCGATGCCCTCTGGCAACTCAAGTTCGTATGCATTCTCCCCGAATTTCTTCAGGACTTTGCACGGCCCAATCTTTTTCATCTTGATCTTGTTGTATGTTCCCCTTGGGAACCTTTCTTTCCTCAAGTGCGCTAGAACCATGTATCCCACTTCAAATTGAAGCCGTCTTTTATTCTGATTGGCTCTTGACTTATACTCTTGGTTCGATTTTTGCAATCGCTGCTTCACCTGTGTGTGAAGTTCCTGCATTGCCTCTCTGAATTCTTCAGCCCTCGCGCTACTAGTCTCAGCCTGTTCTGACTCCCTAAGCTCAGACACTCCTCTCGGCTGTGTTCCATAAAAATTTGGAATGGACTCTTACCTGTACTTCGATTCACCGAATCGTTGTACGCAAATTCTGCCTGTGGTAGGACCTGATCCCAACTGCTGTGATGCTCCATCACCAGGCTTCTCAACAGATCCCCCAAGCTTCGGTTGACCACTTCTATCTGCCCATCTGTCTGCGGATGGTAAGAAGAGCTGAATGCCAAGTCAGTCCCGAGCTTCTTCCATAGCGTCCTCCAGAAATGACCTATGAACTTCGTATCCTTGTCCGAGACTATGCTTCTCGGCAATCCATGCAATCGCACTATCTCCTTGAAGAATAAATTTGTAATGTGGGTTGCATCGTTGGTCTTATGACACGGTATGAAATGTGCCATTTTCAAGAATCTGTCTACCACAACAAAAATGGAATCAACTCCTCGCTGTGTTCTCGGTAAACCCAACACAAAATCCATACTGATCGCCTCCCATGGCCTCTCAGGTATGGGTAGCGGCTGATATAACCCTGTGTTCTGTTTCCTGCCTTTTGCGTGTTGACAAATTCTGCATCGGTCAACAAATCTCTTCACATATGCACGCATTCCTGGCCAAAAATATGATTCACTCAACTTGGCGAATGTCTTATCATGTCCGAAATGACCTGCTAAACCTCCACTGTGATTTTCCTTTACCAAATTCTCTCTCATAGAACAATCTGGAATGCACAATTGATTGCCCCGAAACAACAATCCATCCTAGATCAGGAAATCAATCCACGGACTCCTATCCCTGAGAACTGGGTTCTCGGCTGCTTCATATGCCTCGCCAAAGTCTACATCACCTGCATACATATCCTTTAAATTTTCAAAACCCAAGGTTTTGACTCTGAACTACTGCAGCAACAAGCATTTCCTGCTCAAGGCATCAGCCACCTTATTCGCAGTCCCTGAAATGTGCTTTATCACAAATGTAAAATTCTGCATATATTCCACCCACTTTGCATGCTTCTGATTCAGCTTCTCTTGCTGACTCACGAACTGTAACGCATGATTATCGCTATACAGAACAAATTCCTTGGGGATGAGATAATGCCTCCACTTTTTCAATGCCTGGATAATGGCATAGAATTCTTTATCATATGTGGAGTACTTCATTTTTGCATCATCCAGCTTCTCGCTGTAGTATGCAACAGGTCTTTCATCCTAACTTAAAACCCCTCCAACAGCATACCCACTAGCATCACACTTCACTTGGAAGGTTTTCTGAAAATCTGGCAACACTACCACTGGTTGCTCAGTTATCTTCCGCTTCAACAGGTTGAAGCTCTTCTCAGCCTCGGCTGTCCAATGAAAAATTTTATGCCGCTTCTTCACAGTATCCATCATTGCTGCGCTAATTCCACTAAAATTCCGAATGAATTTTCTGTAGAAGCTTTCCAAACCGTGAAAGCTCCTTACCTCGAAAACATTCCTTGGCGATGGCCAATTCCTGATTACGTTCACCTTCTCAGCATCCATCTTCAATTCGTTGGCCGAAATAACGAACCCCAGATATATGAGTTATGTTTGCATAAAGGAACACTTCTTCAAATTGATCAACAGTTTCTCCTGCTACAGTCTTTTCATCACAATGGCCAAATGCCTCAAGTGTTCAGCCTTCGTCTTGCTGAAAATCAAAATATCATCCAAGTATACGACCACAAATTTGCCAATGAATTCCCGCAGGACTTCATTCATTAGCCTCATAAAATTGCTTGGCGTGTTTGTTAGACCAAACAGCATGACCAGCCATTCGTACAAACCCTCATTTGTTTTGAATGTTGTTTTCCACTCATCTCCCTCTCTCATCCGGATCTGATGATATCCGCTCTTGATATCTATCTTTGAAAAATAATTTGCCCCACTCAGGCAATCCATCAAGTCGTCCATTCTCGGCAATGGAAACCTGTACCTGATGGTGATTATATTAATCGCCCTGGAGTCTGTACACATCCTTCAGCCTCCATCCTTCTTTGGGCTTAGTACTGTCCGAACAACACACGGACTTAGACTTTCTTTCACTAGTCCCTTGTCCTGCAGATCATGTACCTGCCTTTTGACCTCCTCGTTCTCCTAAGGTGTCAACCTGTACACTGCCTTATTTGGAAAACTTGCTCTGGGTATGAGGTCAATGTGGTGACTCACACTCTGTATCGGTGGCAACGAACGAGGTAGTTCGTCCACGATAATATCAGCGAACTCTCCAAGCAGTTCCTGAATCTCCTCTGGCAACTCGTCCACTCTTGTGCTTGTCAGGACAATTCTCGGCTTCCTGACAACAAAGAATTGTGGATCCTCATCCTTCTCCAGCTCTGTGAGGAGCTCTTTCCCACTCATGAGAAGTATTGTGCTGCTAACTTCCGGCTTCACTTCTTTATCCTTCATCGGCAGCAACGTGTGTGTTTTCCCATCCTTCTTCAAGTTGTATGTGTTCATTCTCCCATCATGAACAACATTTCTATCAAACTGCCATGGTCTCCCCAATAATACATGACAGACATCCATGGGAATGACATCACACATAATTTCATCCCTATAATCACCAATTTTAAAATTGAACAAGCATTGCTTTGTAACACATACCTGGTGCCCTTTTTGCAGCCATGTCACTTTGTATGGACTCGGGTGTTTGTTCGTTTTCAGCTCCAGCTTCTCCACCATCTCGGTCGAAACGAGATTGTCGGTGCTCCCACTGTCCACTATGACCTTGCATTTCTAGCCCTTGGTCTTGCAAGTCGTTCGGAACAGTCAGCATCTCTGAGCTGTATCCACCTCTTTCTCAGGTTTCAAAAGAACCTTATGCACTGTCAGTGACTTCCCACTTCCAGTGTCTTCTTCCTCCACGTCACGCCTCTGCGCCTCAACGACGTGATCTTTTCCTCTGTCCATCTTCCTCTCTGGATAGTCCACGGCTTTATGACCGTCTTTACCACACGTGAAACATGTGATGACTCCTCCTCTGCCTCTTCCTCTTCCTCGGGTACNGGAAAAGTGTTGGCATCAGCATATCCCCCTTGCTGATCTGTTTGTTCTCTCCTCGACTCAGCAATTTCCTGACTCTACTGTGAGGTTCCACCTCTTTCAGCCTTTCCATGAGGCCTCTTCCAATCCTCCTTGGGCTTTTGAGTTTTTTCTTGGGCAACTGCTTTGCCTCTAGGCTGGCTTCTGCCTCGCCCTCGCTGTCCCTGCTTGCGGCTCATCTTTTCCTCGGCTTTCAGAGCCATCTGGTACACATCCTCAACTGTTCAGATGGTAACCATGCTTAGCTCGTCCTGAATGTCATACCTTAACCCATTCAGATACCTCACTACCTTGTCGTCATCACTCTCCCGATGACGAGCTCGAATGTTGAGCCTGTAGAATTCTTCGGTGTACTCCTTCACCGTCATCAACTTCTGTCTCAGGTTCTGCATCCTCCTGAACAGAGTGATCTGGTAATCCCTCGAAATAAAATTCGCCTTCATCTTGGCGATCATCCGATCCCAACTCTTTATCTTTTGTTTTCCTTTGGAACGCCTGTCTGCCTGCAATTCGTCCCACCATAAGGCTGCATGTCCCTTCAGCTTTGTGACGGCATGCCTTACCTTCTTGTCCTCTTCGATGTCTTCGTAATTGAAGTAGGTGTCGAGTGCATGGATCCAATCCAGCAACTCCTCAGCATTAGGCTTCCCTCATAGACGGGAATGTCCATCTTGGTCTTCGAGCTCATCCTCGAAATATCTCTGATCAACCTCTCGGTGGATGCATCCTCTGCTGTGACCTCTTCTTGGTCATGTCCAACTTCCTCTTCAATCTCGGGATCGTTGAACTCTCCTGCGTCGACTCCACGCCTCTGGGTGGTCTCCATATCTTCGAGTCTCGCCCTGAGATCTCGTATTTGACGCTCCATCTCTGGATTCCCTGCTGGCCTACCCCTTCTTCGGGCATCCCTGTCCTCACGATCAGGTGACTGCCTTTCTCTTCTGGGAGGCATTATATCTCTTCTATCTCTGCTTCAGAAAGAAAAGGTACTCCCGCTTTGATACCACTTGACGCAAGTCGTAAGTATCAGAGTGTTTTTCCTTTCTCCTTCCCTTCTCTCGCCTGAGATATACAGACACGATTCCAGGGCTCTGATACCACTTGACGCAACCTACCCCTCAGCGAGCAAGCTGCTCCCACCAGGACCTTCTTCAACCACGGGCCCGAAGAGTCTAAGCTCTTCCAACTCCCCTCGGGAGTCACGAGTCACCCACAATAACCCCTCGGAAATCTCCCTTTCGGAAGTCGGGATATCGTGACTCGGGAGATCGCGGTTCACGCGAACACAATTCTCATACAAAACAAAACCCCGATCCCCGATGGTCAACGGGTCAACATTTCCCTCTATCGGAGATTTCACTATCGGGAAATCGACGCATGAAATACCATGATTCACTTACACTATGAATCCCCGAACCCCGAACTCCGATATGCTTCCACCTGTACTCCACTGGCGATCGCGGTCCCACACGCCACGTCACTTCGGGATTTCGTGGATCGCGAATCTGCGATGCAAGAGCTCCTTGTGGTCGAATACCCAAAAACGTCGAATCCCATGTACCTGAACCCCGACTCCAAGGGATCCCTTGACGTGTGTCCCACAAGTCAACGGTTGTGGTTATATCGTGGAATCATCGGTCGCGATTTCACCAGTCACAATTATTTCGCATTGCAAAACCCCGAACTCC
Source organism: Picea engelmannii (assembly GCA_009831015.1). Classification (NCBI taxonomy): domain Eukaryota; kingdom Viridiplantae; phylum Streptophyta; class Pinopsida; order Pinales; family Pinaceae; genus Picea; species Picea engelmannii. Next base: position 377,540 of record ML787270.1, read on the forward strand.
GATTTTACGATGCCACTTGTCGGCACCTCATGGTGAGGCCTAACGCCTTGACACCTGTCTCCCACTCGTGCTATCGGGAAATCGCGATTCGGGAATTCGTGTTTCCTGATGCACAAGGTCACAGACCTTGCAAAACCCCGAATCCCGACTCCTCAGGATCCTTCGCCACGTGCCCCTTTCTGATCAATGGCCCCAGTTGATTCAGGAAATCGTCGGTCGCGATTTCAAAGAGCTTGGACTGTCGCCTCCGGGAACGCCGAACGCCGAACCCCGATCCTCAGGGATCTTGCGCCACGTGTCCCCCTCCGATCAACGACTTCGATTGACTCGGGAAATCGCGACTCGCGATTCTACGAGGTGTGAACTCTTCCCTTGCCAACCTCTGAATGTTGAAACCTCGAAGTCCGATGGACTTTGGTTCTCCACACCTGTGCTTCCGGGTTATCTCCCGCGCAACTCCTCCACGATCGAACGGTCCTCGGGATTTCACGAAACTTCACTGGAGTTACATGTCGTCGATTCTCTTCCTCTTGAGGATCCTCCAACTTCTAAGCTTTCCTTTGGTTCAAAACTCTCCCAGGCCTGTTCCTGAGATGCTTACAAGGAACTGCCCCTCCTGAGATTTTGTCTCTCTCTAACTCCTTCAGAGACTTCTCACGTTCTTCCTGTACTCGACTTCCAACAGCTCTCAAAGCGTTAATGTCGTCTAGACCTGTGCAATCCTGCTAACACGGTCCCGTTCTTCTTCCCTCAGACTCGGCTTTGAGACCTCAATTCGACCTGCACTCACCTGCACGGTTCGAATAACCCAACATGAGTCTAGGAAAAAGAGAACAAAAGTTCAACTGCTTAGCCTCCTCACGTACTCTATGCGGAGGAATTCAACTGCACTCTATGCAGGAATCTCCTGACTTAAGCAAAGAAACAATGGAAACTCATTCTCTCATTCCCTCAGATTTCGAACCTAATATGCAATCACATATGTAGCATATAAAAGATAAGCATAAAGAGAAGCAAGTATGCAACAGCATAATATCAACAACACACACAATTCAAACACAGCCATGACATTGAATCAAAGTCTCTCTTCTATTAATTCAATCTGTACATGGAGGTTCTTCACAAATTCTTTGGTATGCTCCTCTTCTCTCTATGCTAATGCTGAACAATAATCAATTACACAAGGAGGGTGCCTATGTTCGTTTTCCCTCCTGGAAGATGAAACTGTCTAATCTACAGCTAACCCTATCTACCAGCATTTAAAACTGTTAAATGCATTCTTATCTATTTTATATTACAAGTGCGCTCAGCTTTGAATGCCTTTAGTTAAACGGCGGCGCAACAATACCAAGGTAGAATTCAAAATCTGAAATTTGCTGGCTTGTCCAGCTGTCTCTTCTTTCTCCACACGCTGGTTCGTTTAATAAAGTGTGGATGCTCCTGCATCACATGGCTACTAGATATAAATAAATACTTCCATATTTACAATTACTCTAGTAATATGAAATTCAAAATGGCCACTTACAACTTGAAGGGAAAAACAAGTATCTAGTGGAAGGAACTGAAATTGGCTAAGGGATTGAAAGAGAAAGAAATGGAATGGTCAGATTTTAAGAAATATTTTAAGAAACAATATATTTGAGAAATCTATTATGAAATAAAGACTAAGGAATTCTACGAGCTAAGACTTAGACAAATGGCCATGGACAATGTGATAAATAAATTTATAGAACTATTGATATCTATACCATACATCAAGGAAGACAAAGTAAAGATACAACGATTATTAATATGTCTACCAGAGTCGTACAAAGATAGAACTGAATTTGACAATCACAAGAATTTAAATGAAGTGTTTAGAAAGGCTCGGATGTGCTATGATTAGTACAAATACAGGTATGAATTTCCCAAGGCATGGAAGGATAAGAAACAAGACATAATGAATCAACGAAAGAAAGGATTCCAGCTAGCCCCTTTCTAGAATATCGCAAAAAGTTTCCAAAAGAAGGACTATCACTCCAACACCCAGAGTGCTCAAGGGGGAGGTAGCCTAGTTAACATGGGAGTCAAGAATGTTGCGGACAACCCCAGAGAACCATTGAAGTTTTGGGAGTGTGGAGAACCTCACTTGAGGAGAAATTTTCCACGCTTAATTTCCACAACAAGAAATTCAGTCCATAACATGCAAGAAGATTCGACAGTAGGAGATATGGTTAGAAGTTTGCAAAGAATTAATGCAGCCATGGATGGAAGGAAATATGGATAATTTTAAGGATGGAAATTTATATTAAAATGTAGAAACATGGGCTAACATTCTTAGTCCTTAATATGCAAAATGTAAAATGTTTGGCGATAGTTTTGTAAAAATATTTAAATTTCTAAGGATTTAATATAGCTTCTATCAAATATTGGCAATTTTTAAGGTAAAATAATTTTATTCTATGGAATTTGGGTGAATCGATTTTAGAAAAAATGGAAATTAGCGAATGTTGTTTTCGGAAAAACCATGGAAAATTACCCCATTTGCGAAATTTAGCCCCTAAAATCATCTATGGAAGGCAAGTTGATCATCAATCCACTATCGTGGAGGTTGAAGGTAAAATTCATGATAACCACATCTGCATATTAATTGACCCAGGAGCTAGTATGAGTTATGTCACTCCTGGTTTAGTTGAATTAAACAAGCTCAAGAAAGTAAAGCATTCTAAGTCTTGGTTAGTACAATTAGCAACAGGGACCAAGAGAAATGTAACATAGTTTATTCCTGAACGTGAACTTGGCATAGATGGTCAAAGTACAAAGTTAGATCTGAACATTTTACCTTTGGGATCTTACGATTTAATCATTGGAATGGACTAGTTAGAGAAACATAAAGTAATATTAAACATTTACAAAAATTCACTTATTTATAGAGATGAAAACAACACAGTTAGGACGATACAAGGGATCAAAAAAACAGTTTCGGTTAGGCAGATATCAACCATGTAGTTTAAGAAATGTCTAAACAAAGGTTTCCAAGTTTATGTTGTTCAAGTAACGAATCTTTTAGAAAAGGAAAAAAAAAAACAGTTTAGAGGACTTTGCAGTCCTACATGGGTTTAGAGATGTATTTGTGGACAGAATACCAGAACTACCTCCAATAAGAGAGATGGATTTCTCTATTGATCTACTACCTGGATCTACCCTGATATCTAAGGGACCTTATAGAATGAGTCTGCCAGAATTAACATAACTGAAAATTCGGCTGCAAGAACTATTAGATAAAGAATATATTATACCAAGTGTATCACCTTGGGGAGCACTGATTCTCTTCATTAAAAAATAATATGGGACCTTGAGACTCTACATTGACTATTGAAAACTAAATAAGATGACGATCAAGAATAAGTATCCTTTACACAGAATCGACAACCTGTTTGACTAGGTTGGAGGAGCAAGGATCTTCTCTAAGTTATATTTAAGATATGTTTATCACCAAATCAGAATAAAAGATGAAGATATAAATAAAACAACATTTAGAAAATGTTACAGACACTATGAGTTTATCTTAATTCTGTTTGGTATTATTCAGTCAATATCTGGATAAAATTGTGTTGGTGTTTATCGATGATATTTTAGTTTACTCAAAACAAAATAAGAACATGAAGAGCATATGAAAATAGTATTGCAGACCTTAAGGAAACACAAGTTGTATGCAAATTTTGGTAAGTGCGACTTCTACCAAAGAAAGATGCAATACCTAGGAAACGTGATATATGAAGAATGTATTGCAGTTGATCCATAAAAGATAAAAGACATTATGGAATGGCCTATCCCTAAGGATGTAACAGACATCAGATCATTCATGGGAATTAGTAGTTATTATCAAAGATTTATCGAAGGCTTTTCTAAGATCGTGTATCCAATTACATCCCTACAAAAAAATGGAATAAGATTTACTTGGTCAGAAAATTGTCAAGACAACTTTAATTAATTTAAAGGACTATTAACTACAATGCCTATCCTAAGGGAGCGGATCCCGATAAATATTTTACAGTTTGTGTGGATGCAATAAAACAAGGCTTGGAAGGTTTCCTAACACAATATGGACACGTCATGTATTACGTATCACATAAACTGAAAGAACATGAACATAATTACATTACACATTATTTGGAATTAGCAGTTGTAATTCTTGCTATGAAAATGTGGCAACATTATTTAATGGGGAGAAGGTTTTTGTTACTAACCGACAACAGTGGTGTAAATTTTTTATTCAGTCAACCAGATCTCAACGCAAGGAAAGTGAGATGGCTATCCTTTTTAAGTGAATTTTTCTTTGAAGTAAGACACATCAAAGGTAAAGAAAACAAAGTTGAAGATGCTCTAAGTCGGAGGACTAACAAACTTTATGAGACAAGTTTTAGAAAATAAGAAAACAACATCGAACAAAGAATAAAATATGCAATATGTAATGACGAAAATTACATCAAAACAACAACAAAATTACAAGAAAATGCAGAAAAACTGAACAAAACAGATGTAAGTTTAGATAAAAATGGACTGCTAAGGTTAAAAAACAGGTTGTACATACCTAATTATGTTGATTTAAAATCAACAATTATTGACGAATTGCACAAAAGGTCATATAATGGTCATCCAGGATACCAGAAAAAGATAACAACTTTAAGAAAATTGTTTTATTGGCCTAACATGAAGAGTGAAACAACATAATATTTATCTAAATGCTTAGATTGTCAACATGTAAAGGTTGAATATTAGCATCCACCCGATCTTCTACAACCTCTACCTATATCAGAATGGAAGTGGGATATTATCTCGTTGGACTACATCACAGGTTTTCCTAAGACTCAAAAGAAAAATGACTCGATTATGGTAGTGATTAATAAACTTAACAAATATGCACATTTTATACTTTTGAAATCTACTTATAAAGCAATTAATATTGCTGAAATTTTTATGAAATAAATATTTAGATTTCATGGAATTACTAAGATGGTGATGTCCAATAGAGATGTCAAATTTATGTCAAAGTTTTGGAAGGAATTATTTGTAGGATTGGATACTAATCTGAATTTCATCACAAGCTACCATCCACAAATGGATGGGAAACCTGAAGGAATGAATCAGATTGTGGAAGACATTTTATGAATGTACATGATAACGAAACCAACAAGGTGGGAGGAGTACCTACACTTAGTTTAATTTTCTTACAATGATGGCTATCAGACATCATCCAAGATGAGTCCCTTCGAAGCATTACACAGAAAGAAATGCACAACCCATATTAGCTGGGATAATCCAGTTGATAGGCTTATGATGGGACTGAAAATGCTCCATGGAATGGATAAAATGGTAAGAAGGGTACAGCATAGTTTAAAGGAGGTCCAAGACCGACAAAAATTCTACACAAATTTAAAAAGGAGAAACCAATAATTTCAAATTGGGGACCATGTATATCTGAAAGTTAGAGCAAGGAGGAGCTCTCTAAAGATAGGAAAATTTTCAAAGTTGGCACCCAGGTTTTGTGGCCCCTTCGGCATTTTAACTCGAATCAGACCCATGGCGTATCAACTAACACTTCCTGCAAACTTAAAAGTTCATTATTTTTTCCATGTTTCCTTATTTAAAAAGTATATTCATGATCCTACTCACATCACAGATTGGAACATGGTGTAGGTGGAACCAGAAAGCGAGTTCCAAGTGGAAGCTCTACGCATTCTGGACAGGAAAGAAACAATACTAGAGAACAAAGCCATCACCCAGGTAAAATTGCAATGGAAGCACTTTAGCCCTGAGGAGGCCACTTGGGAATTGGAGGAAGAATTGAACAAATCTCATCCAAACCTATTTCGAGAAAGGAATGAACACTGAGGACAATGGTGTACTTAAGGGGGAGAGGATGTAATATCCTAAAATTTTAGAATATTAAATTCTAAGTGAACTTTGAAATAAATTCGGATTTGGAAATTATTTTCCATTTAGGTAAATTATGAATTTGGAATTTTGATTGTTGTAATTAATTATTTGATGATTTTTGGGAAAATATTTGACTTGCCCAAATGTCCTCTTTTATTTGACACATGTGTAAGACAAACTTTTTATAAATTAAATGTTGGAATACAAATGGAACAACCACGTTTAAAATAGCAAACCATGACTCCATGAGTGGGGAACAAGTTTGAGTTACCTCAAGGTTGATTTTTACAAGTGGTAGATGTGGAATTTGACCACTAGCAACCACTAAAAATCAGGTTTTTGTAAAGCTGCGAATTTCCCCAAGGAGGGAAGCAAAGACCTAGGCACAATGATGCATATAAAAACAACATATGGAGGATGAAGGACGTTGCTTTTTATGTTGAGGAAAATAAAATATTTTATTTTATGAGAACTGTTACTGTGAGGCAAAGGAATTTTTTATTTGTGGATGGTGACTATAGCTAAGGAGGATCATTCAAATTTCCCTTATGGACTCGTTGTTAGGCTACGAGGTGAGAAAAACAAGTGGACTTGGTTGCTTTGTTCTATGGTTGGGTAGAATGTGGTTGTTTCATTTGTATTCCCGCATCAAGTTTCAGATATGTATCTTGGATTTCATTCCTTTTCAATGTTATGTTTATGATTATTATTTGTCACTAATATGATGTTTGTGTGTACATAAGTAAAATCAATTATTAAGGGACTATATGATCATGTTTTATTATGGCTTATCATAGTTAAATGATACTGGATATATTGTTTATTTTAAATGTGATAGTGGTACATATATATATATATATATATATATATATACAGGGGGAGAGAGAGAGAGAGAGAGAGAGAGAGAGAGAGAGAGATATGGTCATACATAAAGAAATAGAATAACTATTTTATCTTCCTATTGGCCATTAAATATGGTTGTACATATATATTTAACTACATGTGTGTGTGTGTGTGTGTGTGTGTGTGTGTGTGTGCGTGCGCACGCCCATACATAAGGAAATGGTAGAACTATTTTTTATGTTCCTATTGACCATTAGATTATATATATATATTGAATTCCTATTCAAACCTATACAAACACTGCAGAGAATACATAGAAATTATAACAGTTTGAATACATTATTTATTACCACATAAATGTATTGATGAATTCAAAGTATCTTGCAAAAGCAATCATTGTTCAAAATATTACAGTTGGAGTACCATAAACAAAAACTCCACAACCTCTTATATTCTAACAGAGCTCTAAGAAAGTTTGCATAGAATCTGTATATAACCGAAGTTAATGTGCGCAAGGAATGGAACTCGAATACGTTTCGAGTAAGATTTTTTCCTTCATCCGATTACACCAACTTGTGCAACCTGCATATGAAGTAAAATGGGGGTTTACTAAACTATACTAACATTTTAATCCTATGGATATCAAACAATAAGAATAAGTCAAAAACAATACTTAGCTTGATTCCTGGTGAAGAACCAGCTCGCCATTTTGTTCCTTGTGCCACAATCTGCCCACGATCCAGGAGGAGGAGGAGTGGAACCAAAATCGACTGATGGGTACCCTTGAAAAATAGAAAAGTGCACATCATTAATTTCATATATCCATGATTATAACTTCATTTATAAAGAGAGAAAGAGAGAATAAATAATTAGCATCGAAATAGACTATGCATAGATTAATCAAACAAGAAGCACATATTAATAATTCTCCAAACCCTATGTATAAGACCAAATAAATGGAAGTAGTTGATTGTGGCAAACTCATCTTTTAAACAGAGACTACCTTTTATTTCCCCAAAATCACACAGTGGAATTTTCTGATTTGGGGTAACGATCACAGTAAGGGAAGTATTAAATTTGTAAGCATTCATAGAGGCACACAAGATGCGTCCTGAGTATAATCACAATAGATGGATTATTAAAATTAAATAGCATTACAGAAAGCTAAATTACACAAGTTGATTGCATAGAAAATTAGAGTAAGAATCCAGTACTTAGGTTAAAGACTCATGGTGAAAAACGGTCCAAACCCTCCATTTTCGTTATGCATACATTCAACACATGAGGTGACATATGGTTTTATGCTTAGGTATGGTAGTTAATAAAGAAGCATGCTTTTTCGTTTGGTAGTATAGAGTGGTCGAATCAAGAAAAACCTTTCATAAATGATTTAATTCTATAACTATATTTAGACAAAAGATTAAATGAAGGGTGTTTTCTAGGTGGCCGCGAGTTAATCCATGATTCTTCTTGGTAGAGGAAATATTTTTACAATCAAAGGATAAAAACACATTTTTGTTTCAAAGAGAATAAAATCCTATTAATGTTGCCATATTTACACATAATGTAAATTATGAAATTTCCCACAGAGTGTTAATATTGCTATATATTTACCCATAATGTAAATTACGAAATTTCCCACAAAGGGTTAATATTTCTACATATATATACAGAGTGAAAATTACCAAATTTCCTATGTAGTTTTAACAACAGACAAGTCTGAATATTAGCAATCAACGTAGACAGTCTCAGAATCTTTGGACTAATTCCAGAGTATAGGAATAACAATGTTATAACTATAAATCGAGAAAGACAAGGGTTTAACCTTTAAAATGATTTTGGCCATGGTCTGACTGGGAAAGGACCATAATAAGTATAGGGTAGATGTATAACATCCAACCGAGAGGAAAACAAAATAACCGTCCAATCTCAAAACCATAAACGCAGTGGAATCCCAGGAGAAAAATGCATACGGAGGTGTACTGTCATACATTGTGAACCCTCAAATAGAGAAAATATGTATGTACATTGAACCTCTTGTTTATCTAATTTGAACCTCTCAATTAATTTTACATCGCACCAAATAGAGAAGACATTATGGAATATGTCTCATGGAAAACATAAGAGACAGAACGATACTCACCTTGTGCATAGAGGACCTAGATGTGCATTCCTCCTTTCATTGTTCACCAGGGCTAAGATTACCAAGCCACCAACCATACACAATGCAGAGGTAAATTATTTCGCATAACAACGCAGAGGAAAACTTCTTGTTACAAGACTAAAGGGGAAACTATGAAGAACAACTTGGTACCTCGAGGTCCTCGCTAGAGGAGTAAACGCAGATGGTATGCACCCTTGCCTCTGCCATGTCAAGTCGACGAGATGGCGAGCTTGCATTGGGCGTGTTCGCCTAAGTGTCAGCCTTGAAGGTATGGGACAGGATTCACCATTAATGAACAAGTCCAAGAGTAAATGCCTACAGAACTCGACCTATCATCCATCATAAATGGTTTTCGAACAACTTAATGGTTGAGTTATGTTAATGCTTGAACCCTAGAACAAAAGGACTATCTTAATAGTTCGGTGGAGATTAGCAATGTTAGGTATAGGTTTATGTTCACAGGATTATGACAAAACAATATGTTATGCATAGGTACATTCTCGCTACGCTATGATAAACAATACATTGTTATGGTATCGATATGATAGCCTATATGATAAACGATATATGTAGTTATGGATAGTGTTATTGTTATGGTATCCATATTATAGTCTATATGATAAACGATATATATTGTTATGTATAGTGTTATTGTTATGGTATCCATATGATAGTCTATATGACAAACGATATATATTGTCACAGATAGTGTTATTGTTAGGGATAGTCTATATGATTGTCTATAGTCTATATTGTTTAGCAGAGCAAGGATAATTATGTAGAAGTGGAAAATATATGATTAATGATAGTCTATTACGCGATGTAATATCAATAACATGTATTGACATATAGATGGTGGTTATTCTAACGGCTATGATTGTCCTGGTCCCAATTTTCTTCAATACAAATAAGTGTATGATTGTAATCCAATAACGACGGTAAATTTGTTATGAATACAATAAAGGAATAAATATATATTTAATGGATTATCTCTGTGTCGCAATCAATGTTGGAGAGTCAAGGAACTTTAATGTCCCCTAACAATTTTTATTTTATTTGGGAAATTTGGGGTACATTACATGCACTCCTTCTATTCTCCCACTTGATAATTGCCAAAACTTCATCTTAAGTGTCCACTCTTTCCCAATATAGGATTCCCAGCATTCACAAGTAAAAAAGAGTCCAACCAAATTTTGGCAGCATAACAATACCAAGTAGAAGTGAGATCAATTTTCCTTCTACCACATTTGTTTTTATAGAAAAAATCCTCAATGGGACATGTCCTCATGAACAATTAATTATATTTTTAATTAATTTAATTAGTATTCTTCACCCACATAGTTATCACACTCTCCCCTTATTGCACAAGTAATTCCCATTTTCATGTTATTTAAAAAGATAATTTCCCCCACATTCCCCAATGTGTTCCTATGTTCTCTCTTAGTTGTCCCTTCGCTCCACAACTTGTCATTTAATGAGTGTCTCCTAACTATATATATTAGTTATATTTGGATTATAAGTGTTCTTCTAGTTAGACTTAGTGGTATATTGACTCTAGATACTATTCTATGTGTACACATATTCTCTCATATTTTATTTATTTCTATTTTAAAAAGCCCTTTTATTATTTTCATGGAAACATATGCATTGTATCCAACCTTTAAATTTTATTCCCCTTTTTCTTAGACTTTGATTATATTCTCAAATATTTTAACTTATGTCATAGTTCATTTAGTCCTTTAATTAAATTTAGACTTAGACTTAGTCTTAGAGTTCGGCTTTAGACTTTTGTTGGAATTTATAATTAATAATTTAATGTTTGATTAATTATTTTATTCCAACAAGGTCTAATCATTTCAATGTTTTCTAGGCCACCTAGATTTATTGAATCGAGTTTTAATTATGTGATGTTCCCTTCAAGACGCACCTATGTGCTACTAGGGTTCCACTCTCATTAGAATAGTTTTGGAATTTTGTCTGGCCCTTGGAGTCAACAATTCACTCGGTCGACCTTGTGAGAGACTAAGGGATTTTAAGGAATAAAAACTCTGCCTTATTTCATGCCCGTTATAAATATTCATGAGTGACTGTCTCAGTCCACCCTCACAACATCGTAGACCTATTGAACTAGGTAAATGTTAATGTACCATTCATACCATGATTGGAGTGATAGTATACTGTGACAGGGACATTTCCACACCTCTCCCTCAAATTTTTGTTTTATGTGCATGACCCCTTTACTCCTTATGTGAGTCGTATTAGAAAGCATTGTCAAGCTTGCATCCACTAACAACAAAACTGTAAATCATCCATATACATAAATCATACTAAAATAAATCGTTTATCACATGTGTGTAAAATGAAATACTTAAACAAATACAATACACTCCCTGACTCAATCCAAAGTCCAAGGAATTCCATTGAAACCATCAACATCCATAACATGTCATGTGTCCTACACACTTAAGAAAATGTTTCTATATTATCTGCCAATACATATACATCAAAATAACAATAAGTCACAATACATCAACATCATCATCTGTAATCTATAATCGATACAAAATCACAATGTACCATAATCGGATCACTTGCACGCAAGTGTCCTCAAAGAATATGTCAAATAAAGTGTGCTCAGTAGAGCGGGATGTTACAACATGCCACAAAGGACTACAAGCTCCAAGGTACTAGTTGGTTTCTAGATCCCTCTCCCAGATAATGTGATTAATTTGATAGGAAGAGATCCATCAAAGGAGGGACTTAATGTATTCCCTATCAATAAACATGAAATATACACCGAGAGATAATGTGAAAGAAAGTATTAATAAGTACAACTAACATAGGGATGGTTGACTCAGAAGGTAAAAAAAAAATAGCATAGGGTTGACTTAGGCTTAAACTTCGATTGAACATATAGCAATACACAATGGTGACTTGGAATCAAGCGACAAGAGTTGGAAAAATATAATGTTAGAATGGATGAGGCATTGAATCACTCTCTAAGATGACTGGAAGAGTAACCATATAGAGGAGTATAATATGATAAAAAAAACTATAATATGATGAATCAAATAGGTTGCATGTTCAAGGGAGAGTTGACTAACACTGCCATTTCAAGAATAGACCAAATGGTAAAACAAACCCACTCATTTTTTTTTATAATTTTTTTAATGCCTCCTTCATGGTTTAACGAGCATAAAAGAGAGATAAAATTGTGCTATTTACTATATTTTTTTTGTTTCGTTTTAACAATACCAAAAACAAGTTAAAATTTTACTCGTTATGGTGTCTTTTTCATTTCATTTAAGGAGTCCAAAAAAGAGGTAAAAATGTACTTGATATGTATCTTTTTCATATCGTTTAACGAGTTTGAAAAATAGAAAAAATGTAGTCGTTTGGAGAACGATTTTCTTAATAAAATGCTCTTATGTTACAATAAGATAGAGCCGACCTAAGGGAGAGGAGTACAAATGGTATTGGAAAGTCAGATCCACTATTAGCATTTTTTCTCCCCATAGGTAGGTGGATCAAAAACAAAATCCAAATAGTACAAGAGGCCAATAGTCAAATTCTATTGCAATAACGGTCAGTGGGATAAGGGAAAACAAAAACTTAGTGGAAGGAGGTATGATTCATGCAAAAATTAAATAGGTCACCATTAAACAATAAAAAAGTTGGGAACCCCCTCTAGATTTCACCAAAATATTGATTAAAAGACAAAAATGATTCTCCACTTCAAGTCATGGTGGGGAAACAAGAGGGTTCATTTGTATATGATAAAATGTAGCATGGGAACCAAATGGAAATCAAGGTGCTAACTAGGGTTCCCATGGACTCATTCTGACTTGTTGTGTGAAACCCTTGTGACACCACAAAACTATTTGCATGACAGCAGCAAGGCATCATATGATTTCTTAGGCATGCATAATGGATCGACATGCTACATGAAATATTTGTGGGTTTATTTTTTGACAGGTTATTTTTCATCTCGATGTAAAGATCGACAAGAAGGATGATTTAGTGAAAGGAAAGACAGCACGAGGATACTGATTTTTCTAACCAAGTGAATTTGGTGATGCTAAGAACACTCTAGGATTGTGTCCTACATAATATTTTTCATTTTCCATTACTAGGGTCCCATGAGAAATTAATTCACAAATTGGTTTAGTATTGGAACCCATATCAAGAGTTCTTAATCGTTGAGGGGAAGGTACTTCACCTAGAAACAAATGGCATTTACTTCTATAGTAGTTTTTCATGAACGGGTGTTATGTGGCGGGTGGAATATATGTGAGGTGGAGATGATAATTTTGTTATGGACTACATAGAGCAGTAATTCTAGTATGGGTGACATCATTCAAGTTGGGGGATTCAACTTGTTGACCAATCTCTTATCACGTTCATTCATAAAAGGGGGTTTTTAAATTGTGAAAAATAGAGTCAAAATATTATAAGTATTGGGGGGGGATGTGGGTATCAGGGAGTTTATAGGTATTGGGGGGGTAAAAAAATGGGTATCTAGTAAAAATAGGCATATATTTTATTGGAAATATGTATTGGGAGGGGGTTTCAAAAAAATTATTTTTGGAGATATTTGCCAATATATAGTGAAATTAGGGGTATTATTTAACATGACATGAATGCAGGTGCTATGTCATAGGTTCAATAAGTGAATACACCATGAAATATACCAATATGGGATATATTCAAGTTTCCTCTAAAAAGAATATTATTTCACATAACCCGAGTGGTGGGATTAATGACACCGCACTTGGCCATGAAGTCAAACATCCAGGTGTCCCTGTTGTTTCTAGAGCCCATGATTTTCAAATGGTGTGTGGGAGTTTTAGTAAACATCAATATTCAACAAAATCATTGTAAGATAAGGAAAAATAAAAAAATTTGATATGACCCCCTTCTTGTGACCATTTTCATGGGAGGAATACCTCAAATGAGGCCCCAAATAGTGATAGGTGACCCTGTAACATCCCAAGGCTGAGCCTCGGCTGTAATTATGAATGTAACATGTTTTGTAGGATGGTGAGCCAAGTATTTATAAGATGGTAGGCTTATGTGTTTACTAGGTTGGAGAGACTAGATGTTAAAGGCCAAGAGCTTGTTTTGTACATGTAAATATTCATATTATTAATATAAACAACATCGTTGCGTGTAGATCTATAGTGAATAAAGAGTATGGGGGACTAAGCTCCACTAGGATGGGTAAGGGAGGGGGGATGAGAGACTAGAAAAAGGGTCTAATTTTGAGGGATTAACTCAAGGGAATATTATAATGTATTTCCTTAGATTACTAAAGTTTGGGGAAAATAAACCCAGTTATTGTAAGTTCCTTTGGGAGGAGGAATGGGTTCCAAGTGGAGAGGAATGTGATCCTAGAGAGCTAAGTGTCACCTAGGACGCATGAATATTTATGTGGGAATTTCCACCTTTGTTGGGGTTCAGGAACCATTATGGCCATCTTTCCTGAGGATTTCATTCTACTAATGGGAACCAAGCAAGCCATTTGTTTCCTCAATTCACTCACACACTGAGCAGGCATGTAGTCATCCAATTCTACCATTTTTTAACGCTTTACCTTCGTGAACCTCTGTAAATTATTGAGTCAACCCTTACCTTACCAGATTTTGCTAGTGTGGTTACCTGGTTGACTTAAGAGCTAGTTTGAAGAGGTAGGCTCTTAGGCCTGTGGGTAACTCTCCCAGGTGAGAGAGTGTGGATAGAAAAATAAGGATGTTAGGACTGTGAGCAAGTCTCTCTAGGTGAGAGAGTGTGGTGAGGAAGTGAGTTCTCCTGGAGGGATTCCAATAGCATCTATAGAGCTCTGAGAATTCCTTCTGGCATGTTGTTGAAGACCTAGAAGGGAGGTGGAGAAACCGATGGACTGTGTGACACTGAAGGTGTACACTCTTGCAGTTGGAAGGCATGTGGGAAATGAGAGTCTTTGAGCGGTGGGCGTAAGTGGATCCTTGAAGGATATCCTTCCTATTGTACTGTGAAACTTCCTATTGTCCCCATCTAGCCTAGGAATCCCTTGCCCAGTGGAGTTTAGTCCCAGCTCGGGGGTTACCCACTGCTGAGAGTGATGAGTAGTGTGGTCTAAGGCTGGGAGGTGCATGGAAGGTCTGCACGTAGTTGGTGTACTTAAATTAAAAGATAAGTACCATTTCCAAGTTTGGTTACATGTTGTGTATTCATATATGTTGTTAAATTTATGGGTTTTGTCTGTGATTACTGCATGTATGATTTTACTATTATTTCTCCATTATGTTGTGTGATAGCATAATGTAAATCATTTGTTAAGTATTGGTATGTTTTTTTGTTTCTTTTGCAAGAATATGTGTATGTACAT
>ML787270.1:399960-431382 GCA_009831015.1 Picea engelmannii
GTTGTACTAGGAATCCAATGGTTACAATCATTAGGAACAATGGCTTTTAATTTTCAAGAACTTTTCATGAAATTTTCATTGGAAGGAAAAGAATTTGAGTTAAGAGGTATCACAGGGAAACCTGGTAAGGTGATAAGCTCTAAGAGCATGACAAAATTATTGAAAAAGAGGCATCAAGGTGTTATTGCACAACTATGCTCACTAGATGTTCAAACATCTAAGTCATCTATTCCTCAAGATCTCAAAAGGATCATTGATAAGAATTCCAAAGTATTTGAAGATATTCCCAAAGGTCTTCCACCCACTTGAAATCATGATCATGAAATTCACCTAATTCCTGGGAGTGTTCCTCCCAACATCAGGCCATATAGATACCCTTATGCCCAGAAGAGTGAAATTGAGTGCATGATTGAAGAAATGTTAGAGGTTGGCATTATTAGACCTAGCCAAAGTTCTTACTCTGCACCAGTGGTAATGGTATTCAAGAAAGATATCTCATGGCATATGTGTCCAAATTATAAAGAGCTCAACAAGATCACTATTAAAGATAAGTTTCCCATTCCCATCATTGATGAATTTTTAGATGAACTACATGGAGCAATCTATTTCACAAAATTGGATCTCCATTCATGGTATCATCAGATCAGAATGAAGGAAGAAGATATCCCAAAAACAACATTCCAAATTCATGAAGGCCATTATGAATTTTTTCTCATGCCTTTTGGCCTTACAAATGCACCTTCCACATTCCAAGGGTTGATGAATTCCATTTTTAAGCCCTTCCTTTGAGAATTTTTGTTAGTATTTTTTGATGATATACTAATCTATAGCATGTCTTGGGAGGATCATGTGTCACATGTTGACAAGGTGCTACAACTACCAAAGGAGCAGCAACTATATGCCAACCATCCAAATGTTTCTTTGGAGTAAAGGAGGTAGAGTATTTGGGTCATATTGTGTCTCATGAAGGTTTCAAGGTAGACCCTAACAAGATTAAGGCCATGATGGATTGGCCGATTCCCAAAACATTAAAGAATCTTAGAGGATTTTTGGGTTTGACAGGTTACTACCATAAGTTTGTTCAGAACTATGGAAGAATAGCAGCACCTTTAATGGCACTAACTAAGAAGGATGCATTTTCATGGACTCCAAAGGCAACTAAGTATTTTGAACAACTTAAAGAGGTGATGTGTAAAGATCTTGTCTTGACCACTCCAGAATTCACAAAAACCTTTATTGTGGAATGTGATGCCTTGGGAAATGGAATTGGTGCTATCATAATGCAAGAAGGAAGGCCCCTGGATTTTGAAAGTCGACCACTCAAGGGAAAGGACTTACACAAACCCATTGATCAAAAGGAAATGATGGAAAGACTACATGCATTGAAGAAATGGCATCCTTACCTAATAGGTAGGCACTTCAAGGTCAAAACATATCATGATAGTCTTAAATACTTCTTGGAACAAAGACTATCTTTAGAAGAACAACAAAAATGGGTAACCAAGATATTGGGTTATGATTTTGAAATAGTCTATAAAAATGGGAAGCAAAATGTTGTGGCAGATGCACTCTCAAGAAAGGATGAAGATGTTGAGGCCTTTCTCTATGCTATATCGATCATCGAAACCATTTGGATAATAGAAGAAAGGGATGAATGGAAGAATGACGAAAATGTGTGGACTCTCATTCAAAGGTTGCAACAGGATTCTAGTGCATCATATACATTTACATGGAAATATGATTCCCTATGGTATAAATACCGCTTATATTTATGTAAGAACTCCCAACTTAAACAAAAGGTACTATTGGAATTGCACACCTCTCTAGTAGGAGGGCACTCGAGATTTTTGAAAACCTACCATAGAGTCAAGAAGGATTTTTTTTGGGATGGCCTTAAAACTAATGTTCAAAGGTTTGTGGAAGAATGTTTGGTTTTCCAACAAAATAAGGTGGAAACAATTAAGACCCCATGTCTTTTACAACCATTATCCATCCCAAGTCAGCGCTGGGAGGAGGTTTCCATGGATTTCATCTCAAGGTTACCAAAGTCTAAAGGACAAAGTGTCATCATGGTGATTGTTGATATACTGACCAAGTACACACACTTTTGTGCACTCTCTCATCCCTTCAAAGCTAGTAAAGTCACCACTGCATTCCTGGAGACAGTTCAAAAGCTACATAGCAGCCCAAAGATTATTGTAAGTGACAAAGATCCCATCTTCACTGAACATTTTTGGACAGAATTATTTTCTTATTTAGGTACTCAATTGGCTCATAGCTCATCCTATCATCCTCAATCCGATGGAAAAACTGAGATAGTGAACAAATGTCTGGAAGGATACCTTCGTTGCTTTGTCTTTGATAAACAAACACAATGGTTCAAATGGTTACCCTTGGCAGAATGGTGGTATAACACTTCGTTTCATATTGCAACAAAAATGACACCATTTATGGAAATTTATGGATACCACCCTCCTTCCATCACTTCTTCTCTAAAAGAAAAATCTAAGGTTCAAGTAGTGGAATATCACATCAAGAATCAACAACAAGTTCTCCAAATCTTAAAGGACAACCTGACCATGGCACAAAATCGCATGAAACAACAAGAAGATCAACATCGTAGTGAAAGAAGTTTTGAAGTAGGGGATTTGGTGTTTTTAAGACTACAACCATACAAATAGATGTCCCTCAAGCAAGCCAAGAAGGATAATAAATTATCACCAAAGTACTATGGCCCTTATAAGGTGTTGCAAAAGATTGGTACTATGCCATACAAATTGGAGTTGCCTGCATCTTCACGAGTACACCCAGGTTTCAATGTTTCATGCTTAAAGAAGGTTATAGGCGACAGGATCCCAGTTCAAACTATATTTCTAGAACTTGACGAGGAAGGAAAAATCATATTGGAGCCTGAAGCCATCACTAACACAAGAACTCTCCAGCTGAGGAATAGATCCATTTCAGAGTATCTCATTAAGTGGAGGAAACTACCAACTGAAGATTCCACCTGGAAAGATGAGTCTTTTATACAGAAGCATCTAGAGTTACTCAAGCATTGAGTACAACACTTATCTCAAGGGGAGGGCCATGTTAAGCCCTAATATTAGCTCATTACCCCTTAATTGGGGCATATTATATTAGTAATGTTATTTTATTTATGTTGGTTTTAGGCCATTATTTGTAATTATACCTCCTAGTCTCCTATATATACCAAGGAGACATTTTCATTTTGAATCATCGTGTACTTGAACATTTAAGTGGGGTAAAAGGAGGTTTCCCCCTCGAAGAGTCTTATTCTCTGAAATTATTTCTTTTTCAACACGTTGAGTACTTTTACTGAGGTTTTTCTATGCTTTATTGATATTTGGTTCTTAACATATCTTAACACTTGTTCTTTTCTGCCCACATACTCAACTTTGATTTTCTTCTCTGCAACCTCTTCTCGTAGAAAGCAATACTTTATTGGAATGTGCTTCGTCTTGGATTGCATCACTGGGTTCTTTGATATATTGATGGGACTTTTAGTATCACAACAGATTGTAATGGGCTCATCATATTCATCCTGTATATTTGTCAAAGTTTTTTTCATCCATAGAACCTTTGTACAACATGTTATTGCTGCAATATACTCTCCTTCGGTTGTAGATAAAGATTCTAATGATTGTTTCTTGCTTATCCATAATACTAAACAATGACCCAAGTAGAACTTTGCTCCATTGGTGCTTCATCGGTCATCAATGCAACCTTCCCAATCTGCATCTATGTAGGCAATAAGTGATAGATCTTTTCCCTTTAGATACCATAATCCAAAGTCTTATGTTCCTTTGAGATAAATAAAATCCTCTTCACTATTAATACATGTGATTCCTTTGGTGTTGCTTGAAATTGTACCACTTGTACAACTTCTTGCATTACATTTGGTCTAGATGTTGTCAGATACAGTAACATACCAATCATTTACCTGTATTGCCTCTGGTTTGTATAATTTGATTCATCATCTTTGCTCAAATTGAAATTGGTTTGTATAGGAGTGATAACTAGTTTGCAATCTTCCATTCTGAACCTCTTTAGCATTTCTCTGATATACTTATTTTGAGAAATAAAAATTCATTGGTTTCTGTGGCATATCTGAAGACCCAGAAAGAGAGATAGTTCTCCAAATAATTACATTTCAAATTCATTCTACATATCCTTTGAAAATATATGGCTTAACATGTCATCAGTACTTCCAAAAATAATAGCATCAACATAAACTTCAATTAATAAAATACTATATTGAGTTACCTTGATGTAGAGGTTGTTGTTTGCACTTCCTTTTTGAACTCTTCCTGTTGTAGATATTTATCTAGTCTAGAGTACCCTGCTCTAGGAGCCCATTTTATACGATACAGGGCCTTCTTCAATTTACACACATAATATGTGTTCTCTGACAATTGAAATCCTTCTGCTTGTTTGATGTAGAATTCTTCTTCAATTTCCCCATTTAGAAAATTTTATTTCACATCCATCTCATACACTTTAATATTCTTGTAGCATGCACAAGATAAAAGCAATCGAATTGCTTCCATTCTAGCAATTGGGGAAAATGTCTCTTCAAAGTCCATTCCTTCAACCTGTGCATATCCTTGATATACCAATTTGGATTTTTTCCTCATAACTTGTTTGTATTCATTCAATTTCTTTCTGAATACCCACTTTGTTCCAATCAACTTATTATTCTTTGGTCTTGGAACCCATTCCCAAGTATCATTCTTCTCTATTAGATCCATTTCTTCATCCATGGACTTATTCTAGAATTCGTCCTTAGTGGCCTCTTAAAAACTGTTTGGTTAAATTGTATATTAGAATGCTAGGTGAAATTGTTCTGGTGAATGAATTATTCTTCTATTCTCAACTCCTGCATCTTTGTTTCTAATAATCTGATCTGAAGGATGATTATTCTATACTCATTTTCTAGGTGTCTTTTGAGGAACTTGTTGAACTTGCTCTTCTACTTTTGTCTGATCCTCTTCATCTTCCCCTTCTATGTCTTCTTCATACTCTGCTTCTTCTTGATGCATGAGCATCTTAAGCAAGCCAACAAAGAAAGAACATGCAAGTGGAGAACAAATGGATATGCACCAATGCACATTTTGGAGATATTTTGAATTTGAAAATATGAAACATTAATGTAATAGCTGGAGGGACGTAATTTCCCTTAAATGTTTTTAGATTGTAATGCAGATATTGAGCATATCTCTCATCTAACAGCCATAGGAATTTAATGTAATGAATGTAGAGTAGTTGTTGTCTTTAATTTCTATTAGATAGCTTGAGGTTGTAGGAGGGAAAACTCTAGAAATCTCCCTCGTATGTATTGTATTGTAAGATTATTCTCATTGTAATTGAAAGAGCTATAGAGCAAGAGAATAGAAAAAAAAAGACTGTAGAAGGTTGTATAAGAAGATAGTTGTTTCTATAGAACCCATGTATAGATACATTTGGATTAATATAAGAATTCTTTGATCCAAATTCATGGTGTTTTGGTGACTACTATTTGCATTTTTTAATGGTATGTTTACAGTTTTTTTATATTCTTTGTTATGCATTTGTTTCAATGCTATGCATGTATCTATGATCTTGATTTCCAGTTGAATGTATGAAGTCTGTGAGAGGAGAAGTATGAGGTTCAATTGTTTCTCTTCCTGAGAAATTCCTGCAAGGAGTGCAGTGAAAGTCCGCAAGGAGTGCATTCACGAGATTCTAAGTTTCATCTCAGAAAATATCACGAGGGTCTTAGAAAAAGAGGACCGCGAAGCAATAAAATAAAACAAATGCAGAAAAAAAACATAGAAGACACACAATACAAGAGAGACATAGATTTACGTGGTTCACCCAGTGTGGGCTACGTCCACCAGAGAAATTGCCAGGTCCTTCCTTTATTATTATCCAGCAAATGAAGGGATACAACCTACAGCAAAACCCATTGTAACTTCCTCTTCTTTCTCTCACAGTTTCCTCTCTTAGAATACAATATTCAACATCATCCATAGCCGCAATACATTTCCCTCATAAAAGAGGGTTGCCTTCTAGGCCAAAAAAACCTAACATAATCTCTATCGTTAGATCTGCGACCTTATAATGAACGGTCCAGATTTACAATGAAATTACAACATACTTTTACAAGGCAATTTTTTCTTCAGGGGCTTCGCCCCCGAAACCCCGCTTTCCCCCAAAACCCCCAACCAGGGGGATAGCCTACCCAGACCCCGCAGAGGGGGTACCCCCCCTCTGCACTCCCCCACGTGGAAGAGTGTACATACTTCTGGGGTGTAAACACTTCATGTGGCATAAACACAGCTGAAAGCAAGGACCTCTGAATTAGGAAGATAATCAGGCTCCACAACCAACAGAGGGATATTGTTTTTCTTATACCAGCAGAAGTGCAAGTATATCACAGATTCATGCAAGGTGTGTGCAGGCCAGTCAATGTCTTAGAATTTTCCAACCAAGGAGAAAGGTGGAAGAATTGTTGTTGCAAGGAGTGCACAGACTTGGAAGTGCTCAATAAATAGAGGTTATTGTGAATGTCGCATGGAGTGTGCACAAGAATCCTTTTGAACCCTTGATTTTGTAGTAGAAACAAGCTCAGAAAGGGTAGAGACTTCAAGAAATTCAAGGAAAAGATGAGAGTTGAATTAATCTTGCAGAATCCAAGATCTGGAAGGAAAATAGCTGCCAGATCTAGATCAATGAGAATCATTGATCTCGTGCTTGAATTTCGTCATTTTAGAATTTTGGGGTTGTGGAGAAGTTGTGACGAGGAGGAAAGAATTGAAAAATCTTGATTCATGAAATCTCGATAGGATCTGGACCGTCAGATCATGGTGGGATCTGGATCGTCGATCTGCATCAAAGAAGTCGTGAGTTCAAACTTCAGGGAAAAGGAGAAGTGTTGTGTCATGAACTTCTGACGAGCTCGAGAGTTGACCCAGGACTTGACTGTAGGTCATATGGTGGACACAATAAGGGAGGAGCTAAAGAACCATTAACCCTTTTCAGAGTTTCGGGGATTGAAGGAATAAGAGAGACTCAGAACAGGGATCATGAAGTTGCAAAATCCGAAAAACCTTTTCGATAAAAGGTTGTGGTCACATCGCTTGGTCACGTGGAGTGGAGGTTCATGCCTTGTTCTCGTTCACGCAGGCGTAACTTCTGAAAAGGACATGTGCTTATATCTATTAAGGGTTCCAGTGAGAACTAAAGGATTCATTCCAACTCAAAAGGAAGATTTAGAATGATCCTTAGACCGGGAGGTCAAGCAGAACATGCTAAGGTAGCGGTGCTGCATCAGGTGGTGTCAGAGGTTACAATCATTGTTTTCTATAAGCAAGGGGAGATAGAAGACGAGTTGTAAATTGAATTCTGCATGGAACAGATTTAAACAATGCCACCCAAAAGACGTCAATATAGACCAATGCCTGATCCATCCGTGGAAAGGGAAATTAGAGAACTTCTTGCTTGATTAGATGCTATGGAGACTACACAAAGACGAGCTATTGATACAGGGGATGCCAGTGAAGACAAAAGTAAAAATGAGGCTAGAGATGAAGAAAAAGTTGTAGCCAAAGATGTTTTGAAGAATGTTTATTTAGAGCTGTTGCAAGGATAGGTGCTAGAGAAACGATGGATATTCCAATGTACGAAGGAAACTTAGACATTGAAGAGATGTTAGATTGGTTTAGAGCTCTGGATAGGTACTTCAATTATGAATATATCGAAGAAGATAGGAAAGTAAAACATGTTGTCACTAGATTGAAAGGGCATGCAAAATAGTAGTGGGATGAAATGTAGGTTGACAGGCATTGCAAAGGCAAGCAAAGAATAAAAAGTTGGGATAGGATGGTTGCAAAAATGAAATCCAAATTTATACCTAGATGTTACTAGATTAATCTGTTTTGAAGAATGCATAATTTGAGACAGAAAGGGATGACAATGAAGGAATACATTGAGGATTTTTACAGGATAAACATTAGAGATAGTCATCGAGAGAGTGATGATGAAAAGGTTTCCATATATATGAATGGTCTAAGATATGACATTCAGGATGAGATGAGCATGGTAACAATATGGAATGTAGAAGATGATTATAAAATGGCTTTAAAGGCAGAAGAGAAATTGGCCCTAAAGCAAGGTCAAATGGTTAGAGGAAAGATTCAAAGCAAAGTCAAAGAAGTTTCCCAAGGTAGAGTACAAAATCCCAAATATGAAGAGAAGAAACTGCATAATCACCCTGAAAGAGGAGGAATTTCACAGGGAAGACAATATGTCGATAGAAACAATTTTCCTTGAGCTAGAGGAAGAGGCAGAGGAGGTGAAATAAAGTGTTTTGTCTGTGGAAAGAGTAGACATAAGTCTTATGAATGTCCTGACAGAAAAATATATGGAGGAGGAGAAGATCACATTTCAAAAGCACAAAGATGGAATGTTGAGGCAGAAGATGCAGAAGGCGGAATATCCTTAATGATGAGGAAAATTCTCTTGAAGATAGAGAAAGAGGTGGAGAATCCAGTCTACAGAAACAGTTTGTTTAGAACTACTTGCAAGACCAAGGATGGGGTATGCAAGGTAATTGTGGACAGCAGAAGTATAAATAATCTAGTATCCATAGAAATGGTGGAGAAGATGGAATTGGATACATTTGCACATACAAGCCCATACAAAGTTTCTTGGCTGCAAAAAGAACATCATGTAATAGTCACTAGAGAGTGTTTAGTTGAATTTAATATAGGGGGTTATAGAGATGAAATCTTATGCAATGTTATTCCCATGGAAGTCTATCATCTTTTGTTGGGAAGATCGTGGAAATATGGCATAAATGTTGTTCATGATGGAAGAAAGAACACATACACATTTGAGAAGAATGGTAGAACGCATATGTTGCTTCCAATTGAAGACAAGAAGGTGAAAACAAAAGAAAGCAATACTATACTTCTCACGAGTGGGAAGGAACTTCTGGAGGAATTCAAGAAATATCAAGACATACATTTTTATCTAGTAAGAAAACCTAGAGTCATCTTGACAAGTACTTCGATAAATGATCTACTGGAGGAAATTCGGGAACTACTGGAGAATTTCGCAGATATAGTAGTGGACGATTTGCCTTGTTTATTTCTGCCCATAAAGACTATAATCCATCACATTGACCTCATACCAGGAGCAAGTTTACCAAACAAAGAAGCGTATAGATTGATGCCGCAGGAGAAAGAAGAAGTTAAGAAACAAGTCCAGTATTTGATGGACAAAGGTTTGGTCAGGGAAATCTTGAGTCTATGTGCTATGCTAACAGTGTTAAGTCCGAAGAAATATGGTGGATGGAGAATGTGTACAGATTCGAGGGCTATAAACAAAATCACCATCAGGTATAGATTTCCTTTACCCAGGATGGATGACTTGATGGATTTCTTGAGTGGGGAAAGTTTTTTTTTAAATATTGATTTGAAAAGCGGATATCATTAGATTAGTATGAGGGAAGGTGATGAATGGAAGACATCATTAAAGACGAATGAAGGACTGTATGAATGGCTTGTCATGCTGTTTGGTTTGACGAATGTGCCAACTACTTTCGTGAGATTGATGAACGAAGTCTTAAAAGATTTCATTGGAAAGTTTGTGATTGTGTATCTTGATGATATACTAATCTTCAGTAAGACTGAGGAGGAACATCTGAGACAACTAGATTTAGTGATGAGGAGGTTACAACAAGAGAAGTTGCTGATAAATTTGAAGAAGTCATCTTTCATTAAGAAATAACTCATTTATTTGGGTTTTTTGATATCTTCAAATGAGTTGAATATGGATCATGAGAAAGTGAAAGTGATCAAGGATTGGCCATCACCAAAGAATATCTTTGAATTCAAAAGATTCCATGGATTAGCTATTTTTTACAGGAAGTTCATCCAAAATTTTAGTGGGATTAGTGCATCAATGATGGAAACAGTGAAGAAAAGACATAAATCTTTTCATTGGACAGAGGAAGAAGAGAAAAGTTTCAAGTTATTGAAAGAGAAGATAATTGAACAACCAGTTCTGGTTTTTCCAGACTTCAGTAAAACATTTCAAGTCAGATGTGATGCAAGTGGATTCATGATTGGAGCACTCTTAAGTCAAGACAACAGGCCAATTGCATACTTCAATGAGAAGATGAACGAGACCAAGATGAAATATTCCACGTATGATAAGGAATTTTATGCAATCACACAAGCATTGAAGAAATGGAGACACTACTTGGTTCTGAAAGAGTTCATTTTGTATAGTGACAACCATGCTTTACAATTCATAACTCAACAGAAGAAATTGAACCAAAAACATGAAAAATGGGTTGAGTTTATTCAGAACTTTACTTTTGTTATAAAGAATATTTCTGGAACTGCTAACAAGGTTGTTGATGCATTGAGCAGGAAGTGCTTGATTCTGCAGGAGTTTCGTGTGAAGACGTTAGGTTTTGATAGCCTTAAGGATATGTACAGAGATGATTCATATTTCAAGGATGCTTATGAAGCATGTGAGAATCTTGTTCTGAGGGACAGAAGCCAATGGATTGAATATTTAATTCAATAGGGACTGTTATTCAAAGGAAATCAGTTATGTATCCTGAAGAGTTCTATGAGAGAGAATATTATGAAAGAAAAACATAGTGGAGGATTGGTTGGATATTTCAGCCATGAAAAAACATTTGCGCAACTGAATAGTTTATATTATTGGCCAATAATGAGGACCAATGTCATTAAATTTTTAAACAGACGCAAAATTTTCCAGCACACAAAGGGAAAGAAACAAAATAAAAGGTTGTGTCAACCATTGTCGGTACTAGAGAGGCCGCGGAACACGGTAAGCATGGATTTCGTATTAGGACTACCAAGGACACAGAGGGGTTTTGATTCCATATTCGTGGTATTCTACAAATTCTCCAAAATGGCACATTTTATTCCATGTCAGAAAATTAGTGATGCAACACACATTGCAAACCTGTTTTTCAAAGAATTTGTTCGACTTCATGGTTTATCGAGGAGTATTGTTTCAGACAGGGATGCAAATTTTTTTGGTCATTTCTGGAGGACACTATGGAATAAACTAGGAATGAATTTATCTTTTAGCTCAGCATATCACCCTCATATGGATGGGAAGACAGAGGTAGTGAATCAAAGTTTGGGGGACTTGTTGATGAGTTTAGTAGCTGAACATCATAGTCAGTGGGATAAGATTTTTCTGCAAGAGGAATTTGTGTATAATGACTCACCGAATAGGACTACAGGACAAATCCCATTCTAGATAATTTATGGAATGCAACCTAGAGGAATATCTGAGTTAAGGGACTTAGAGCAGAGTGAGTTCAGAAGTGTTGGAGAAGAATATTTTCCAGCAGAGATGCAGGAGCTCCATACTAAAATCAGAGAGCGGTTGCAGTATTCCAAATAGGAATACAAGTGTAGAGAAGATCATCACAGAAGAGAAGTTTAGTTTGAAGTGGGATATTTGGTCTTACCTCACCCGAGGAAAGAAATATTCCCAAGGGGAACATATAATAAACTGAAGATGAAAAAGATAGGACCGTGTAAAATCATAAGGAAATTCGAAGTGAATGATTATGAGATAGAGTTTCCAGATAGCGTAGGCATATCACCCATATTTAACATAACAGATATGTACCCTTACAGAGAAGATGAACCAGATGGAGCAAAGAGTTAGAAAGAAGTTCAATGGGTCAAACAACTTCCTGTAGCTGAAAAACTGTAGATGGAAAGGACAATTGATCATAGAG
Organism: Picea engelmannii; assembly: GCA_009831015.1. Lineage (NCBI taxonomy): Eukaryota > Viridiplantae > Streptophyta > Pinopsida > Pinales > Pinaceae > Picea > Picea engelmannii. The sequence goes on from ML787270.1 coordinate 411,761, forward strand.
TTAGCAAAAATACTCGAATGAAGAAATATTTTTAGTATTTGATCAAATGGAAGGGACAGTCGATTGAGGATGCTAGTTGGGAAAGCAAAGTAGAGATCCAGAAACATGGAAAGACGATGCAGGAGATCATGGATAGGAGTTCATGAATTTTTCAGCCAGGGGAGTATGATGCAAGAGCATCATAAGAAAGCCAGCAAAGCAAGCACACACAAGCAAAGGACAGTTGGATATGCACCAGTGGACATTTTGGAGATATTTTGAATTTGAAAATATGAAAAATTAATGTAATAGCTGGAGGGACGTAATTGCCCTTAAATGTTTTGAGATTGTAATGTAGATTTTGAGCGTAGCTCTCATCTGTCAGCCATATGCATTTAATGTAGTGAATGTAGAGTAGTTGTTATATTTAATTTCGATTAGATAGCTTGAGGTTGTAGGAGGGAAAACTCTAGAAATCTCCCTTGTATGTATTGTATTGTAAGATTATTCTCATTGTAATTGAAAGAGTTGTAGAGCAAAATAATAGAAAAATAGAGACTGTAGAAGGTTGTATAAGAAGATAGTTGTTGCTATAGAACCCATGTACAGATACACTTGAATTAATATAAGAAAGCTTTGATCCAAATTCATGGTGTTGTGGTGATTATTGTTTGCATCTTTTAATGGTATGTTTACAGTTTGTTTATATTCTATGTTATGCATTTATTTCAATGCTATCGATGTATGTATGATCTTGATTTCATGTTGAATGTATGAAGTCTGTGAGAGGAGACTTATGAGGTTCAATTATTTCTCTTCCTTAGAAATTCCTGCAAGGAGTGCAGTGAAAGTCTGCAAGGAGTGCGTTGATGAGATTCTGAGTTTCATCTTATAAAATCTCGGGAGGGATACTGTTGTTCTTATAACAGTAGAAGTGCAAGTATAGCATAGAGTTGCGTAAGGTGTGTGCAGGCTAGTCGAAGTCTTATAATTTTCCAACCAAGGAGAAAGGTGGAAGAACTGTTGTTGGAAGTGCTCAATAAACAGAGGTTATTGTGAATGTTGCAAGGAGTGTGCAAGAATCCTTTTGAACCCTTGAGTTTTTAGTAGAACCAAGCTTAGAAAGGGTAGATACTTCAAGAAAGTCAAGGAAATGATGAGAGTTGAAATCATCTTGCAAAATCCAAGATCGGGAGGGAGAATAACAGTCAAATCTGGATCAACGAGAGTCATTGATCTCGTGATTGAATTTCATCATTTCATAATTTCGGGGTTTTTGAGAAGTTGTGATGAGGAGGCAATAATTTTGAAATCCAAATTTGTGAAATGCTGATAGGATATGGACCGTTAGATCATGGTGGGATCTGGACTGTCGATCCACAACAAAGAATTCGTGAGTTAGGACTTCGGGGAAAAGGAGGAGTGTTGTGTTGTGAACTCCCGAGTCGTGAAATCCTGACGTGCTCGAGAGTGGACAGAGGACATGACTAGAGGTCATATGGTGGATGCAATAAGGGAGGAGCTAAATAACCATTAACCCTTTTCATTGTTTCGGGGATTGAAGGAGTCATAGGGACTCAGAACAGGGATCGCGAAGTCACGAAATCCGAAACACCTTTTTGGGAAAAGGTTGTGGTCACATCGCTTTGTCACGTGGAGCAGAGGTTCATGCCTTGTGCTCATTCACACAGACGTAAATTATGAAAAGGACATGTGGTTATATCTGTTAAGGATTCCAGTGGGAACTAAAGGAGTCATTCCAACTCAATAGGGATATTTATAAGGATTCTTAGACCAGGAGGTCAAGCAGAATATACTGAGGTAGGGGTGCTATGTCAGGTGGTATCAGAGCTTACAATCATTGTTTTCTGTAAGGAGGGGGAGATAGAAGACAAGTTGTAAATTGAATTATGCGTGGACCAAATTTAAACAATGTCATCCAGAAGACATCAAGATAGAGCAATGCTCGATCCAGCTGCGGAAAGGGAAATGAGAGAGCTCTGTGATCGATTAGATGCTATGGAGACTGCACAGAGATGAGCTACCGATACATGGGATGCCAGTGAATCCGAAAGTGAAAATGAGGTCAAAGATGAAGAATAAGTTGTAGCCAAAGACACTGCACAATAAAGTCTATTCAGTGTTGTTGCAAGAATAGGTGCTAGAGCAAAGATGGATATTCCAATGTATGAAGACAACCTAGATGTTGAGTAGCTACTAGATTGGTTTAGAGATCTAGATAAGTACTTCGATTATGAAGATATTGAAGAAAATAGGAAAGTAAAACATGTTGTCACTAGATTGAAAGGGCATGCAACATTGTGGTGGGATGAACTGCAGGATGACAGGGGTTGCAAAGGCAAGCAAATAATCAAGAGCTAGGATAAGATGGTCACATGGACACATGGACCATATGAAAAATGATTTGGACACATGGACACATATAATGGACAGATATAATGGACACATGGACACATATAATGGACAGATATAACACATGGACACATATAATGGACACATGGACTATATGAACAATGATGCGGCACATATGAATGGTGGAAAGTGGACCAACTGGGACATGGCATGTAATGTTGACTATACTTTGACTGTATGTTGGCATAGCACATTATTGGGTGTTGGTTGTGTGATGTGGCCCAATCAGAAAGTGACATATGAACCAATCAAATGGTGCCACATGTATGAACAAAATTGGAAACCAAATTTTCTATGGATAAAAGTTGTTTTACACGACCAATGAGAAGGTTCAAACCCCATACCTATTGATAGAAAAGTCCCACTACATACCAACTTGAAACACAATTTTCATTGTGAGGATTGTGGGGAAAATATGATATAATTTTTATATGTTATAATGAAACAACAAAAGTGGGGTCTGCGGGGCTTGATCTTGCGACCTTCGCCAATGCATTTGACAATTTTCCATAGAAGTTCATCCATATGAGCAACATAATGATATAGTTATATTATTGTTACATTCGTAGAATGCGTACCACATAAAGACTGACACATTTAACCTTTTTGGTTATACCATATCATTTATATGGTTGTTAACCATATAATCCATTACCCATAAATGTGGATCGAATCCAAACTAAAAGCATCGGCCTTTGTTATTTAAAAAATATATATATATATATCCATTAGAGGATATGGTTCATTTTGTAAAGAATTGTTATTATATTTTCTCATATGCAGAGGTATTTTCTGCATAAAATACTTTGGAGAAGTGGTTTTTTGGCCTAGTTTTGGTAGTGAAGTTGTGGAGGTGGATTTTCCTTTGAGCCAGAGCCTTCTAGCAGATTGGAGATAGCATTGTATGCATTTTGGGAGTTATTTGATGTAATGTGAGTAACTGAAAATCATTAATAAAGCGATCACTCATTGGAAGCAGACCTGGAGACGTAGTCTAGGAGGGTTGAACTCCCTTTAGAATATCAACTTTGTCTCTTCCTTATTATTTATGTTATTATTTTGTTCGTTTTTCGCCATTCTTAATTGTTTATTAAGCTCTAATTGAGTATTGAGGAAATCTAATTCACTTTATAACTTGCAAATAAGTCAAATTTTATGATCAAGGGGCATAACCCCTAAAAAAAAAGTTTGGGTATTTTTTTGGTCCGTGTTTGGCCTATTTTTTGGTGATTGTCATCCCGTTGTAATGTAATTCGGATCAAGGAATCTAATCCAGATTAATGGATTAGGGATTTTGGATTCCACATGAGCTTATGGATTATATTCTATTGGTGACGTTAATACAAGGAAAAGTTAAAGGTGTGGCTCTAAACGTTTGTCGATTTTCCTGGTAAAAGATTTTCAGGATAAATTTTAAAGTACTATATGTGATTTCTATTATTTTCTTTCTATTTTATAGAAAAAATGTATATGAATTTCTATATTATAAAGGTTTAAAACCTACAAAAAGTCTTATCAAATTACATATCCCCACCTTTAGAACCCATAAATATGTTTTAATTATTCTATCACACACACATTAATATGAAGTCAATATCGTGAGTCTAAAGTTGTGTTTGAGCTTATATATGATATTCCATAAATTCATGAATAATTTCTTTGTTTATTAGCGTATATGAGTTGACTATGAATAATATAACAATATCCCTTAGCTTATCTAATTTGAAAATGGAAAATGAAACAATATCTTTTCTCGTAATTTGTGTCAAATTCAATGCAATTCGAACTAATATTTTTATTGATTAGTAAATAAAATATTTGTAAGTAAGAGTGATTTTTACAATCACAGAATGATATCATTATGTGATTATCTATAATTTTGTGTTTGTAGTGATAATATAATCCTAAATGAGTGGTATTTTAATATTGCTTTTATTTTTTTTGTTTTTAACAATTTCCTAACCATGAATTAAAAAATATTGTAATTATAACCTTAAAAAGGAATAATACCATATATATATATATATATATATATATATATATATATATATATATATTATTTTGGGTTGATTTTAAAGTTTTGGTTGGAATAATAGCAGTTGTTAAGGTTATGGTTTCAAACAAGTTATAATTTTCATCACAGAAAAAAGGGTGCTACCGATAATACCACTTTTTCAATTTGATGGTTAACTTTAATGTTTTTGCTTAGAAATGTTAGAAATTTTTATTACCATGATTGCATAAGATTTTGATTACTAAAAGTAAAATGGGCTAGTCATAACACTTTTTATTTTATTTGGGAGTTAGTTTTATTGGTTTTGACACAAAAGTATTGGTTTCCAAAGCTAGAGTTCTTGTTTTGAGGAGATAGTTCTCTTCAGGTAAATAATTATGTTAAGAATGGAATTGAATGTTGTAACTATTCTAATGCAACTTTCAAGAAAATATCGAGTGAAGACTATGAAATTATTTAGTAATTTATGGATAATGTTTGTATTTATCAATAAAAGAATATAAATCATAAATGCACTTGTTCATGTTTTCTATTAACAAATTGAAATGATAAAATAGTATTAAAATAAAATTAGTTAAATTTTTTTATAAGTAATGCAACATGAAAGAATATTCCCCAAACAAATCTATAGGAAATGCAACATGAAAGAAGATTCTCTACACAAGATGATTGTGTGATGATACCAAGGAATGCTACTAAGAATTTTTAAGGATGGAGTGGAGACGGGTTATCCTCTCTATTCCATTGATCCATATGAGCAACATAATGATATAGTTATATTATTGTTACATTCGTAGAATGCGTACCACATAAAGACTGACACATTTAACCTTTTGGTTATACCATATCATTTATATGGTTGTTAACCATATAATCCATTACCCATAAATTTGGATCGAATCCAAACTAAAAGCATCGGTCTTTGTTATTAAAAAAAAAAATGCATTAGAGGATATGTTTCATTTTGTAAAGAATTGTTATTATATTTTCTCATATGCAGAGGTATTTCCTGCATAAAATACTTTGGAGAAGTGGTTTTTTGGCCTAGTTTTGGTAGTGAAGTTGTGGAGGTGGATTTTCCTTTGAGCCAGAGCCTTCTAGCAGATTGGAGATAACATTGTATGCATTTTGGGAGCTATTTGATGTAATGTGAGTATTTGAAAATCATTAATAAAGCGATCACTCATTGGAAGCAGACTTGGAGACATAGTCTAGGAGGGTTGAACTCCCGTATGAATATCAACTTTGTCTCTTCCTTATTATTTATATTATTATTTTGTTCATTTTTGCCATTCTTAATTGTTTATTAAGATTTAATTAAGTATCGAGGAAATTTAATTCACTTTATAACTTGCAAACAAGTCAAATTTTCTGATCAAGGGGCATAACTCCTAAAAAAAAGTTTGGGTATTTTTTGGTCTGTGTTTGGCCTATTTTTTGGTCTGTGTTTGGCCTATTTTTTAGTCTGTGTTTGACCTATTTTTTGGTTAATGGATTAGGGATTTTGGATTCCACATGAGCTTATGTATTGTATTCTATTGATGATGTTAATACAAGGGAGAATTAAAGGTGTAGCTCTAAACGTTTGTTGGTTTTCCTGGTAAAAGATTTTCAAAATAAATTTTAAAGTACTATATGTGATTTCTATTATTTTCTTTCTATTTTATAGAAAAAATGTATATGAATTTCTATATTATAAAGGTTTAAAACCTACAAAAAGTCTTATCAATTTTCATATCCTTTTCATATCCCCACCTTTAGAACCCATAAATATGTTTTAATTATTCTATCACACACACATTAATATGAAGTCAATATCGTGAGTCTAAAGTTGTGTTTGAGCTTACATATGATATTCCATAAATTCATGAATAATTTCTTTGTTTATTAGCGTATATGAGTTGACACATATGATATTCCATAAATTCATGAATAACTTCTTTGTTTATTAGCGTATATGAGTTGACTATGAATAATATAACAATATCCCTTAGCTTATCTAATTTGAAAATGGAAAATGAAACAATATTTTTTCTCGTAATTTGTGTCAAATTCAATGCAATTCGAACTAATATTTTTATTGATTAGTAAATAAAATATTTGTAAGTAAGAGTGATTTTTACAATTATAGAATGATATCATTATGTGATTATCTATAATTTTGTGTTTGTAGTGATAATATAATCCTGAATGAGTGGTATTTTAATATTGCTTTTATTTTTTTGTTTTTAACAATATCGGTTTCCTAACCATGAAATAAAAAATATTGTAATTATAACCCTAAAAAGGAATGATATCATATACATATATATATATATATATATATATATATATATATATTATTTTAGGGTGATTTTAAAGTTTTGGTTGGAATAGTAGAAGTTGTTAAGGTTATGGTTTCAAATAAGTTATAATTTTCACCACAGAAAAAAGGGTGTTACCAATAATACCACTTTTTCAATTTGTTGGTTAACTTTAATGTTTTTGCTTAGAAATGTTAGAAGTTTTTATTACCATGATTGCATAAGATTTTGATTACTAAAAATAAAATGGGCTAGTCATAACAATTTTTATTTTATTTGGGAGTTAGTTTTGTTGGTTTTGACACAAAAGTATTGGTTTCCAAAGCTAGAGTTCTTGTTTTGAGGAGATAGTTCTCTTCAAGTAAATAATTATGTTAAAAATGGAATTGAATGTTGTAACTATTCTAATGCAACTTTCAAAAAAATATCGAGTGGAGACTATGAAATTATTTAGTAATTCATGAATAGGGCTTGTATTTATCAATAAAAGAATATGCACTTGTTCATGTTTTCTATTAACAACTTGAAGTGATAAAATAGTATTAAATTAAAATTAGTTAAAAAAATATGTAAGTAATGCAACATGAAAGAATATTCCCCAAACAAATTTATAGGGAATGCAACATGAAAGAAGATTCTCTACAGAAGATGATTGTGTGATGATACCAAGGAATGCTACTAAGAATTTTTAAGGATGGAGTGGAGACGGGTTATCCTCTCTATTCCATTGATCAATAACTTTGATTGAAATATTTTCCTTTGTTTGATAATTTGTATACCTAAACTATCATAAAGGGGTTATTTCAAAAAAATATTTTCAAGCAAGATTAAATATTTGTCTTCCCTTTTCTTTCGAAGAGTTATTTCAAGCTTCATTAATATGAAATAATTATTTTTTATTAAAGTTTGTTATTTTTTATATAATCACTTAATTTTATTACATTTGCATCTTAACATAGCATTAGAAATGAAAATATGTAAATTGTGTTTAGCTTTGATGGTTGGGAGGAATGATTTTTATCCTCCCACCAAGGTTCAATTCATGTTACTTTGAGCTTAAAATGACTTGAAAGTTTAATCTTGTATAATGGAAAATTTACAACAACTTGAATTGAAGGCTGAATATAAAATGAGATTAAATAATATGTATTAAACTTTCCTTTAGCACTTAAATGCCTACACCATGGTATTTTGTTGATCCAAATTGGATCTTGGAAAATGTTTGTAAATTTTTTAAATAAATATGTTTACCTTCATTTCATTTTATTTTTGTCTTCCTGGAAAATTTGAAGTGGAATTAATAGATGTGATGGTTGACCTTGCAAAGGTATCCCATTAAAACAATGAGGATTGTAGCGATGGAAGGGAAAAAAAAGGGAGATGCAAGGAGAAGGGGAGAAGGATACTAGAAAAATTAAAGATAGAGTGTGGAAGTCTTCTTGAGGTTGATAGGAGGAAGGGGATAATGTGCCTATTCACTCTAAGAGAAGGTGTCTCTAAGCCATGACTTGTTACATTTTTTATCTTCACGGTGAGTAACAATACACACGGTCTATCTATATTGGGTTTCAAATGAATATTCTATTTCTAGAGTAAAACCTTGTCTCAAATGTGCGTTTTTCATCTCAAATTGTTTGGTATGTTGTTGTGATTAGTTGTTGATCTATTCATTGAGTTATGATTCCATTTTAATGCTTTATCACTAATTAAACTAGCCAATTTTTTAGTGGAAGATAAATTTATTTAAATGTTGCACAATCTTTGGACGGGAAACATAATTTTGTTTCATTGAACTTTCCATTAGAATTGGTCATCAAAATAAAATAAAAAAATAATAAATTATTCCGCAATAGTCATCCATGTTAGATAATTGAGTGGACTCTTAGTCCTACAATTATAGATCAAATGGTATGAGACCAAGTTTTTAAGGTTTGGAAAAACACGACATGGTAAACACCCGTGACAAGTACCTAAACAGTGGAGAAGCATCGATTCTAGGCCTACAGAGAAGTAGAGCAGCATCAGTGATGGGTAATCATCATGAATAAGATGGCAGGGAAGACCTAAAGGTTAGATTGGCTTAGTTGGAGGAAAGCATTACTATATTGACAGAGTTGGTGACATGACTTCTAGTATTGAAGGGTAAGGAAGCACACCCAACAGAGAAGCATAAAGAACATAAGGCTATCCCAGAAGGTTCCAAAGGAAATATGGTTGGGAACTCAACTAATGAATTTGTTTTTATTCAACTTCCAGAGTCCTTTTCAAAGTTGAAGCGACGCTTGAAATACACATGTATGATAGATAAACTAATGTCGAGGTGTTGGATAGCTGGTTGAAAGAATTGGAAGTTTACTTTAGGATTTATTAAGTCCAAGAAATAAAAAAAAAATCATTTTCCCATTTAAAAATGATCAAACAAGCTCTCCTATGGTGGTGTTATGTGGATTCACTAAGGATGGGTAAAAACCCCATGGTGATGAAATGGGAGGAATCCAAAAGATTATTGAAGTCACAATTATGTCCCATTTTCCATGACGATGAATAACTCCTGAAGCGGAACTACCTTAAGAAATAATGGGGGCAAGGAGTGCAAAATTACACTTAGTTTAGGAGGCAGGTCATCGAGTTGGGTATTCCTCTGAAAGAGCTAGGAGTGGTGATGAAGTAAATTCGAGGACTTTTCATCCATATTCAAATACAATTGCAACTTCATGGTGTGAAAAGCATAGACGAGGAAATAAACAAGGATCTCTACATTGATTTGGACTCCAAGAAAGGAGAGAATCACATGGGCCAAGAATAATCTAGCAAGACAAGAGAGAAGAAGATAAAAACCATGGTTGAAAAATGGAGGGAACTTAATAGGCATTGCAAAAATTCTGATGTAGATTGACACACGGAAGAGAAGTACTGGAAACTGCATCTGAAATTATGTCCAAAGTGGCTAAAGTATCGAGGAAAACCAAAGGGATCTACCTAGACAAAAAAAGAAGCGAAAGAAAACAACTTTGATTTGGACAAAGTTTTGGTTTGCACCACATTGTAGCAACCAAATGTTGATGATAGTGGTAGCATCAGACATGTATTTCTGCATAGGGCTATGTGTCTAAATGTGTGGAAATCATCCAAATCCTTCTACATTTGAATTTACTTTAGTTAAAGGAATCATTAAAGTAAATTGTTTTTATTAACTAATTATGTAATTAGTTAATTGAGTTATTTAGGGAACCTGCAAAAAGTACTTAGCATGTAGCAGGCAATCTAAATCTCAAGTGAGTGTGAGAAGTAATCTCAATTGTAGATAATTTTTGGACATTAGAAATAGATTGTAACTCATGATTATAAAAGAAAGGATAGAATAAGGAGGAAGACACATTCACACAGAGATAACAAAGAAGGAATTTTGTTAGTGTGGAGTTATTCGAGTGTGTAGACACAAAGAAGGAATTTTCCTAACACTTAACAAGTGTTGAGGGAGTCAACATAGAGTATTGGATCATGAAGGAATATGGTTCAAGATATCGAATAGGTGAAGAAGGACCTTCATCTATAGATATTACAGGTCAAGGAGAAGAGAGAGCAAAGGTATGTGCAGGTGAGTTTCAGCATAATTAAGCCATATGAGAGTGTTGGAAAATATGTATCTTTATGTACATGTTTTTTGTACACATATGTGGGTCACAGAGGAGACAGTTGTGGAAATCCATGGGTCACAATGGGGATAGTCACGGATATCCGTGATTCATTGAAGATATAGTTGTGGATTCCTAGAAAAGTGTACCAGAATTGATTCTACAATAGGTCAACCCTTTCTAGGTTAATCTGCAATTGTATTTCTCTCAGAGAGCCATTATCCCTATTATTGGAGCCTTGATTTTAGAACAACAAAATCATTCTTAGCATTGGTTATCCCTCAAGGGTTTTTCCAGTTATATTTACCCAAAAATTATGGTATTCATGTGTAGTTAGTTTGGTTTCCTAGTTTATGCTTCTGTTGTATGATATTGAGTTGAATATTTTAGTAGTGTATTATTGTTTTGTGAGTTTCTAATTTGATTGTAGTAAGGATATCACTAGATAACAAAGTATCTAGGTGTTGGGGTAATAATTTCTACATGGTATCAGATCTCATGCTATGAAGGGAAGCTAGATCAGTACAAGAATAGTTTTCTAGCAACATTTTATTTCGAGGGAAATTTGTCAGGTCTTAGGGATGGAAGAAACATCATTGAGATTTCAAGACAAATTGGATGGAGCATCCAACTTCCTATATTGGAAAGAAAGTGTTATTTTTGCATTGAAGGAGTATGACCTTTGAGAGTTAGTGGATAAATAAGTTACCCCACAAACCGATCCAACAAATTTAGATGCTCACAACAAGAAGGAGGTCGAACCAGAAAGATTCATCCTAGACTCTATGAAGGATCATTTAATCCCTCACATAAAAAAAAAGACGATGACCAAAGAGATGTGTGATGCCTTGGGAAGTTTATTCCAAAGAAAGAACATGAATAAGAAGATGATCTTAAGTAATGAAATCAGATTACTTCATATGTCTAGATCATATAATTTTACCAGCTATCTGTGAGGATAACATAGGTGAGTGATTAACTTCCAGCCATATGGGAGAAAACAAAGGAAGAAGATCTTGTGAATGTGGCATTGAATAGATTTCCCAAGTCATGGGAACCATTTGTCAAAGGAGTTTGTGCTCAAGAGAATATCCCATATTGGCAGATACTTTGGGATGACTACATCCAGGAAGAGACTTGCGGGGAGTCTAAGAATAGAAAGAAGGAAGATGAAGAGGAGGAGAATCGGGCCCTTCTCAGTAAGACAAGGAAGTGTAAAGGAAATGGTTCCAACAAGCATGGTAATAATGAAGAGTCAAACTCACATCCAAAAAAGAAGGACTTGAGTAAAATCAAGTTCTTCACATGCCACATGTTTGGGAACTATGCATCAAAATGTCGATAGAAGAAGATGCAAGGGAAGACACAAACAACAACATCAACAAAGACACAACTAGATGAGTTTGCAACAAAGTTTGAGAAGGAATTATCAATGTTCACATGCCTCTCTACCACCACCTACTCAAGGAGTGTGTGGTACTTAGACAATGGTTCTTCTTGTCACGTGACGAGGACACATGAGTTGTTCACCAGTTGGTCAGAGATAGACTTAGGTTTGCACGTTGAGCTTGGATCACATGCTAATTGTGGTGTAGAAGGAGTTGGGAGACTCGGGTTCCATCTCGAGTAAGAAGGTTTTATGGAGGTGGACAATGTGTTGTATGTACCATAACTAAAGAAGAACTTGCTCGTAATTTCAGTTTTGGAGGACATGGGTTTTGGGTTACTTTTCAAAAAGGGAAAGTACTCACATGTTCAGAAGGAGATAGTCGTGAAAAAATAGTCAACATTGTTGTTAGAGAGGGAAGGTTATATAGGTTGCAGGGCCAACTTGTAGGAGGATCCAAGGGAATCTTGGATCATCGACCAATGTCAGTGACAGAGGAAGAGGAGAAGGAGGCTTTGAAGGGGGAACAAGTGAAGGATGAGCAGAGTTCAGAGGTTTCCAGTAAACCTTTAGAGGGTAAGAGGGAGTTGTCCCCTTCGAGTTCTATTAGGAGACTGAGTTGGTACGAGATGACATTGATGGATTATAAGGAAGAGAACGCTTCTAGGAGCACATTGAGGGAGATAAGTTCTTCAACGAAGGTTTCAAATTTCATGGAATTGATATGTATCGTCATCGATTCCGAGACTTCCAGTATTAAGGGAGAAACTAACCAACAATGTTGGAGGAATGGCAATATGCAAGATGATGTGTGTGACAATGTGCGAGAGTCGAAGAAAGAACCAGTTCGAGGAAGTTCTTTGGGAAATACCTTCTTTGGTAAGAGGGAGTGTTGATGTTAGTGGTAGAATCCGATAGGTATTTTCACACAGGTCTAGATGTCTAGACATGTGGAAATCATCCAAAGCCTTCTACTCTTGAATTTACTTTAGTTAAGGAAATGATTAAAGTCAATTTATTTTATTAATTAATTATGTAATTAGTTGATTGAGTTTTTAGGGAACATGCTAAAAGTACTTAGCATGCAACATGTAATCTAAATATCAAGTGAGTATGAGAAATAATCTCAATCATATATCCGTTTGGAGATTAGAAATAGATTGTAACTCATGACTATAAAAGAAAGGCTAGGATAAGGAGGAAGACACATTCACACAAAGATAACAAAGAAGTAATTTTCATAGTGTGGAGTCATTAAAGAGTGTAGAAGAAAATAAGGACTTTGACTAACACTTGAGAGGTTTTGAGGGAGTCGACACATAGTATTGGATCACGAAGGATTTTTTTTCAATATATTGGATAGGTGAAGAAGGACCTTCATCTAGAGATCTTGCAGGTGAAAGAGAAGAGATAACAAAGGTATATGCAGGTGGGTTTTAGAAAAAGGAAGCCCCGAGAAATTTTTCCATACACATTTGTGGATCACAGAGGAGACAGTCGCGGACATCCATGGTTCATATTAGAGAAAGTCATAGATATACATGAGTCACTAATGAGACAGTCACACATGCCTAGAAAAGTGTGCCAGAATTGATTGTACAACACATAAACCCTTGCGAGGCTAGTCTTCAATTGTGTTTCTCTTAGTGGTCTATTATCCCTATTACATGAGACTTGATTTTAGCATAATAAAATCATTCTCATCAATAGTTTTCCCTCATGGGGTTTTTTCAAGGGTATTGGTAACCCAAAATTTCTCGTGCTCATGTATGCTTGATTTGGTTTCCTAATTTATACTTCGAGTGCATGATATTGAGTTGAATATTTCAATAGGGTAATATTGTTTTGTGATTTGCTAATCAAATTGCAATAAGGACATGAGTAGATAAAAAAGTACATAGGTGCTCCATCAAGGATTTCTACACCAAAGGTGAGTGGAAATAAACATGTTCTATTCTGAATCAAATTTCTATTGAAGAACAAGAAGGTAAATGGCTTGTTCGATAATGGATCTCAATGTTATCTCATTTCCAAAACATTATTTTATGAGGTTGGTCTAGATACCTATCATCTAGTGCAACCAAGTTCACTAGTATGGTTGCAATGGAAAAATCTTATCATAATCAATCGATGATGTAAAATCAAGTTCACAATTACTACCATCTTTTAAGAGAGAACTAAATAATTTCATAGTCTCCACTCGATATTGTGAACTAAATAAGAGAGAAAGAGCATAAATCCTCTAGCAAGGAAAGAAAGAGAGGCAAGCAAAGAACAAGCCTCCTTTGTAAGCAATGGAATGGTGGATATGGAGAAGAAAATGGAGGCCTTTTTCGTATGTCTCCTTAATGGTCTAGCTTTTGGGAACCAAAATCCTTCAAGTGGGGAGGCATGATTTGAATTGGATCTTGGAAAATGTTTGTAAATTTTGTAAATAAATATGTGTTTCATTTCATTTTATTTTTGTCTTCTTGGAAAACTAGTGAATGAACATATGTGATGGTTGGCCTTCCAAAGTTATTCCATTAAAACAATTAGATATTTAGTGAAGAAACAAAAACCAAAGGGAGATGCACTAAGAAAGAGAGAAGGACATTAGCGTAAATTAAAGCTTAGGGAGGGCAACCCGTGTGAGGTTGAGTGGACAAAGGAGTTAATGTGGATGTTCACTCTAAGAGTAGGTGTCTCTGAGCCATGGCCTGTTTTGATCTTCAGAGTGAGTAACAAAACACAAAGTCTAGAGTGTGTGTATTGCTCACTCCTGTGTAATATTATCTTGAAAGTGAATATTGAGTTCTAATGGGTATGTTGTTGTGATTAGTCACTGAGCTAATGATTCCATTTTAATGCTTGATCACTAACTGACCTAGCCTATTGTTGAGTGGAAGATAATTTATTTTAAATGTTGCATAGATTGAAGGGGTAACATAGTTCTACTTCATTGAATTTTCCACTAGCCAATGGAGCTGGTAATTAAAAACATAAATCAAACTTATTACTCAATAATCATTAGTGAATTGAGTTGTCCCTTAATTACACAATTACTGATCATTTGTCCTACAAACAACAAAATCTCATATACCAATTTGATATTTGACTCTAACCTTAAAATTAAATTATTATTATTATACTTTTATAAAATAAATAAAGTTGCTAAAGAGAATCGTGAACAAGTGAATTAATGTTTAATAATAATCTTTTCAAGCAGAAATGCAAGCTATAATTTCCAAACTTCATAAATTTCCTCAAAGTTCGTAATGGGTATTGAAATATTGTAAATAGTGCCCCAAAATATATGGCTAAAAGCATAAAAGAATTTCCATTGGAGATATTGAAAAGAAATGGAGAATGGTCCAAAAACTTGCAGAAATAGCATCTTGATATTAAAAACTACAAAGCAACAACTGGAAAAATTGTAAAAGAAAATTGAAATATTAAAATAAATCATAGATATTCTTGGTCGCGCATGGGGCTCTCAAGTGAGAGATTATCTCTGAAGTTTAACAGAACGTTTGATCAAAGCTGTAAAAAGGGTTTCTGAGAAAACTCTTTGCATTAAGCTGATCAATGTCCAGGTCTCTCTAAGAAAGATGAGGAAGATGCTGAAGTTGAATGTGTGAATAGTTATGAATTTTATTTTCAGTGTGTCTGAAAGCTGAATATAAAGAGTTGATGTAGATTTTCTCTGATGTGGTTTTTAGTTGTTTTTTACTCAGCGGCACCATAAGGAAAGCGTGAGCAATAGTAGTCTTAGATGTCTTTGATAAATCATATAGCAAAGATCCCCAAGGATAAGTGGCTGAGATTAGACTACATTCCATGCAAAGTCTATGAGGTCATATCAAATTTTCTTTTATGAGGTCATTTGGAATTTTGTAAGGCTGGATCTACTAGAAACCTGCTAGAAAACAATTATTAGGAGCGTGCCTAAGGAAAGGAATAATCAAATCCATCCTTGATCTTATGATTCTCAGGTTCATTACTAGAAAGATCGCTGATTCATAAAAGAATCCTTTAAAGCACTTTAATAAATATTGATTTTATGAATCTTCAAATATATGGACTTTATAACGGCTTATAACATTGTT
The DNA here is from genome assembly GCA_009831015.1 of Picea engelmannii. Taxonomy (NCBI): domain Eukaryota; kingdom Viridiplantae; phylum Streptophyta; class Pinopsida; order Pinales; family Pinaceae; genus Picea; species Picea engelmannii. Next base: position 427,600 of record ML787270.1, read on the forward strand.
TGGATAACTTTTCATTTTGAGTATGTTTATAAATCCATATTTTATATATTTCTCTTTAAGAATGTCAGAATTTTCTTTTACATAATCTCGATTACTTCTATATAAATAACCATACGCAGTAGGATGTGCGACTCTTAAGATCTATGAGGCAAAACTGTTTGTTGGCCTTAGCCCTTTCTTTTAATGGAATACATGACTTGGATTATATTTTCTTTCATCATCTTCGCAACCAAACACCCTAAACTTGTAAACAAAGATCTGGCGACAAAATATAGTTGGCCAATACACAATGCTATCAAAAATCCTTGAAACATTTTTCAATTGCTGTGTAGAAAACGATAACCTTATATCCAATTAGACTAAGTTTTAAGATTTTTTCCTGTGTCTTTTGTTTGTCTTTCAAGTTTAACCCAAAAAATTCTGGGACACGATCATAAAGTAAGGCGATAAGAAGACTGAGAAGTGGTTGCAGGTTGTATAACCCGTTGGTTCTGTTAACAAATTTAAAAATATGCAGAAATAACTCAGTGATCAACTATATGTATTACTTCTAATATTCGGTTCGTTCTACAAATGATAGGAATATTTCTTCTTCATTATCAGTCGAGCTTGGATGGGTTTGAAGCAGCAAGCTTTCAATGCGAATTTCGTATAGAGGAAGCGAATTTTACGTGCTCGAAGTAACTCGAAGACCTGAAACGCGACCTTTCACTGCCACTTTAGTGTGTCTGATGGTTAAGAGAAATTTACTTAATGGAATCTCGAAGTCCTAAAACGGGATGGGAATTTTATGTTAGTATAAGGGAAGCGAATTTTCCGTGCTCGAAGTAACTTGAAGACCTGAAACGCGACCTTTCACCGGCACTTTAGTGTGTGTGAAGGTGAAGCGAAATTTACTTAATGGTATATGGAAGTCCTAAAACGCGATAGGGGAATTTTAATTGAAAGTATCTGGATATTCTGAAACACGATCAAACCCTATGCCACCGAAAAGAGCACCCTTCAAGTTTGAGCCATATTTCAATAACCACTCGCGGTCGCCTCTCGCCAGTTTTGTTGGATGAAGCGAAAGCGTTTGACCCCGATAGCATGGTTTTTTTCTTAAAATAATTTAAAATAATTTAGGAAAAGCATCACCACATATTTCAAGCATAGAAAAAGAGTCAAGCTCACACTCGCCAACCGAGACAAGCAGTGTTGCAGCAAATCACAGAACTTATTCTTGTAAGAAATCATACAAAGGCATACAAGCTTAGGAAACAAAAGAAAGTCTTTGTCATTGGACCTGAGATGCTCCATTGTTTTTGTTTTTCTTTTCCTTCCTGTTCGAGGAACGGTTATGACTAGGATCGAAGTCATCGCCCAACCCAAGTCTTTCTTGCTCTGGAAAGAATAAAACACAACTGTGAGTATAATTTCTACACACAATTAAGAATGAACTGAACTCCTCGTGTGGGAGCAGCCAAGTGACCGAAGGGCAAAGACGAAGAAGAGTACTTGTTCTAAAAGGAAGGACGGGGATGCTGTGCCCAGGCGTAGACGTCCTGAGGCACTTGGCTGCTGCTGAGCAGATTGGGGGGAACATTGTAGATGGGCATGGTGGAGGAATCGGGGATCTGCTGTTGCTGCGCCGTCGTGAGAGCCGACGAATGGGAGAGTCCTGAGGGAGGATGAAGCTGCATCGCTGTCGGCACCTCGTCCTCATCTAGGGGCAGGCGTTCGTAAGGGGCATTACGGAATGTGGAGACCATGATCACGACGGGGCCGGTGGCCACCAGGGCGCCCATGACGCTTCCTCCCACCACTTGTCCTTGTCCGCGGGAGAGATAGATTGTGAGTCCTGTAGCCCCGGTCGGCGTAGGCGTGGGCAGAAACGCCCCTGCCAGAGATAAGATCTCGAACCGTCCGTGCAAGGTCACGATCGCGCTAGGCGCGGCTGGCTGCCGCAGGGTAACATTAGCCACCGTTCCGCTCCCGCTGAGAATGAAGATTCCCCGCTGCAACCTCCGTGCGAACCCTGCCAAGCTCTCCATTATATCACATCCGTTGTTAATCTCCAGTACGTGAGCTCTAAGGGCGTTTGCGCTTTCCTGCTGTATAATTAGTGGGGGCTTCGGCTTGTTCCTGGAGCCCGGCGGCCTGCCGCGTGGTCTCCGGCTCAGCTCCGTCCCGCCCTCGTGACCTTCGTGAGACTTGCCAGCGGTATCGCTGTTGTCGTTGTTGTTGATGTCCCGCCCTCGTTTCATCGATCCGCTGTTCCCGCTAGTCTCCTCTTCAGATATGTGTAAGTCCCGGAATTGGAGACCGTGGCTGTGGCCATGACCAGGACCAGGAACAGGCGCGGACCCCAGGCCCGAGCCCGCGCCCCTATCGAGACCCCCGGTCGCCACATTCCCCGCCCACCAACGGTTTGCCAGAACTGCGTTGTTTGATCCACGACACTGAAATCACTCTATCCTTTCCCGGCCTTGAGATATATTTTCAAGCTCCCTGCCTTCAATCACAGCATGCTAGCTGTAGCTCTGAGCCACCAGTCTAATCCAGCTACTCCGCGATTCGATCGTCACAGAGCATAAAACTGCTCCGGAAGACCTTCGCCCTAGCGTCTAAACTTTCTCAGAAAGACAAGGTGAGCGGCAGCAACGAGACATCCAATGAATTAAAGGGAGGGGCAAGGAAAAACAACCCGGCAGTAATACACACAAGAAAACCGAAGTTCTTAAGTAAATTTTCTGAAAGGCGGTTTTCATTTATAGCTGGTTTATAAATTAGGTTTGAGATTAGGGTTAGAGTGTGGGCCAGCTTGCGCGTGGGCAAGTGGGGTCATCGGCGCTGTTCTTCTCTCTTCTCTAGATTCCCATGCTTATTAATCACGTCCCACAGTCCTGGCTTATATTCAACTTTTTCGGTTCCTAACCATAAAAGTCTTTTAATTTTAATCTGGCTTACACCTTATATTGAAAACTTCCAGATTAAACAGTCTTTTAAAAAAATATGCAATGTGTCTGTGATATTTAATGATATAAAATTAATCTTATATCAATGTGATTGATTTTTAGATTAATAAAAGTACTCTTAGTCTGGTGTATAAATTAAATATGTTTGTGAGAGTTAATGATATAATAATATTTTTAGTTAATGAGTTAATGATATTATAAGAAAATGAGATTTATGGGGACTACTAAGAATATTTCATCAATATTTAATCTTGTCTATACAAAATTGATTAAACACTAAAAACCTATTAAATATGCTCATTATCAATAAACGTAAACCTTTGATAATAACCTTGAAATATCTCATTTATTTGTGTCCCATTAATATAGATTATTCATTAATCAGATTAATCTACTTATCACATATGAGCTATGGCTGACTGCAAGATGGCCACAAAATATCTAGCATCAAAATGTGATCGCCCTACCGTTCATCAGCTACATGTTAACTGGCTGGGCTAGTTCAATTTACAACCTGTTTATTTCATTTGCATCAGGCCACCAGCGCCAGGGTCACCCAATCTTATACCATGACATAACCAAACTGTACTTCCTCTCATACTTCAATTGTACAGTAGCAGGCGATTTCTGCTACGGTTTTCGTGTACCCCACTTATAGAGGGACAAAAATAATAGGGATTCCAAGCTCTTCGGTGAACTCACACCGTCCGTTTTTCTTTTAGTCAAAGAACTTTTCATAGCGCTTTTTGAGGGAACGTCTGGAGTTGACACGTGGATTGCGGTCCCCTCTAAATCGTTTTGCAAAGAGGCTTTCGTTTTGTTCGAT
>ML787270.1:431482-449069 GCA_009831015.1 Picea engelmannii
GGTAGCATCAGACATGTATTTCTGCATAGGGCTATGTGTCTAAATGTGTGGAAATCATCCAAATCCTTCTACATTTGAATTTACTTTAGTTAAAGGAATCATTAAAGTAAATTGTTTTTATTAACTAATTATGTAATTAGTTAATTGAGTTATTTAGGGAACCTGCAAAAAGTACTTAGCATGTAGCAGGCAATCTAAATCTCAAGTGAGTGTGAGAAGTAATCTCAATTGTAGATAATTTTTGGACATTAGAAATAGATTGTAACTCATGATTATAAAAGAAAGGATAGAATAAGGAGGAAGACACATTCACACAGAGATAACAAAGAAGGAATTTTGTTAGTGTGGAGTTATTCGAGTGTGTAGACACAAAGAAGGAATTTTCCTAACACTTAACAAGTGTTGAGGGAGTCAACATAGAGTATTGGATCATGAAGGAATATGGTTCAAGATATCGAATAGGTGAAGAAGGACCTTCATCTATAGATATTACAGGTCAAGGAGAAGAGAGAGCAAAGGTATGTGCAGGTGAGTTTCAGCATAATTAAGCCATATGAGAGTGTTGGAAAATATGTATCTTTATGTACATGTTTTTTGTACACATATGTGGGTCACAGAGGAGACAGTTGTGGAAATCCATGGGTCACAATGGGGATAGTCACGGATATCCGTGATTCATTGAAGATATAGTTGTGGATTCCTAGAAAAGTGTACCAGAATTGATTCTACAATAGGTCAACCCTTTCTAGGTTAATCTGCAATTGTATTTCTCTCAGAGAGCCATTATCCCTATTATTGGAGCCTTGATTTTAGAACAACAAAATCATTCTTAGCATTGGTTATCCCTCAAGGGTTTTTCCAGTTATATTTACCCAAAAATTATGGTATTCATGTGTAGTTAGTTTGGTTTCCTAGTTTATGCTTCTGTTGTATGATATTGAGTTGAATATTTTAGTAGTGTATTATTGTTTTGTGAGTTTCTAATTTGATTGTAGTAAGGATATCACTAGATAACAAAGTATCTAGGTGTTGGGGTAATAATTTCTACATGGTATCAGATCTCATGCTATGAAGGGAAGCTAGATCAGTACAAGAATAGTTTTCTAGCAACATTTTATTTCGAGGGAAATTTGTCAGGTCTTAGGGATGGAAGAAACATCATTGAGATTTCAAGACAAATTGGATGGAGCATCCAACTTCCTATATTGGAAAGAAAGTGTTATTTTTGCATTGAAGGAGTATGACCTTTGAGAGTTAGTGGATAAATAAGTTACCCCACAAACCGATCCAACAAATTTAGATGCTCACAACAAGAAGGAGGTCGAACCAGAAAGATTCATCCTAGACTCTATGAAGGATCATTTAATCCCTCACATAAAAAAAAAGACGATGACCAAAGAGATGTGTGATGCCTTGGGAAGTTTATTCCAAAGAAAGAACATGAATAAGAAGATGATCTTAAGTAATGAAATCAGATTACTTCATATGTCTAGATCATATAATTTTACCAGCTATCTGTGAGGATAACATAGGTGAGTGATTAACTTCCAGCCATATGGGAGAAAACAAAGGAAGAAGATCTTGTGAATGTGGCATTGAATAGATTTCCCAAGTCATGGGAACCATTTGTCAAAGGAGTTTGTGCTCAAGAGAATATCCCATATTGGCAGATACTTTGGGATGACTACATCCAGGAAGAGACTTGCGGGGAGTCTAAGAATAGAAAGAAGGAAGATGAAGAGGAGGAGAATCGGGCCCTTCTCAGTAAGACAAGGAAGTGTAAAGGAAATGGTTCCAACAAGCATGGTAATAATGAAGAGTCAAACTCACATCCAAAAAAGAAGGACTTGAGTAAAATCAAGTTCTTCACATGCCACATGTTTGGGAACTATGCATCAAAATGTCGATAGAAGAAGATGCAAGGGAAGACACAAACAACAACATCAACAAAGACACAACTAGATGAGTTTGCAACAAAGTTTGAGAAGGAATTATCAATGTTCACATGCCTCTCTACCACCACCTACTCAAGGAGTGTGTGGTACTTAGACAATGGTTCTTCTTGTCACGTGACGAGGACACATGAGTTGTTCACCAGTTGGTCAGAGATAGACTTAGGTTTGCACGTTGAGCTTGGATCACATGCTAATTGTGGTGTAGAAGGAGTTGGGAGACTCGGGTTCCATCTCGAGTAAGAAGGTTTTATGGAGGTGGACAATGTGTTGTATGTACCATAACTAAAGAAGAACTTGCTCGTAATTTCAGTTTTGGAGGACATGGGTTTTGGGTTACTTTTCAAAAAGGGAAAGTACTCACATGTTCAGAAGGAGATAGTCGTGAAAAAATAGTCAACATTGTTGTTAGAGAGGGAAGGTTATATAGGTTGCAGGGCCAACTTGTAGGAGGATCCAAGGGAATCTTGGATCATCGACCAATGTCAGTGACAGAGGAAGAGGAGAAGGAGGCTTTGAAGGGGGAACAAGTGAAGGATGAGCAGAGTTCAGAGGTTTCCAGTAAACCTTTAGAGGGTAAGAGGGAGTTGTCCCCTTCGAGTTCTATTAGGAGACTGAGTTGGTACGAGATGACATTGATGGATTATAAGGAAGAGAACGCTTCTAGGAGCACATTGAGGGAGATAAGTTCTTCAACGAAGGTTTCAAATTTCATGGAATTGATATGTATCGTCATCGATTCCGAGACTTCCAGTATTAAGGGAGAAACTAACCAACAATGTTGGAGGAATGGCAATATGCAAGATGATGTGTGTGACAATGTGCGAGAGTCGAAGAAAGAACCAGTTCGAGGAAGTTCTTTGGGAAATACCTTCTTTGGTAAGAGGGAGTGTTGATGTTAGTGGTAGAATCCGATAGGTATTTTCACACAGGTCTAGATGTCTAGACATGTGGAAATCATCCAAAGCCTTCTACTCTTGAATTTACTTTAGTTAAGGAAATGATTAAAGTCAATTTATTTTATTAATTAATTATGTAATTAGTTGATTGAGTTTTTAGGGAACATGCTAAAAGTACTTAGCATGCAACATGTAATCTAAATATCAAGTGAGTATGAGAAATAATCTCAATCATATATCCGTTTGGAGATTAGAAATAGATTGTAACTCATGACTATAAAAGAAAGGCTAGGATAAGGAGGAAGACACATTCACACAAAGATAACAAAGAAGTAATTTTCATAGTGTGGAGTCATTAAAGAGTGTAGAAGAAAATAAGGACTTTGACTAACACTTGAGAGGTTTTGAGGGAGTCGACACATAGTATTGGATCACGAAGGATTTTTTTTCAATATATTGGATAGGTGAAGAAGGACCTTCATCTAGAGATCTTGCAGGTGAAAGAGAAGAGATAACAAAGGTATATGCAGGTGGGTTTTAGAAAAAGGAAGCCCCGAGAAATTTTTCCATACACATTTGTGGATCACAGAGGAGACAGTCGCGGACATCCATGGTTCATATTAGAGAAAGTCATAGATATACATGAGTCACTAATGAGACAGTCACACATGCCTAGAAAAGTGTGCCAGAATTGATTGTACAACACATAAACCCTTGCGAGGCTAGTCTTCAATTGTGTTTCTCTTAGTGGTCTATTATCCCTATTACATGAGACTTGATTTTAGCATAATAAAATCATTCTCATCAATAGTTTTCCCTCATGGGGTTTTTTCAAGGGTATTGGTAACCCAAAATTTCTCGTGCTCATGTATGCTTGATTTGGTTTCCTAATTTATACTTCGAGTGCATGATATTGAGTTGAATATTTCAATAGGGTAATATTGTTTTGTGATTTGCTAATCAAATTGCAATAAGGACATGAGTAGATAAAAAAGTACATAGGTGCTCCATCAAGGATTTCTACACCAAAGGTGAGTGGAAATAAACATGTTCTATTCTGAATCAAATTTCTATTGAAGAACAAGAAGGTAAATGGCTTGTTCGATAATGGATCTCAATGTTATCTCATTTCCAAAACATTATTTTATGAGGTTGGTCTAGATACCTATCATCTAGTGCAACCAAGTTCACTAGTATGGTTGCAATGGAAAAATCTTATCATAATCAATCGATGATGTAAAATCAAGTTCACAATTACTACCATCTTTTAAGAGAGAACTAAATAATTTCATAGTCTCCACTCGATATTGTGAACTAAATAAGAGAGAAAGAGCATAAATCCTCTAGCAAGGAAAGAAAGAGAGGCAAGCAAAGAACAAGCCTCCTTTGTAAGCAATGGAATGGTGGATATGGAGAAGAAAATGGAGGCCTTTTTCGTATGTCTCCTTAATGGTCTAGCTTTTGGGAACCAAAATCCTTCAAGTGGGGAGGCATGATTTGAATTGGATCTTGGAAAATGTTTGTAAATTTTGTAAATAAATATGTGTTTCATTTCATTTTATTTTTGTCTTCTTGGAAAACTAGTGAATGAACATATGTGATGGTTGGCCTTCCAAAGTTATTCCATTAAAACAATTAGATATTTAGTGAAGAAACAAAAACCAAAGGGAGATGCACTAAGAAAGAGAGAAGGACATTAGCGTAAATTAAAGCTTAGGGAGGGCAACCCGTGTGAGGTTGAGTGGACAAAGGAGTTAATGTGGATGTTCACTCTAAGAGTAGGTGTCTCTGAGCCATGGCCTGTTTTGATCTTCAGAGTGAGTAACAAAACACAAAGTCTAGAGTGTGTGTATTGCTCACTCCTGTGTAATATTATCTTGAAAGTGAATATTGAGTTCTAATGGGTATGTTGTTGTGATTAGTCACTGAGCTAATGATTCCATTTTAATGCTTGATCACTAACTGACCTAGCCTATTGTTGAGTGGAAGATAATTTATTTTAAATGTTGCATAGATTGAAGGGGTAACATAGTTCTACTTCATTGAATTTTCCACTAGCCAATGGAGCTGGTAATTAAAAACATAAATCAAACTTATTACTCAATAATCATTAGTGAATTGAGTTGTCCCTTAATTACACAATTACTGATCATTTGTCCTACAAACAACAAAATCTCATATACCAATTTGATATTTGACTCTAACCTTAAAATTAAATTATTATTATTATACTTTTATAAAATAAATAAAGTTGCTAAAGAGAATCGTGAACAAGTGAATTAATGTTTAATAATAATCTTTTCAAGCAGAAATGCAAGCTATAATTTCCAAACTTCATAAATTTCCTCAAAGTTCGTAATGGGTATTGAAATATTGTAAATAGTGCCCCAAAATATATGGCTAAAAGCATAAAAGAATTTCCATTGGAGATATTGAAAAGAAATGGAGAATGGTCCAAAAACTTGCAGAAATAGCATCTTGATATTAAAAACTACAAAGCAACAACTGGAAAAATTGTAAAAGAAAATTGAAATATTAAAATAAATCATAGATATTCTTGGTCGCGCATGGGGCTCTCAAGTGAGAGATTATCTCTGAAGTTTAACAGAACGTTTGATCAAAGCTGTAAAAAGGGTTTCTGAGAAAACTCTTTGCATTAAGCTGATCAATGTCCAGGTCTCTCTAAGAAAGATGAGGAAGATGCTGAAGTTGAATGTGTGAATAGTTATGAATTTTATTTTCAGTGTGTCTGAAAGCTGAATATAAAGAGTTGATGTAGATTTTCTCTGATGTGGTTTTTAGTTGTTTTTTACTCAGCGGCACCATAAGGAAAGCGTGAGCAATAGTAGTCTTAGATGTCTTTGATAAATCATATAGCAAAGATCCCCAAGGATAAGTGGCTGAGATTAGACTACATTCCATGCAAAGTCTATGAGGTCATATCAAATTTTCTTTTATGAGGTCATTTGGAATTTTGTAAGGCTGGATCTACTAGAAACCTGCTAGAAAACAATTATTAGGAGCGTGCCTAAGGAAAGGAATAATCAAATCCATCCTTGATCTTATGATTCTCAGGTTCATTACTAGAAAGATCGCTGATTCATAAAAGAATCCTTTAAAGCACTTTAATAAATATTGATTTTATGAATCTTCAAATATATGGACTTTATAACGGCTTATAACATTGTTTGGATAACTTTTCATTTTGAGTATGTTTATAAATCCATATTTTATATATTTCTCTTTAAGAATGTCAGAATTTTCTTTTACATAATCTCGATTACTTCTATATAAATAACCATACGCAGTAGGATGTGCGACTCTTAAGATCTATGAGGCAAAACTGTTTGTTGGCCTTAGCCCTTTCTTTTAATGGAATACATGACTTGGATTATATTTTCTTTCATCATCTTCGCAACCAAACACCCTAAACTTGTAAACAAAGATCTGGCGACAAAATATAGTTGGCCAATACACAATGCTATCAAAAATCCTTGAAACATTTTTCAATTGCTGTGTAGAAAACGATAACCTTATATCCAATTAGACTAAGTTTTAAGATTTTTTCCTGTGTCTTTTGTTTGTCTTTCAAGTTTAACCCAAAAAATTCTGGGACACGATCATAAAGTAAGGCGATAAGAAGACTGAGAAGTGGTTGCAGGTTGTATAACCCGTTGGTTCTGTTAACAAATTTAAAAATATGCAGAAATAACTCAGTGATCAACTATATGTATTACTTCTAATATTCGGTTCGTTCTACAAATGATAGGAATATTTCTTCTTCATTATCAGTCGAGCTTGGATGGGTTTGAAGCAGCAAGCTTTCAATGCGAATTTCGTATAGAGGAAGCGAATTTTACGTGCTCGAAGTAACTCGAAGACCTGAAACGCGACCTTTCACTGCCACTTTAGTGTGTCTGATGGTTAAGAGAAATTTACTTAATGGAATCTCGAAGTCCTAAAACGGGATGGGAATTTTATGTTAGTATAAGGGAAGCGAATTTTCCGTGCTCGAAGTAACTTGAAGACCTGAAACGCGACCTTTCACCGGCACTTTAGTGTGTGTGAAGGTGAAGCGAAATTTACTTAATGGTATATGGAAGTCCTAAAACGCGATAGGGGAATTTTAATTGAAAGTATCTGGATATTCTGAAACACGATCAAACCCTATGCCACCGAAAAGAGCACCCTTCAAGTTTGAGCCATATTTCAATAACCACTCGCGGTCGCCTCTCGCCAGTTTTGTTGGATGAAGCGAAAGCGTTTGACCCCGATAGCATGGTTTTTTTCTTAAAATAATTTAAAATAATTTAGGAAAAGCATCACCACATATTTCAAGCATAGAAAAAGAGTCAAGCTCACACTCGCCAACCGAGACAAGCAGTGTTGCAGCAAATCACAGAACTTATTCTTGTAAGAAATCATACAAAGGCATACAAGCTTAGGAAACAAAAGAAAGTCTTTGTCATTGGACCTGAGATGCTCCATTGTTTTTGTTTTTCTTTTCCTTCCTGTTCGAGGAACGGTTATGACTAGGATCGAAGTCATCGCCCAACCCAAGTCTTTCTTGCTCTGGAAAGAATAAAACACAACTGTGAGTATAATTTCTACACACAATTAAGAATGAACTGAACTCCTCGTGTGGGAGCAGCCAAGTGACCGAAGGGCAAAGACGAAGAAGAGTACTTGTTCTAAAAGGAAGGACGGGGATGCTGTGCCCAGGCGTAGACGTCCTGAGGCACTTGGCTGCTGCTGAGCAGATTGGGGGGAACATTGTAGATGGGCATGGTGGAGGAATCGGGGATCTGCTGTTGCTGCGCCGTCGTGAGAGCCGACGAATGGGAGAGTCCTGAGGGAGGATGAAGCTGCATCGCTGTCGGCACCTCGTCCTCATCTAGGGGCAGGCGTTCGTAAGGGGCATTACGGAATGTGGAGACCATGATCACGACGGGGCCGGTGGCCACCAGGGCGCCCATGACGCTTCCTCCCACCACTTGTCCTTGTCCGCGGGAGAGATAGATTGTGAGTCCTGTAGCCCCGGTCGGCGTAGGCGTGGGCAGAAACGCCCCTGCCAGAGATAAGATCTCGAACCGTCCGTGCAAGGTCACGATCGCGCTAGGCGCGGCTGGCTGCCGCAGGGTAACATTAGCCACCGTTCCGCTCCCGCTGAGAATGAAGATTCCCCGCTGCAACCTCCGTGCGAACCCTGCCAAGCTCTCCATTATATCACATCCGTTGTTAATCTCCAGTACGTGAGCTCTAAGGGCGTTTGCGCTTTCCTGCTGTATAATTAGTGGGGGCTTCGGCTTGTTCCTGGAGCCCGGCGGCCTGCCGCGTGGTCTCCGGCTCAGCTCCGTCCCGCCCTCGTGACCTTCGTGAGACTTGCCAGCGGTATCGCTGTTGTCGTTGTTGTTGATGTCCCGCCCTCGTTTCATCGATCCGCTGTTCCCGCTAGTCTCCTCTTCAGATATGTGTAAGTCCCGGAATTGGAGACCGTGGCTGTGGCCATGACCAGGACCAGGAACAGGCGCGGACCCCAGGCCCGAGCCCGCGCCCCTATCGAGACCCCCGGTCGCCACATTCCCCGCCCACCAACGGTTTGCCAGAACTGCGTTGTTTGATCCACGACACTGAAATCACTCTATCCTTTCCCGGCCTTGAGATATATTTTCAAGCTCCCTGCCTTCAATCACAGCATGCTAGCTGTAGCTCTGAGCCACCAGTCTAATCCAGCTACTCCGCGATTCGATCGTCACAGAGCATAAAACTGCTCCGGAAGACCTTCGCCCTAGCGTCTAAACTTTCTCAGAAAGACAAGGTGAGCGGCAGCAACGAGACATCCAATGAATTAAAGGGAGGGGCAAGGAAAAACAACCCGGCAGTAATACACACAAGAAAACCGAAGTTCTTAAGTAAATTTTCTGAAAGGCGGTTTTCATTTATAGCTGGTTTATAAATTAGGTTTGAGATTAGGGTTAGAGTGTGGGCCAGCTTGCGCGTGGGCAAGTGGGGTCATCGGCGCTGTTCTTCTCTCTTCTCTAGATTCCCATGCTTATTAATCACGTCCCACAGTCCTGGCTTATATTCAACTTTTTCGGTTCCTAACCATAAAAGTCTTTTAATTTTAATCTGGCTTACACCTTATATTGAAAACTTCCAGATTAAACAGTCTTTTAAAAAAATATGCAATGTGTCTGTGATATTTAATGATATAAAATTAATCTTATATCAATGTGATTGATTTTTAGATTAATAAAAGTACTCTTAGTCTGGTGTATAAATTAAATATGTTTGTGAGAGTTAATGATATAATAATATTTTTAGTTAATGAGTTAATGATATTATAAGAAAATGAGATTTATGGGGACTACTAAGAATATTTCATCAATATTTAATCTTGTCTATACAAAATTGATTAAACACTAAAAACCTATTAAATATGCTCATTATCAATAAACGTAAACCTTTGATAATAACCTTGAAATATCTCATTTATTTGTGTCCCATTAATATAGATTATTCATTAATCAGATTAATCTACTTATCACATATGAGCTATGGCTGACTGCAAGATGGCCACAAAATATCTAGCATCAAAATGTGATCGCCCTACCGTTCATCAGCTACATGTTAACTGGCTGGGCTAGTTCAATTTACAACCTGTTTATTTCATTTGCATCAGGCCACCAGCGCCAGGGTCACCCAATCTTATACCATGACATAACCAAACTGTACTTCCTCTCATACTTCAATTGTACAGTAGCAGGCGATTTCTGCTACGGTTTTCGTGTACCCCACTTATAGAGGGACAAAAATAATAGGGATTCCAAGCTCTTCGGTGAACTCACACCGTCCGTTTTTCTTTTAGTCAAAGAACTTTTCATAGCGCTTTTTGAGGGAACGTCTGGAGTTGACACGTGGATTGCGGTCCCCTCTAAATCGTTTTGCAAAGAGGCTTTCGTTTTGTTCGATACTCTTCTGCTTTAGTTTTGTCCGATACTCTTATGTAAATCATGATCTCATCAGAACTAGCTGAAGGCCCAGAAATTGATGCTACTCCTGATATGTTGTGCACTGTATTAGTCATTGTTTCAGGGGCATGTGTTCCAATCAGAGATATTTTAATTGCAAAATCATAAGATGCTCCGAAATTCCAGTGAATTAAAATTGCAATGTGAAGGCAATGATATTTTAAAGGCAAAAGTAACAAGGTATTACAATCAATTGGAAGTGGAATGTGTAGTGATTTAAGTTTCCTAGTGGAATGTGTAGTGATTCAAGTTTCCTATATAAAAATAAATTACAACTATGTTTCTTTTTCATCTTTCTTTAAAAAGAGATACAAGGAATATAATTAGAGTGTTCAAGGGATTTTTCAGGGCGTGATTTAGATTTTATAAGTGTATAAGTGTATTGGTATATTTTCCTTTGGTAGGTTAGGGATAATCTATATTATGGAATGTCTAAATATTGTACTGTGATTTTTTCAGTTAATATAGTGCAATAAAGTTGTAGTTATCAAACTCATTTGGTATTAGAGAAAGTTTATTGGATTTAGGGGATTCCTTTGCTGCAAGGTTTCAACTCATTATTTGAAGAAGGGTATCATGGATCCATGATAAACCTATTCTCAAGTGGGAGCTCTATGTAGGGGGTCTCTTGTGAAAACAATGGTAGATAGAGATAGAAAATTTTAAACACCATAGCTTTGAGTTATGGAAGCTCAAGATGGAAAATATTTTTGTGAGCAAAGATTATTGAGTTGCTACTATGAAAATTAGTTTGTTTCTATGACAAAAGAAGGCTCAACAACTATCTACAAAAGGGTGAATAGTACTATCTAAGTCTAAATTTTAGATTCAGTGTTATTGAATGTCTTAGGCGAAGTCAATGCTAAGCAGATATGGGAAAGTTAGGGGTGTTATACTAGTGAAAATCCTTTGAAAACAAATTGTTTCTTTGGAGTAAGTTCTACCTCCTTAATATGAATGTTGGACAAAGAATCCAAATAATTTTAATATTATTGTTAGTCAAATAGTGTTTATTGATATTAAGACATTGAAAGAAAGATATGTGTATTAACATGTTATGTGCTTTGCCATATTCATAGCATAATTTGGTTGTAGCTCTTGGTAGTACTACCTGATCTACAATAAAGTTTAAGGATATAGTTGCATCCTTGTTCTCATATCAAATGAGGTAAAATTCGATTAAGTGTCTCAATTGAGATTCCTTTTCGTAAGAGTTCATCCCCATGATAGAAATAAACATAAGTCTGAGGATAGATAGAAGTATAAAGGGAGGTCTACATCTCCAAGAAAATTTATAAGGAAATGTTGAAAATATGGTAAAGTTGAGCATGCAAAGAAAGATTAGATATGTTAAATTATTCATAAAAGTTTGAAGATTCTTCTTGGGCAGAAGTAAATACCTCCTCATAAGTCACAAGGGATGTGTACCTAGAACGTACAGGTACACACTTAGATTATGATGCATGGTTGATTGAATAAATTTATTTTCATACGACTCTCTACAATGTAATGCCCCATATTTTAGACCTAGGCAATTCCAACTTTGATTTTGTTCATCTTAATAATTTGTTACTTTGTATCTGTTTGGACTTAGTTGCATTGACATAGAGATTTGAGATGTGTACATATGGATTTATTTATGTGTTGCATAATATTATTTTTACTATTATAAGTTCATGATAATTAGAGCTATGTGATTTGTTTAAGCATGCAAATTATAATGTGTAATTTCACTACGTGGATATAATTTCAAACCTATATTGTTAATGTATAATAGGTATGAGGCACAATCTAAATAAACATGTATTGCTTAATTGGATGTCAATATAGACATGGATTTTCATACGAAATTCATGATGTATCAACATGGATATGAGTTATTGGTGAGGTAACATATAGGTTGATGAGTTATGTAATAGCCAAATGGTTGTAGTAATGAGGTAACATCGATGTCATATACATCACAAAGATATTGTATACAATAATTTTTACTTATCATTTAATTTATGACTTTAAATATGGCTACGATATGTGGTAAATTGGTTTTGATAGGATGCACAACTTGCCTAGTCTTGTTGTTTGATGATGTAACTTCACGAACAATACTTTCACACTATTTATCAATATAGGGTGTTCACCTTAGTTTTATCAAGAAGGGTGGAGATATTTCCCATTGAATATCCTATTGATCATATTTTTATTAGGAGAGTTGGAGGTATTTCCTACCATTTATCTTCCAAAACCTAGATTCATAGGACGGTTGTGTTAAGTCACACTCCAAAATATGTGTGATGGTAATTTCGAGTTTCCTATTTGGGAATATTTGTTGAGACATATGGCACTTTATGTTATGGGTTCTATCTTGGGTTAGGTTCATATAGTTGATGCTTCAACATAGTCTAGCAACTGAAAAAATATATGATGCAGAAGATGGGAGTATTTTAGGGAGGAAGGGTGATTCAAAATCAGTGGATTAAATGTGCCACTCTTGCTTCCTTACTTGGTTTCTACCATGCGTAGATCACTTGTTTTGATTCACTTTTGGTATCTTTTTAATGTGATGATCAATGCCTAATATTTTTTGTAATTTTCTTATTCAAAATTACTAAATGATGCATTTGCTTGATTTACCATCCTCTGTGCTCTAATGAAAAGAAACAAAGTACACATTAAAGGTAGTTATTTTTTACCTCTAGTACACGCGTAATCTATATGTGTGCTATCTATGCATACATACATTGCACATGTACACTAGTATAATCAATTGATTTATTAATTATTAAAATGTGTTATTAACTATTTACTTAATGATGTAAAGATTTTATAAATTATACTTCATGTATAAATATCTAGTACCATTGAGTACGATTATATATTTTGATTATTGGTTGGTATGATCAATTAAATGGGTATGATGGGTTGCCATAAATTAATAGAAAATTTGACAAAGTTGCATTCATAATACATCATGAAAATAAACACTTTACATGATATTTTATTGTTATTTTATATAATTGATTTAGTGTTTTATTTTAATTAACTTTTTCCCAAAAATATATGAGGGGAGGTTGGTGGCTATTAATGAGGTGTAATGAGGGTGGTTGAAGACACTTGGGGAGTGTGTCTCAAAACTTGATGAATAGAGATGAGAAAGTGGCACTGAGACGAGCTTGGAGCTTCTTGAGAGATTAAAGAGTTATTGGAAGAAATATTTTCTTGCAACAATCTTCTTAGAGAATGTTGTGCATCGCTCTTCTTGGAGTCATGGGAACAAAGGGTTAAGAGACTAGAAAGTTTCTTGGAACTAGGAATCCGACTAGAATCCTAGTTGTATGGGAGGATAATTTTTTTATGCTCTCAGTAAGTGGTCCAATAAGTATTTGGAGGGATCTTCCCATTGCTTACTAAACTACCGTACAAGTGATCAATCTCAACCAAGAACAAGGTATTTTTGTTATTACTTTGTGATGATTTTGTTTAAATATTTAAATCTTAAAGTAAAGGCATGATACTAATTTATTACTTAAAATGATCTTGACAAAGATTATTTGAACTCAAAATATCTATCATTTGGAAAATTTAAAAAATATATAAAATAGTTACAGTTATATTGTATGTTATTCCTCAATTTGTTTTCAAAAATTGAGTTCTTAAAACATATATATATATATATATATATATATATATATATATATATATATATATATATATATTATTACGTAGAATTCCATGGAGAGGTGCTACATTTTTTTATCATAGCTTTGATTCTAAAACTAGGCCAAGGGGACTATAATCACATTATGTTATTCAAAATGAAAACAAATTGTAAAAGGTCGAGAGGGGTTGGATCCATTGGTGAGGAGCAAGGGGTTTTTCACCATTGGGAAAGGTTCAATGTGTAGTTGCACACAAAGTGATTATATTAAATGGTCTTGTGACTTGTGCACACATAAGTGGATCAAATCCCACCCTCATTTCCTTCAAATTGAATTCAAATTCCACGAGTGTTACTGGTTTCAAAGGGCCTCACTATATATGGTGACCCAGGTTTGAAACTAGACACTAGAAGGAGGATACACCTAAAATCCATCCATCTTCGCAAGATAAGTGCGATCCCGAGGTGATTTTGATGGCTTAGATGTCCTTGAATCAAAATTTTGTAGACCACATGCTAATCCCACAAGTCACATATCTAATAGCAAAAACCAAAAACAATACATTTTATATTTATGAATTTTAGGTATAGAAATATTAAAGATAAATCAATGTCTAAAAATAAATTCATAGTGTATAAACAAAAAACCTAAAAATTAATTGAATACAAATTATATGACATTTTTCATGGAGAGTGATTGCTTACAATGTTATATTGAAAATTGGATTCCTTATTACATATGAATATATCGTGTATGCTATGAAAGGAAAAGAAAGAGTATAACCTTACATAAAATGTAATCAAAATAGATTGTAAGGATAAAAAATTCAAATTTGTAAGAATAGTGTTCATAGTGGTCACCTAGGTGTTACATAGAAAAACTAGCTTACAAATTTACAATAGCCATAATACTAAAAGAAAAGAAACGTGTTATGTGAAAAGAAGTTTCTATCTGTTTCATCAAATTGGAGGTACAACATCCTTGTAGCTTCCAAATGTTGTTTGGAAAAAAATTACTTTATTCCTACAATAAGAAAAAGGAAAGATTATGAAAATATAGAAATTAAAAATTATTACTAGAAACTAAGAATGATCATTTGTTTCTTCTGATGGCCAATTTTTTCTCATTTGTTCAGGAAACAAATAATGATAATGTAGAACCTTACCATGGGATGCTATGAAATAATATTTGCGAACTTATACAAACATGCATTATACTATTTTATGTAACACATTTTTTACTATTTAAATGGAATAACAAAAACATAAAAAAGACATCCTCAAAAACTACATCATCTCTAGTGTGTTGAACATAATTATTTTCAATGAAGTCCTTCCATTAGTATGACTATGCTTCCAATCATTGTTTTTCCAAAAATTTCCCCTCTTTCCCAAAGTGAAACAACGAAACTATCCTCCCAGCCAACTAGGATCCTTGCCAACTTCCTAGATTCAAGAAACCTTCGAACAATTTCTTGGCCATGCATGCCCATGACTCCAAGAACATCAAAGACCATATGATATAACAAGACTATCACACGAAATACATATTTTCTAATATTTATCTAAAATCCCCATAAACTCCAACCTCTCCCTCCCTCCAACACCATTTCCTCTTCATGTTTATTAAGTTTCCATACCCCTTTCTTGAAGTCGCCTCAACCACCCTCTTTTATCCATCAACTTCCCTCATCTATAATTTTTGGAAAAAGTGAAAAAAATATATAAATGAATTATGTCAAATAAAAATAAATAGAGTGCAAAAATTTTCTTCTCATGCTAGTTTATGAGTGCAAATTGACAATTTTCCCCAAAATTTATAACAACCCACCATACTCATTTAATTCATCATACCAACCATCAATCAAATTCAAGGAATGTATCTAATGCTACTAGATATTTGTGTATGTAGTATAATTTAGATAGTCATTACCATTCAATTAAATAGTGAATAACCTAGTTTAATAATGAATGCATATATTAATTGTACTAGTGTACATGTGTAGGGTATGTATGCATAGATAGAAGACACATAGACTAAACATGTATTAATGATAAAAAATCACTTCCTTTAGTACATAGTTCATATATGATCACACCAAGGAATCCAGGAAAACAAATCAACACTACAAGAAAAATACCTTTTAGTGGAGGTTATAGCGGAGGTTTCTAGTGTTACAAAATTAGAAAACATTGTCAAAAAAACCTCTGCTACAACATTTATTTTTGATAGGAGATGTTTTTGTGGATA
The DNA here is from genome assembly GCA_009831015.1 of Picea engelmannii. Taxonomy (NCBI): domain Eukaryota; kingdom Viridiplantae; phylum Streptophyta; class Pinopsida; order Pinales; family Pinaceae; genus Picea; species Picea engelmannii. The sequence goes on from ML787270.1 coordinate 447,271, forward strand.
CTATAATGAAAGTTGATTATAAATAAAAAAAATATGGGTCGTCGTAGGTGTTGGCGGATGTTTACAAATCTATGTGTTTGTATAAGGAACAAACATTGGTGCGTACATACACCTATAGCACCAATGTTGTCCACTTAACGTCAAGCACCGAGGAAGTAAAATATGCAAGCACCGGGGTAGTAAAATATTTAAGTATCGGGGAGTTTTCCTTATAATCATAGGGGCTTTAACATTAAAACACACCGGTGGAGTTAAAAATAATTAAGCACTCGGGCTTTCTGCATAGAACACACGAGTGCATTATTAAGAATAAGGAACTGATGTTGTATAAAGTAATATGCACCGGTGCGTTAGAGGGGAAAACCCCCCAATACATTAAAAATTGAAAGCATTTGTGCTTTCCAGTAACAAACAAGCCCTAGTGCTTATCAATAACACAATAGCGCCAATGCGTATTAATAACACATAAGAATTAGTGCTTCGTATAATCTTAATGCACAAAAGGCCAACTTTTTAATATAATTTTGTGGTATTAAATTAATATTGAAAGTAGTGATAATTGATTACATAAAAGAACTGGTGCACATTTAATATGATATGCACATGTGATTTTTAATATTAAACACGTTAATGAGATTAATAATTAAAATACACAGACAAACATTGACCTATGATAGTGCAATTATTGTTATTTTTTAATTCCATTATTTATAAAACAAATTACATATATCTTATATTTTGATTAGTGAATTTTGATATGATGTTTGGATTAATTTGTTATATCATCATATTTTTCATATCTTCATTATAATATTTAGTCATCCATTTATTTAATCAATGATGTAAGATTTCAAAGCGACATTAGAAAATGCAATAGAATAAATTAAAACATTTATTATATGAATAATAGTCTCTCTGTCATACAAAATGATACAGTTATCAGTAATGCCTTGTCTTTCAATTGAGACACTATGCCTATTACATTAAAAAAAATGTTTGATTTTCAGAGACAATTATTTCAGAAACATATGATTGTAGCTTGCATTGATATCCAAATATATTGGTCATCATTCTTCACTCGAAATGTTGTTAGTGATCAAGCTACTTCTATGTCTTTGGTTATTTTGTTGAATGTTTGATTGATTTACTCGATTGTGTTGTTCTTCTTCAAGTTCCATCTACAAACATAAAAATAAATTGTAATGAGTCTATGTACATTGGTGAGAATGATGAAAATTGAAATAAATAATATGCATGAAAGTAAATTGAAAAGTGATGCAGGAGCATCCGCACCTCGTCGTGCGCGCCTGCACGGGAAGATGAAAGAGACTTCAAAGGGAGACGTCAGGGTCACGGTCGTGACTATTTTGAGGAGCGCCGCCGATTTAAAAAGAATCCATATTTAGGCGTACTTATGTATCAATTGGGACCTGGAGCAGATAAACTCTCGTCCTTGTACAGCAGGAACACTTATTAGATTTTAATGCAGAAAGATTAGATTGGATACAGGTAGATAGGGTCATTAAGTGTAGATTAGACAATTTAGCTTTTGTGAGGGAAAACAGAATATAGGCACCCTCCTTTTCTGTATTATTATTATTGAGAGCGGGAGATATCTGAGATCAGTGTTAGCATCAGGAGGAAGAAGGAAGAATGAGCAGAGAACTTGTGAAGAGTCCCCATGTACAGTTCATGAATTAATAGGAAGATTGATTCAGGTCATGGCTGTGATTATTCTCTGTGTCTTGTTAATATTATGCTGTTGCATGTTAGCTTCCTTTTATGCTTTCCTTCTATAT
>ML787270.1:457978-473231 GCA_009831015.1 Picea engelmannii
GGGATCCGATGCAATAATTGGTCTCTTTGGATCACATTTCAAACACCAATATATAGAAAAAAAAATCCATTGGATCTAAAATACCTAAAATGAAAATCCCTAATTCCGAAGTGATAGAGGGAGTTAAACCCTAGGGTGAAATTTTATATTCATGTAAGAAAAAACAAGAGTTTAAAGAAAGTATGAAACTTTCTGTTTTCTAAATGTAGGGTTTTGAGTGAATCACCATAGCCTTCAAATCCTAATTTTCTGAATATTTATGTTGTTCCAAAGTATTCTTCTGCTCCATAGTTCTCCCCGGTATGTCTCTCTTCTAGATCTATCTAGTGTAAACTTTGGAAAAATAATGAAAATATTGTATACCTTAATATTAAAGAAACTTTATGAAAAAGGGTTTAGAGTGAATCACAATATGCTTCAAATTCTCATAATTTGAATAATACGATGAGTCCAAAGTATTCTGCTCCTCCACAATGTTCCTCAATATGTCTCTCTTTCAAGTTTCTCCCCTACAAAATTTTGCAAAATAATGAAATAGTGAATACTTTTTTAGTATTTAAATGACTTTATGAAATTCAATTACCGCTCTTTTTTTAACTGTTTAAAAAGATCGCATTTTTTTTTTATCTCTTTTGGCATGATGGTGCGTTTATGTAAGACTCGCTGGTGTGGCCATATTACATTATGTACCGGTTTGTCCATATTAATTTATGCACCATAGACATAATTTTCTTTTATTAACAAAATCTCGAAACACAGTAAGGTTGATTTTTCAATGCATCGGTGCATATTGTTAATATGTGTACCAGTGCGTGTGTGGTTTATAAGCACATCGAGATGATTTTAAAGTTATTTGAACTTTTATTTGCACATAAAATATTATATTCATCTCAAATTATCTTTTAGGATGAATTCAAATGACTTACAATACTTTAGTATACATTTTACGTTTTATCTCTCCCTATTCTTAAAAAATGGTTTCAAAACTATATTCAAACTCAGATTGTGGTATGGTCCACCAAATTTATTTTAGATATGTATAGGAAAATTTATTGCTATTTTTTCTTAAATGCAGGGAGAAAACTTTATTATATGATCAAATGGCCAATTCTTCAAATTCTATCCCATTCCATATTGTTCAAAGTCCATCAAAGAGTTCTCTCTTTCCATCTCGAGTAAGTTTAAATTATTTTATTTATGTTTTGATTATCTCGATTTTTTTTTATCTATCTCAATCTAAATAAAAATGTATCCAAATTTGTAGGATCCCGATTCATAATCGAGTTCAGATGCAAAAAATATTTCAATATCAACTCAAAAAATTCAGAAGGTCTTATCAGGAGAAACATATCGAAATCAGTTGGTAGATGAAAATGGACAACCTCTTTACCCTGCCAATTGTGACATTCCATATTCTATATACAATCCTTGGTTGACGATGGTAATAATTGTTTGGTATAACATAATTTGAACAAACAGACTATTGCATTGTGCTTACTAATATCATCAATGTACTAATGTTCAATATTTTTTAAATTATGATTCTTCTGATGATGAGAGGCCTACCTACCATCTTTCGTTGCAACAAAAAACAATGTCAACCAAAGAGAAGGCTGCAATGAGAGCACAAATCAGAGAGAAATCATACCAAGAATTGTTGAATCAACCACCTATTCAATTCCCACTATGTCCACATTCACCAATTAGGAATGACTACAAAAATAATAGTTCTTCAGAAGTTGGAAATGGAGACAATAGAAAAGAGGCTGTTATGGATTATTACTTACTTGATACGACTTCCATTGAAACAATGTTGTTAGACACATTCCAGAATGATGGGCCAGGGGATGATGGTCATATCAATGATACCATTTTCAAAAAGCTAAAATCTGCTTCCACGACCCCTCTCTTTGGACCTAGTGCGCGATCAAAGTCTACGCATCTTGGGATAACAATGTTATTGTACAACATAAAAAAAAAGTGTGGCATGTAAAACGCATGTTTCTCAAAAGTATTGAGGTAATTGACCAACAAGTGTCTTATATTATGTAACATCCTGCTCTGGCGCACTGAGAAAACTTATTCTTTGAGGACACTTGCTCGCAAGTGATCTGGACTTTTATGATGTTAAAACATTTATCCTTGATTATGATGCATTATGATAGATGACATGATGTTTTACTGCTTTTACGTAGATAGGTGCTATTGACTCAGTTTTATTGAGTGTGAAGGGTTTTGGACATTGAGGATGCAGAGGCATCGGTGGAACCCCTTGGACTCCGGATTGAGTCAGGGAGTGTGCTATTTGAGTTGATTATTTACTGTGATATTTCATTGATTTGATGATATGATGTTGACATGTTCTAACACGATTGTTGATGATGCAGGCTGACGATAGCTTTCCGACCTGACTCACATATGGAGTAAAGGGGCCACACACAATTTCCAGAGAGGTTGAGGGAGAGGTGTGGATAGAAACCCTGCCACAGCCTACTAGCACTCACGTTGTGGCTCGAACTGTAGGTTAACGATTACCTAGTTCGAGAGGATCCAAGATGACCATGAGGGCAGACTGCGACAACCGCTCACGATGATTCTAAGGGGCGCGCAATAAGGTCGGGGCCTTATTCCTTAGAGCCCTTAGTCTCCCACAAGTTCACCTAGTGGAGTGTTGACTCCAGGGGTTATAGATGTCTACCAATCAGTAAAGTTGGCGAGTGGCACCCTTGGAGAACGTGGTGCATCATGAAGGGCACGTCGTGCAAAAGAAATGAACGAGGCAAGTGGCACCCTTGGAGCACGGGGTGCATCCTGAAGGGCACATCGCCCAAAAGAAACAATCGAGGTGAGTGGCACCCTTGGAGCACGTAGTGCATCCTGAAGGGTACGTCGCATTGATGATGATGAAGAAACAAACCTAGATGGCCCTAAGACATTAATGCCGTAAAAAAAAAAAAAAAAAAAATTCTTAAAATCACTTCCCTAAATAATTGTCGCCCAGTTCAGAATCTAAACCTAAGTTGAAAACTTCTCTAGGATAAAATTTTGTTTAACCTTAAGAAAAAGACCCTATAAAAATAAAAATAAAGATATAAACTAAAGCCCACTTAAGTAATAGTTTTAGTCTTCTTAAATTTAGGGGGTAAAAGGAAGAGAGGAATAATTTACATAAACTCTGTGGTTTTAAATTGTAAAGAAGAAATAAATTATTTAACTTGTGGGAGTATAAAAAGTTATGAATTTAATAATAAAGTGAAAAGATTAAATAATGCAATTACCATTTTGGTTTTAATAAAAGGGGAAAGAAGGGAATAATAAAAAAATTAGGAAACTAAGTAATGGAGGAAACATAAAAAAGGGAAAGAAGGGGACCTATGGTAAAAAGCAAGGTCAACATAGTAAGGAATCAACAATAAAGAACCTTCTAATTTGAGCAAAGTTAGTAACATCATTTTAGGGAAAGTATTTAAGACATGTAAGGGGATCTAGTAACACCTAGGAGTAAATTTAGGAGAAACTCTAGGTGGGTGAGGGAAATGAGGCAATTAATAAATTCAAAGAAAATAATTATTGGAGGAGAGAGGGGGATGGACGACACTTGTGTGAAGGAGAAAATTTAGAATATTTTTACTAAAACTTAATTTAAATGTGATTTAGGGAAAGTTGGAGTTGCTAAAAAATCTATAAAAGAAAGGGAAGATGAGGAAGAAAGGGGATCGGTTGTTAGCGTAACGTTACGCTGCCGGATTTGTGACTTGACTAATTACTTGTGGAGAGTTGGGATTTTCCAGCTCGGATAGGAGTGGTAGCTCGGCCTTACGAGGCGAGCTGGGAAGCTAGACATACCATCTGGATAGCGTGTCGACCCTTTGCGGCTCGGGGGGCTAAGGGGGAAGCAGAGTACCCATAGCGATTGGCTGGGACGTACCGGTGAGGTCTCGACGGTCGGCGAGCGGGGAGCGGCAAGGAGCGCGGGACATCTATCGAGGCGGGCGATCAGGAAACAATACACTCATTTATTTTTTAAAGTAGAATGCATTAGGAAATTATGCTTGATTTGTATGTTGACTGTAAATGGATGAATTCTGCCCTGAGTTTTTTCCCATTCGATTGATTGCATAAAATTACTATGGATTGTGTTTTGGATTGGGGTTTACTATTCCTTGGTTGAGATCTTTAAGTTCCTGCGTTATTCTTTGCGTTGTATTTCCCGGATGTGGTTTTAGCATTTAAATCATTGTTGTACAGTTTTTACCATCCTTGAAAATAACTGATATAGTGGTAATGCGTTGTCGGATATTCTTGGGTGCGTTGAAATGGGGATTTGTGCAGTACTAAATACAACCATTTATTTCCGTCCTTGTATAATAAGAAAGGAAAAATTCAAGCTCCTTATGTATGGATGTATCGCAGACTTAGTTCTGTAATAGGCTTAGACCCCTTTTTCTTCTGATACTTAACCAGTTCGGGGACAATGTTGATTTCGTTCTGTGAAGGGGAAAAGGGCGATTCGCTCTAGAGAAATCCTTCTTGTTTGTGATTGTAAGACTGGTTTTGAAACTCGTTCATGCGTTGGTCACCCAACAGACATCTGGACTGTCTCATATTGTTGCACTGCAACCGTCTTCATTTAATTTGGGCCCATAACTCGATCATTGGTGCTTGACCAGCTACACGCCCCTCGATCTGATCTGCCAGAGCGTGTTAGTTAAGGAAATATCTACCTCAAGGCGAGTATTGAAAGGTAACCCCAGCGTTGTAGCTAGAGGGATGTTTGAACTCTGTAATCTTAGTGTTAACACTCAGTGTTTCCCTTCGTGGGTCTAGCAGACCTGTATCTGCATTTCCGGAGTGTTTTGCTTTAAATCTACCCTGTCGTTTCTTCCATCTTCCACTAGACTGACAGTATAGGTTGGTATTAACTGTGAGATATTTCTATGTAGCCGCCACAATTTACTCGAATGCTTGCCCATATATAGTTTAGTGGGTAGCGTCGTGTGCCTTCAGAGTGGATCCACTGTGGTTGGGGTGTGAACTTGTCACTGTGCGGTCGTGTGGATGACAGTTGCCTACATAGACCACCCATACCAACACTGTATTGCTTAACTGGGGGTCAGTGAAAATCCCTAGATTAATTTGTTTAGTTTTTTTTTGGTGGCCGACAAAACGAAAAAAGAGACAACATTGGTTTGTTTTATTTATTTATTATTTTTTACGGTCATCACATTACATAACTTATTTTTAGTGGTTACCCATAGACAACATTAATTGATCTCAATTAAAATACATCAAACCTCGGTGGTGATGCCCCATCTCTCAACTTATTTCTCTGTTATTTACAATAAACTTAATACGTGAGATCCCTGATTACGCTTGATTGTGGTTCACTCTACGTTGAATAAATCACCCTTCTGGTTATACAATACCTTTGCTAATGAGAATATGAGAGTCCCCTTTGGATAATCGAACTGATCATTTAATGTTTTGTTACGTGGTCGGTTTTCTAAATCAGAGGGAAGCTCGCACCAGGTAGATTTAAATACCCTTTCGAGTAGCACGACCTAAATGCCCTTGAGAGTTTTTGAATCCGTTCCAGATTCGTTGGGTAGAAGTTACTGTTGGAATAGATGAGTTTTCCTTCCGCTGGTGATGGCAGCTGCCCCCAGCTAAATCCCCGATTACTGTCTTTATTACCATTTATTTTATTTTCCCATCGTCATTTACTTTTTACTGACTGCAGTGTTGTCATAAATTTTTACCAGACCTTTAATGTCCGCACTGCTTTCAACCATTGAATATAGAAGATTAGTTGTTAAGATTAAAATGTTTTATTTTTATTTTTATTTTTATTTTATTATCCAATCAGAGATAAAAGGAAAGTTGAAATTGAAGTACGTGATGCTGGAGAAAAGATTCTATTATTAGATTGCGAGCATGGAACAAACCACCTATAACGATAATAACAATTTAAGGCTAATTGATTTAGATAGTGTACTGAGGAATTTTATAATTTAAAATTGGCGCATTTGAACTTGTTTTAAAGACTAAATTCAATTATGCCTTCAGGTCATTATGCACTATAAACTGTGCACCATGCTTAAATAATTAATTTATGAAATGATGCTAATACTTCTATTGTATTAGGGTAATGATCCATGAAAAGTAATACTTAATGTTAATGCTTATGGCCAAGTTAATGTTAAGGTTGTTATGGTGTTGGGCAGTGATTAATGCGATGTAATGCCTAATGTTAATGCTTATGGTCAAGTTAATGTTAATGTATTCGTTTGAGGTAATGATAGTGTAATGAACGTTTAAATGTTTATGATAATGGTTACGGACCTATTAGTGTGATGTTGTTATCTTAGTCTAGAAAGATATGGTTATTGGGCAGTACTGTCACTGAATTTGTTGTAATTAATGTCATGAAATGGTTAAGCAATATGTAATTGAATTCTATGGTAATGATTTATTTTTATTATTAATTCATTGACAAAGTTATGGTAATATAAATGTAATGATGATTTGTTTTATGGTAAAGTTACTGCAATCTCATCGCATTGGTAGCATACAAGGAATAATGTGATTGGTGATTGATGTTTTAGTTGCAAGGTTATGATAACATAAGATGTGAGGTTCTTAAGATAATGTTATTGCAATTTTATAGTATATGTAACATATAGGATGTATTGAGATTGTTCATTAATTTCAGGGTTAGTACTATAATTGGAATTGTCCAAACTCACAGTTGTATGATATCAGACTCTTTGATTCGATAAAGCTAGTCGCTCTGTATATAAGTCTGTGTGTGTGATTATTTTCTGTGTAAAGAATCCAGTGCTGTATCAAGAGTCTCGGGCCCTTTAAAGGTAGGGTTTCCACTCTTGCGACACACCTGACAGAGATTACTAGTTTCTTCCTGAGCAGTCGACCAGGAGCCTATCTGACATTCTCTCTCTCCAGAGTAGAGAACTAAGATTAAACGCCCTACTTTTCGGTGCAGAAATAGTAAAACCTACTACTATGGATTCTTCCATCTGTGTTCGTATTGTACCTAACACAGTACGTTGTTTAATGCTTGCAGTTACTTGTTGTGCACCTTATGTATTCTTGTTGTGATCATCGTGGTTGCGTCTTGTTAGCCGTCGGGTGGCGACATAGAGTCAAGTGTGTCTGTTCCTTTTTACATGCACACACACACCTTAAAAAAAAAAAAAAATTGCACCTGTTAAAGGGCTGTTGTCGTATCGAGGAGGATGTCACATATTAATTTTGAGAAATCTTGTCAGAAAATCAATATTGGAAATGATTTATTTTATAAAAATTACATTACCTTGTAATTTTTTATTTCCCACTAACAATAGGAGATTCAACGATAAGGTTATTCCTAGTGGTAATGTGTAATAACCCTCCTCGTTACGACAACAACTCTAATAAGAGGTGCAATTTTTTTTCTTTGTTTAAGGTGTGTGCGTGCATGTAGAAGTAACATACACACTTGACTCTACGTCGCCATCCAACAACCAACAAGACGCGACCATGAGGTTCATCACAAGAAGACTGAAGGCACACAACGAGTAACAACAAGCAATAAAGGATCATAGACATAAGGCACACAACGCAAACACTTAACGACATACTGGGTTATGCACAGTATGAACACAGAGGGAAGAATCCATAGTAGTAGATATTACTATTTATGCACAGGAAAGCAGGGCGTTTAATCTTAGTTCACTGCTCCGGAGAGAGAGAAGGTCAAATAGGCTCCTGGCCGACTGCTCAGGCAGAAACTAGTAATCTCTGATAGGTGTGTCGCAAGAGTGGAAATCCTAACTTTAAAGGGCCCGAGACTCTTGATACGACACTGGATTCCTTACACCAAAATCAATCAACGATAAGTAAAACTGACTACCCCTCCATCCTACCTTGCAATGGTTAGGACCTCCAAGACACATAAACAATGCTCAAGCCCAGGTTCCCATCGATTTTAACCATTTAATGTCTCGGGGCTGGTGACTGTTCTGAGGAACATGGAGGTGTCTACATCCTGCCCGACGCAAGCAGACCAAGCAATAAAAAGATTACAACCAAGTACAATAATAATTAAGGAAAATCCACGACCACTACGGAAAGTGCAAACCGAAAGGACCTTGACAATAACCACCCAATGGTTAAGACTCAACATTACCTATGACTCCAATGGCATCGAGCACATATCAATCACTTCGTTTAATAGTTAGTCGACAAGATACCAAGTCTAACCTTAAAATTAAAGTAAGGTTAATTGAATGCAATCCCCATTTACTAACTCATGATAACTTATCGTTCTTAAATAGGGGACATTTCACTATATATGTTTTACCACTAACAAAGAAATCTATAATATCGTTACCATAAATGACAACACCATTTCTTTTTAAAGTACCATAACTTTGCAATAATAGGAACCATATTACAAGACATTGACCATTATTAAAGCAAGTTCGACAATAATCAAGACAGTAACACATCCATCATTATCTCAATTCAGCAAATTCCCCTTTTACTAATTCGCACTAAATTAAAATACACAGTTCGAGGACTATGTCGGCCTTCATTCCCTTCCAGAAGAATAAGGGTTTATGGTCTGCCCTCATCTTCGTGACTCCTGGGTGAGCCATGTAAATTGCTCTATGAGCCTCTCTCAGGATCAACATCCTCAACTCGTCGTTTGGCGGTACATAAATCCGACCTCTAAACCTCAATAACCCATCGCTATCTAAAGAAAATCCCTCATATCATGGTACCATCATGGTGTTTTGTCCGATCAAATCCTTGACTTCCTTGTACCAGTCATCGACACGCTGTAAAGTGAGAATCTTCTCACGTAGATTCGTCTGAAGAGGCAATACTGAAAAGATGCATGGCCTCCGACTCAAAGCATCCGCCACTCGGTTCACTGTTCCCTTTATGTAAGTAATCTCGAAGTCGTACTCGCTAAGCAATTCCGACCAACGCCGTTGTCGCGCATTCAGATCACTTTGCGTAAAAATGTGTTGTAGTCCACAATGATCAGTCCTTAATACAAATTTTCGTCCAAAAAGGTAGTGTCTCCAAACCTTCAAGGCATATACTATGGCTAATAACTCCAAATCGTGCATTGCGTAGTTCTCCTCATGCCTTCTTAGTTTCCTCGAAATGTAAGAAATCACTCTTCCGTCTTGCATCAAGACTCCGCCTAAACCTTCAATGCATACCAAGAAGTCTGCTTCCATGTCAAGGACCTTTAGTATCGGCGTTGTTTTCAACAACTCCTTAAGCCTTCGAAATGCTTCCGTGTATTTCTCGGTCCAAACAAACTTCTTGTTTTTCTTCTGCAGTTCCGTGATCGGATTTGCTATCTTCGAAAATCCCTCTACAAACCGTCGATAGTATCCTGCTAAACCCATAAAACTACGCACTTCTGTGACATTCATCGGTGTATGCCATTCCATAATAGCCTCAACCTTGGCTGGATCCACGGCGAAACCTTCGTCGGATATGACATGCCCTAAGTAGTGAATCCTCGATTCATAAAAAGAGCATTTGGACAACTTCCCATATAATTTGTGTTCTTGTAAACATTGTAGTACCAAGCGCAAGTGCTCGTCATGCTCCTCCATCGTCCGAGAGTAGATCAAAATATCGTCAATGAATACTTGGACGAACTTGTCCAAGTAATCGCGGAACACCCCGTTCATCAAACTCATGAATACCCCTGGGGCGTTTGTCAATCCAAAAGGTAAAACAGTAAACTCGTAATGTCCAAATCTCATCTTAAAGGCGGTCTTAGGGACGTCATCCTCCTTGATCCGTAACTGGTCATAACCTGATCGCAAATCGATCTTGGAGAACACCGTCGCACCCTTCATTTGATCAAACAGATCATCAATTCTGGGTAAGGGATACTGATTCTTGATCGTAGCCTTGTTCAGTTGACAGTAGTCAATGAAAAGCCTCCACGATCTGTCCTTCTTCCGAATGAAAATAAATGGTGCACCCCACGGTCACACACTAGGGCGTATCATTCCCAGGTCTAACAAATCCTTCAGTTGCATTTTCATCTCTTGCAACTCTGGGGTCGACATCCGATAAGGCGTTCTTGGTATCGGTTCAGTCCCCGGTTTCAGGTCTATGGTAAAGTCCAATTCTCTTTTCGGCGGCATCCCAGGTAACTCTTATGGAAATACGTCTGCAAACTCCTTCACCACCGGAAGGTGTTCTAGACCTTCTGCTACTCCCTTTTCGTTTAACGCAAGGATCGCATAAAGCTTGCACCCCTTGTGCATACTCTTTCACAACTGTAAGGAAGAGACAAACCTCAGGGATACTCCCTGGTTCCATACTACAATCACCCGTCTATGTCCTTCATCATCGACCAAGCTCAACCTCTTCGTCTTACAGTTGAGTATCGCCTCATGCGATTCCAACCAATCCATACCAATCATGACATCATAAGATCCTAAGATTGTGACGTACAAGTTGACCCTCCTGACAAAATCTCCCAGGTTAAGGGCACAGCCCGTAACCTTTCCTCCAACCTTCTATTTGGCTCCTAAAGCCATCTCTACGAAGCTAAACTCGTCATGTTCGACTGCCTTTACCTTGATCCTTTTTAGCACTGCACCATAAATGAAACTTTCAGTAGCACCTGGGTCTATCAAAATACGAAGGGTCTAGTCAGGGACAGTACCTGTTGTCTCAAGCACAGTCAACTAGTGCTCTGCCTGGCGGTTATTCACCGTTGCATGTATCCAATGGGCCTTTCCCATATCTCCCACGGTAGCGGGTCCGGCTGATCCGTACGCCCTGGTCCTCTCCATAGGACAGTCAAGATAGTAGTGTGGCTCCCCACATGTCCAACACCCCTTCTTCATCCCAGTAGTCTTGGTACCCAAAGTAGAAGATGATTGTCCACGAGCCTGGAACCCTGGTCTATTCTGCTGAACAGGCCTAAACTGTTGTTGCTGCGGGCGACGCTGCTGCTGATGTTGTGGTCCTTGATAAGGTGTCCGCTGCTGAGGTGGCGGTCATCGATGTGTAGTGAATGTGGAATCCCTCTAGAAGCCGCGATATCCCGACGTATGTCTCGCTGGTGTCTGGTGTTGCGGCGTTCCAGATGAACCCTGTCTTGTTGATCTCACTGGAGTCCTGGTCTGATCCCCGCTGATAAGATCCTCCTCTTCTATGAGGGCCTTTTGGATAGCATCGTGCAAGGTTTGAGGCATCAATATCCTAACCTTTGCATGCAGGCTGTCGTTAAGGCCAAAAACAGACCGGTTGACCTTGAGCTTCTCAGTGTTCAAGTGTGGAGCATACCAGAGCAGCTCCATAAAATGTTCCTTGTACTCGAGCACCGTACGACCTCCCTGTCGTAAAGTGTTGAACTCATTGAGCTAACGCTCAATGAATTCCTCTGAATGGTACCTCTCTCGGAACCGTTCCTCGAACAGTTCCCATGACACGTCTTCAACTGCCATGTTCAGCTGCGACAGGAGCGTCTTCCACCATAGAAGAGTGCTTCCCTTCAGTTGAAAGATCTCCATGTGCACCTTCATGTTGGAGGTATAATCACGAAGTGAGAAGCACATTGCCATATTCTCCAGCCATGCCTCGGCAGGTTCCGGTGAATGCTACCTGTAACAGTCGGTGCGCACGGTGGAAGCTCAGCAGGTTTCGGTGTCCTGGCCTCATCTCTATCCAATCGACTGATCAATGCCTCAGACATGCGCTGAAAAGATCTCATCATCCCCACGACATTGCCAAATTCTATCTTCTCATGTCCGAGAACCTGCTCGCCTCCCTGGGGGTTAGACCCCTCAGGCGTGGATGCTACTGGAGGCATCACGCCTCCTCCCCTAGCACCACATCGGCTGCCTCCGCAGTGACCTCTAACCATGATTACCTGCACTCACACAATCAACTCGATCAGCAACAGTATAATCACATCTAATCATGTCAATGAAATTCGTAGTGAATCCCAAGTCGCGAGTCGAACCGACTCTGATACCATATGTAATAAGCCTCCTCGTTACGACAACAACTTTGAAAAAAGGTGCATTTTTTTTTCTTTGTTTAAGGTGTGTGCGTGCGTGTAGAAGTAACAGACACACTTGACTCTACGTCGCCATCCGACAAACAACATGACGTGACCACGAGGTTCATCACAAGAATACTGAAGGCACACAATGATTAACAGTAAGCAATAAAGGATCATAGACATAAGGCACACAACGCAAACACTTAACGACATATTGAGTTATGCACAGTATGAACACAGAGGGAAGAATCCATAGTAGTAGATATTACTATTTATGCACAGGAAAGCAGGGCGTTTAATCTTAGTTCACTGCTCCGGAGAGAGAGAAGGTCAAATAGGCTCCTGGCCGACTGCTCAGGCAGAAACTAGTAATCTCTGATAGGTGTGTCGCAAGAGTGGAAATCCTAACTTTAAAGGGCCCGAGACTCTTGATACGACACTGGATTCCTTACACCAAAATCAATCAACGATAAGTAAAACTGACTACCCCTCCATCCTACCTTGCAATGGTTAGGACCTCCAAGACACATAAACAATGCTCAAGCCCAGGTTCCCATCGATTTTAACCATTTAATGTCTCGGGGCTGGTGACTGTTCTGAGGAACATGGAGGTGTCTACATCCTGCCCGACGCAAGCAGACCAAGCAATAAAAAGATTACAACCAAGTACAATAATAATTAAGGAAAATCCACGACCACTACGGAAAGTGCAAACCGAAAGGACCTTGACAATAACCACCCAATGGTTAAGACTCAACATTACCTATGACTCCAATGGCATCGAGCACATATCAATCACTTCGTTTAATAGTTAGTCGACAAGATACCAAGTCTAACCTTAAAATTAAAGTAAGGTTAATTGAATGCAATCCCCATTTACTAACTCATGATAACTTATCGTTCTTAAATCAAGGACATTTCACTATATATGTTTTACCACTAACAAATAAATCTACGATATCGTTACCATAAATGACAACAACATTTCTTTTTAAATTACCATAACTTTGCAATAATAGGAACCATATTACAAGACATTGACCATTATTAAAGCAAGTTTGGCAATAATCAAGACAGTAACAGATCCATCATTATCTCAATTCAGCAAATTCCCCTTTTACTAATTCGTACTAAATTAAAATACACAGTTCGAGGACCTTAAGTTTAGACATCATCAATGACCATAAAATTATAACAATAGTTACAAATAAATAACAATAAGCATGTTACTACCACGTTTTAGCAACCTTAGCAATACTTATATATAATGTAAACATTACATTATGTTATTTTTAATGAGAGGACAATCGAAAACAGGGGTCTTAACTTAAGTATTACCATGATATTATATTGTATTCAACCTACCCTTACACATCACGATAACATCTATGTTCTCATAACAGTCACAATTCACTTTAATGATTGTCTTAACCTTATGATAATAACTGTAATAGATAACCAAATGGGGACACTCTAAATAATCATTTTAGGCTTCTTGTTCTCATTGATCATTGTAAAGTAACACTCTAACTAATCACTCAGATTTAAGAAACATGGTCATCATTACTGCTCTGATTTAATAATCAATATAACTTAACACTCTAAACTATCATTATATAATTTATTGTTCTCATCAATCATTTCAACATTCTAATAATCATTCTAGTTAAGTCATTGTAATCATTATTGCCCCCAATTAACAATCATTAAATCTTCTAATAATCTATCATTAAAATCAAGGTGCTTTATTGTTCTTCAGGAAACATTCCAAAAGTTGTTGCTCAAATAAAGATCTGGGAATCTGTAGGCGAATGAATCAGTGGCTGTAACAGAAGAGGCTGGGGTCAAATTTTGTAACTGTCAGCATAGATTTTTTTTTTTCTTACGAGCCCATTGAAATAGAAGTTACCTAACACTGTCAGCATCTTTTAAGGTGGGTACAATAAATAAAAAATAGTCAGAAACAACGAAAGGGGTCCGCTCCCAACTCCCCAACACGTTATCTTCTATCACCAGGCCCAACACGCGAGAATTCCGGGGGAATATAAAAACACGACTCAAGGGTTCCTGGCCATCATTAAGGGACACACGGACGCTGTACACAGGAAATAGTGAACGCAGGAATTCGTGCAGTAACATTCGCGGGATGGATGAGACTTCGATTTTGTTGGATATCCCAGGAAAAGGATATGTGATTCATTCCTTTCAGGGCCTTAATCATCCGATGAGCGACCACCACAGAGCATTGAATTCCCTGGTTACGAGATCAACGCAGACTGAGCGCATCCAACATCGCTAGTTTAGAGGGTCACACAGGGCGAGGAAACGGATTGCAGTGCACCTACGGAAGGTGATTTCAGCGTCTACAGAACGCCACACATCACCGTGTGCAGAGGCGAAGACTCGGCAAGAAATAACATGCGGTTGCGAAGGAAACCCCAAGACCGACACGATTCGATAGGGTGAAAAAGGGGGTGGGGCTCACACTGGTAGCAGGGGCGCAAGGAAACGAAGTCAGTGTTGTGGATACCAGGAAAGCACGGCTTCAAGGAACCAACCCAACTATCATAAAAAGAGTTTCCTACCAGCTATTACAACTCTAACCCTCAGATTCATCACTTACACTTCTTGCATTCCTTCAATCAGAAAATTCGTGTATTAAAATTTGTGTGGCATACTCTCTTAGTAGAAATACAGTACAGACAGATCGAACCCTCATTACGTTTTAGACATTAAATCTTTAACCTGACTTGCATCTCAGACGGGTAAATTAGCCAACAATCCGACGATAACCTCAGGGAACGATTCGGCAAGCGACTTCCTTTATGCAAGTTAAGCATAGTAGAGGAAAAGGAACAAATTACAAGACAGACGACCAAGGCTGAGCTAGCGCAGAGAAACAAAATACACGGCATATACATGGTTAACTCAAGGGGACAGAGCGAGATCATTGTTTTGTTCTCTCTTTTTTATTAGATGAATAGACAAGAACCTTGTTTTCAGAGGCATTTAACATCAGTAACCAACTTTGTTCTAAGAGGTTTCTCAACAACTATTATTTGCAATCTATTCCCCAAAACCCATAGAGTATAAATATGTACAAGGTTTCCCACCATACTTATCACGAGAAAATTTTTAAGTAATAAGAAAAATAGCAATTGCAGCAGCTACGCTTATAATCACCGAGTAGAAAAG
>ML787271.1:0-10071 GCA_009831015.1 Picea engelmannii
TTCATCTCCTAGGGTTAGGTTTTTGGATGTCTATGACTTTTGGCATTCTCGTCTATTGTAAAAAGGCCTCTAGAGCCTCATTGTAATCATCTTTTCATGGATGCGAGTAGCAGCCACATCTCTTCTCAGAGATAAGCTACCAGTGCCTTAGCTAGTTTATTTAAATTCTGTCTGTAAGCATTTTTCAGTCATTTGTTATCAATGAAATAAAGTCTTATTTCCGCTGCATCTCTGCGTTTATGTGTATTTCTGTATTTCATTGTGTTCCTACAGAAATCCGGATCAGAGAGCCCATGCGTTGGGTATGTAGTTCTTATATGAGACATAACTAGAATGTAGTGATGGCTTCCTCCTTATAGAGAGTTGATAAGAACTCCAGATGATTCTCCTATGTAATGCAGTGAGAAAAGAGATCTGTTGAGTTGGACGTTCGTGTGGATGAACACAAGGTGAACATGTGAATTCCCATGAGATGGGTGCATCATTATGAGACAGAGATGAAGACGATGTATTAACATCCTCTGAGTAGAGAGTTGATATGATGAACTCCAGATGACTCTCATGTGTAATGCAGTGGGAAATAATATCTGTTGAGTTGGACGTGCCTATGGATGAGCATAGGTGAACGTTATCCTAGTGGTTGAGCACTAGCGAGTGTGGTTCCACTGTGATACGCAATGAGATAGAGAGACATACCTATGGCTGAGCACAGATGAATGTGCCCCTAGTGGCTGAGCACTAATGGGTGTATGAGATCCCTTGCTATATTGTTCAAGATTCAGACTTACCTATAACCCTATTGATTATGTAAAGGGTATAGGTTGGCCCCACCTTAATGTAAAAGATAATTAATATAAAATATAATTAATATGATAATTATTAATTATATTTGGAGTTATTGATGTCGTCCCTATTGTGCTAATAGACACATCATTTGATGTGACAAGTCTTATATAAATAAAGGTGAATCCACATTGAGGAAACACACTTATTATTGTGTCATCTCATGATTTCAAAAGTTGTGGTATGAAATAATGAGAATTACAACACCCTCTTGTGTGCTAAGTTTGGTGATGGTGTGGGAGGTATTTCTCTTGAGGAATATAGCAAAGGATTGGTTGGGTTTTATTCCCTTGTTGAGAATGGTTTCCTAGGACAATTCTTTTGTTATTGTGCATGGTCATTCTTCTTGTGATCTTGGTTTGTTGCAATGGTTATGGTTCAAGTAATAGTTAAACAAAAAATTTAAAGAGGATAAATGAGCCATAGCTCATTGAAAATCCAACAAATTTGTGGTGATTTACTTAGATGATATCATTGTTTTCTCCACATCTGATCAAGAAAATTTGTAGCATTTGAGAAGGTGTTCCTGAAGCGTGGGATGTATGGGATTTCCTTAAACCTTAAGAAATCACAATTTTCTATGAAAGAGGGTAAGCTACTAAGGAATATTGTTTCAACTGATGGTGTAAAGATTGATTTGGATTATTTTGATAACGACATAAAGACAAAACTATAACTGATATATAACAAGGAAATACATAGAGATAATGTGGAGAACACATAAATATAGTGAAAACCAACCTCTATTAATGAAAAAAAGAGAAAAACATTGTAGAACAAAAATTGGCAGAAAGGGGTAGCCTATCTCTAAAAAGAAAGAGATGTTGGCTATGCTTTGTTCACAACAAGATTTACATCACACTCCATTGCATGCTTAAAGGGCCTCCTTCACCTAAATTATATATGAGAGAGTGAGAGGAGAACAATTCCCATGATGCATTTGGGATAAATTGGACTAAGTTTATAAAATTTCATAGGCATGTAAAACACTAGGACTTCCCAGGAGGTCACCCATCCCAATACTACTCTAGCCTGAGCATGCTTAGCTACAGATTTATAATGGGATCCAATGCATTAACACTATCTTGTAGGACTGTACATAAGACCACTAGGAAATCATTACATGATGTTTGTAATTAACAAATGAAGATGGCATTACATTATATTCCCCGTCAAAAGGGTGAATATCATGGTTTATCAAAACCACCGGCTCAAAATGGTGATTCAGTGGAAAAGGTGGATTCCCACCAAGATTCATATAGATCATTCATCCCCCCTTAGGAATAAATTTTCCCCATTGCATCAAGTTCCCTTGGGAGACAGGGATACTTCTGCTAAATATGAATCTTGGTGCGTTGTTTTCCTTACTGAAGAATTTGTCTTTCTTAGCTTGTTGAAGGATGTCATGAACCTATTGTTGGAGGGGTTGGATTTGTTCAACCAATATAGCTACATCATCTACTTGAGAGTGGGAGGACTCTATCTATGAAGATGCAACATTAAGAGTATGAAGGGTTCTTGTATAACCTTTCTTGACTCGATAGTGTGGAGGAACCCCCATAGTTGTAGAAAGAACATATTGATACTCATCTACAATCTTGTCGATCTACTTCTACTGGATAGAAAGGTATTGGGATGAGGATGAAGTGGTTTCAGTGCCCTTATTTTTACCTTATGGTCAGATTGTGAAGAGTCTAAACTTTGCAGTATGAGAGATTACTTTGTGGGAATTTTTTGGTGGGACAATAGTCGAAACTACCTCTGCTAGTCGGTACAGCTGACCCCCCAGATTAACAATGACGCTACATGGTCGAGACTGATAAAAAATGTGATGTATCCACATATATGGCTGGCCTAATATAACATCACATACTTCCAGTGATGAAACATCACAAAATACCTCATCCTTGAAGGGATTGATGTTGTAGGACATGCAACACTATTGGTTAACACGAATATCTTGACCCTGGCGAAGCCACCCTATGTTGTATGGCTACGGATGTGGTGTTGTTGGAAAATCCAACTTCTTGATAACCTCTACTGAGATTATGTTCTTTTGGATTCCACTATCAACAATAAAATGTAGTGGGGTCCCCTTCACCCACATCTGTGAATGGAATAATTTCTCCCCCTCCTCACGATCCTCTTTTGGTTGGAGTGTTGAATTTTCAATAGTAGAAGTGGGTTCTACATCAATGATCAGTCTCCTTTTATTATTTTTTGAATCAGATTCCAAGTCAGGGGTCAGCTCTTTATATTTGATCTTGGCCACCAATGAATGTATTGAGCAACATTCATCAGTGTTGTGTCAAGGGTTGTTGTGGAACTCACGCCACTTTTCGATGTCTTTGTTAGATTTCCCCTTACCCTTCCTTTCCTACATCGAGGACTGGCTCTCTTGAGGTTGGCCTTCCATGCTCTATCCTTAATTATGTGAGTTATATTTTCCTTTCCCATTCTTCTCCCACTTACTCTGCTACTTGAATTTCTACTAAATTTTGACTACATATCGATAAGAAGCTCCCAGTGAGGTGATGTCCAAGAAATAAATCTATGTTTGTATGTACCTGTGTAGACCACTGCAGTACTTCAAAACTAGGTGTCGTTGGGAGTCTTTGATACCCAACTTTGAGTGTAAGGTATGAAAGATTTTGGTGTATTCTCATACTATCTGGTCTCTTTTCTGACGTAGAGTTTCCATCTCATGTATTGTTCATCATAGTTTTTGACAGGGTAGAACTCCTCCTTTAGGGAATCTACAAATTCCGCCCAAGTGGGTTCTCTCCCAAATAGTGTAGATTCATCCACGGTGTACCTTTCCCAGTAACCTTCCCACCAAGCTCTGACATGGGGAAGGGATTTAAGGAGTACGAAGGTGATATTTTCACTATAGGAAAAATTTTGGACAGAGTAATAACCTTCTAGGAGATTCAACCATTTTTCTAAAGCATCTATATCTATCTATCATTCAAATAAGGGGATAACAAAATTGAATTGTACCTTGAAGGGTGTCTCACATGTGAAATGGATTCTTGTCGAATATGCCTCAACCACTGCCATCGGTAGTCTTCGAAAGATCTGACCAAAGTTCTCCATCATCTCATTCCTCTATCACACAAGGGCTTCCTTGAGCAACGTTTTGAAAGGATCTCCTTATTTGTCATCTTTCTTTTCTTCCACCATGGTATGTCACTTGGGCTGGCGAGAGAATTTGTTCTCAATTGAAACCAACTCAATACCCAACTCTCTATACCCTGACCTTGTCGAGGACCTTCTCTAAGAAACGATAAGGAGAAACCTCCTCTGATACCATTGATCCACATTATTTTGAGAACGACATGAAGACAAAAATACAACTTATATATAACAAAGAAAAAAATATAGATAATGTGGAGAAAAAAAAATATAGTGAAAACCAACTTCTATTAATGAACAAGAGATAAAAACATTGTAGAACACAAACTAGCAGAGTGGGGTATCATATCTCTAAAAAGAAAGAGATGTTGGCTACGCTTCATTCGCAAAAATCTTTACATCAAACCCCATTGCATGCTTAAAGGGCCTCCTTCACCTCAATTATATATGAGAGAGTGAGAGGAGAAAAAATCACATGGTGCATGTGGGATAAATTGGACTAAGTTTATAAAATTCCATAGGCATGTAAAATACTATAACTTCCTAGGCAGTCACCCATCCCAATACTACTTTATCCTAAGCATGCTTAACTACATAGTTCTAAAGGGATCTGTTGCATTAACGCTATGTTGCAGGCATGTACATAATACCTATAGGAAATCATTACATGATGTATGTAATTAACAAATGAAGATGACATTACATTCCATTCCCTATCAAAAGGGTGAATATCATGGTTTATCAAAACCACCAGCTCAAAATGGTGATTCAGTGGAAAAGGTGGATGGCCACCAATATCCATATGGATCAAAGATTTACCCTAGAAGAGTGGAATCTATTCAAACATTTACCTTACCAATATCCAATAAAGGATTTAATCCTTTCTAGGGAAACTTAATATCTTGAGAAGGTTCATCTCCAATTTTGTTGAGCTGGTAAAATTTATTACAAATATGTTGAGGAAAAACAATGAAGTGAAATGGATTGTAGATGCCAGAAATTCCTTTGAAATGATCAATAAAGATTTAGTTGATTCTCTTGTTTTGATAAGCCCTGATTACACAAAGGATTTCTTGATTTTTTCCTTTGCATCTGATGATACATTGGCAACTGTACTTATCTAGAAAAACAAAGGATGCCTTGTAGAAACCTATTTCTTTCTTCAGCAGAGCTTTAAGAGATGTTGAAATCAAGTATGACATCGTGGAGAAGCAAGCATATGCATTTGTAAAATCTCTTAAAGCATTCATACTATATGTCCTTCATTCAAAGATTATTGCTTATGTACCCTCTAGTGCAATGAGAGAAATTATTATTCATCCTAATATTGATGGAAGGAGAAGCAAGTGGATTTATAATATCTTAGAGTTTGATTTGGAAATAAACCCAACCAAGTTGGTTAAAGGACAAGGATTAGAAATATTACTAACACAGTCTAATTGCAAAACTCTAGGAGTGAATTTCATGGGTGAAAATCCTGGAAATCAGTGGTCCAAAATCCAAAACAACAACTTTCAGGTGGATTGAAAGCTAGTCGAATGTTCCTGGTATAAAGATATCATATATTTATTGCAAAAATTTCAACCCCCTCCTAGTCTTGAAAAATATAAGGCGAGATCTTTGAAACTCAAATCAATAAAATATTGTATTAATGATCAAATTCTTTATTGGAAAGACCCTTCTAGGATTTTATTGAGATGTTTAGATCCTAGCGAAGCAAAGCAAATGATGTTTGAGTTTCATGAAAATATATGTGGAGGACACCATTTTTGGAGAAAAACAACTTACAAAATACTCAGATTTGGTTATTTCTAGCCAAATCTATTTACTAATGTTTGTGCTAAAATCAGAGCTTGTGACAAATGTCAAAGATTCTCACGAAAACAATTTCTCAAGTCACTACCTATGAAATATGTAGTGGTGTTTGGTCCCTTTCAATAGTGGGTATTGGATTTCATTGGTGAAATTCATCCACCATCTAGTGGCCAACATAGATTGATTTTGACTTCTACAATCTATTTTACTAAATGGATTGAAGTTGTACCCTCTAAGAATGTGACACATAAATATATCATTTACTTTGTGGAAGATATCCTATCAATATTCGGTTTCCCAAAAAGGATTGTCATTGATAAAGATACAGCTTTCAAATCTGACCCTCTGATTAAATTCTGTGAAAAAATTAGCATTCAGCTTATTCATTCTACTTCATATTACCCACGGGGTAATGGCCTTGCATAATATTCAAACAAGAGCTTGATGAAGATTGTTAAAAATATGATAGAAGACAAAAAAAAATGATGTGACTCTAAGATGAAGTTTGTTCTCTGGGATGACACAATGACAAATAAGAAATCCATTGACACTACACCTTTTCAATTGGTCTACGGGATGGATGTTATTTTTCCTACACAATTAGCTTTACCTGTAGCTAAATTTCTTCAGGATCAGGAAGGAGAACCAAATGATATGTTCATAAGGATGTATCATCTAGTGGAGGTTTAGTAGACTAGAGAACAATTATTTGAAAAGGAATAAAATCATCAGCAGAAGATCAAAGATACCTTTGATAAAAAAAACCAAGAAAATAAACTTTTGACCAGGAGACTTAGTACTGAAATGGGATGCTCAGAGGCAATAAAAAGGTAAGCATGGTAAGTTCGATGCATTATGGATGGTTCCTTTAAAGATTATTAAGGTTTTTCATAGTAACACTTTCAAGCTGTAGAATATGGAAGGTATGGAAATCTATGGTGGCCTAGTTAATGGGAATTTTCTCAAAAAATACTTTTACTAAGGCCATGGGTGGCCTAAATTTCATTGTAAATATTGGTGTGTTAAGATAGTTTTCATAATAATGAATCCATGCCCAATTTGGAAGGCACTAGAACTTCATAGGTTCTTGTATCTTCACAGGGAGGTATCCATCCCCAGAAGGATCCAAATGTTAGCACATGAAATGTACTGGAGTCAAAACTACTTCTTTTAAATTTTGCTTGGTTTGTTATAAGAATATCACTAGTTTATTTTAAGACCATGTGTTAATTCTTAGTTACTTAGTTCATTTTCTTATAGCTTTAGGATAAGTCTTATTAAGTCATTCTTTTGGGTTTTGAGTTGTGCTTGGGAAAATACATAAGTTATTGAACTTGCTTGATGATTGATTTATAAGGTCAAGTCACATATCCCTCACATTGTCTTGATGTCATCATATAAAAGGGATCAATTAAAATTCATTTAATTATAGTTTTGGAGGGTCCCAAGTGTGATTCATGTCATAGATCAAATATCATCAAGATTTTCAAACTCAATTTGTACTTTCATAGCCTACCTCCAATCAAAAGTTCCTAATGTTTTGCAGCATCAAATTGTTAAAGATCAAATCACTACAGAATCCACTAACAATTTGATCCAAATGGATTTCGGTGGCCTCCCACCTATTCCAACTGGTTCATTTTGGAATTTTTCCAGTTTGGGAGTTTTTTCCTAGTTTTCGAGTCACCAACTTCCGGTGTCATTTTGAGGCCCTAAACAACGTTTTTAGGGCTCGCCACAATCAAATTGTAGTCAGGGTAAAATTATGATGGCAACATGTGCAATCCTATGATATACCTTTCCAACAGGATATTGTGCGCCTAAAATGAAGATCCTATGCAAAAGTTACGACCCCGGGAAGTTGATGTACTAGCTTACCCCAATGGGGCCCATGCGACTTTTGGTGCTTCATCTCCTAGGGTTAGGTTTTTGATGTCTAGGGTTTTGGAATTCATGTTTATTGTAAAAATTATTTCAAAGCCTCATTGTAATCATATTCTTTTGAATGAGCATAACCATCACATCTCTTCTCAGAGATAAGCTACCACCATTCTAGCAAGCTTGTTTTCCGCTGCATTTTATAGTTTCAGCCTATTTCCTTATTGAATAGAAACCAGTTTTACTATATCTATGTTATTTTTTGTTAATCGTATTTTAATAATAATCCGTATTCATTTCTTTCTCCTCATAAAATCTAGATCAGTAGTATCAAAGTTGTCTTCTCCTTGTTGTTCTTAATGCATGTCACCAACGAGGTCAGGGTACAAAGAATTGGGTCTCGAGCTTGTTTCTCTTGAGGACAAAATATCTCACACGCCGAAGCGACCTCTCATGGCGGGAGAAAATAAAGATGGTAGGATAGGATATCCTTTAAAAATGTTGCTCGACGAAGCCCTCACACAACAGAGGAACGAGATGATGGATAGTTTTGCAGAAATACTTTGGCGGCTACCAACAGGCGATGCATCTTCCTCAAGCGAAGGCCCAACCCCCTTAAAGGTACAAATAAACTTTGATATTCCTATATTTGAAGGTCATATAGACAAAAATGTTGTATACAAAAGGTTGAATCTACTAGAATGGTATTTCTTTGTCCATAACTTTTCGAATAGAGAAAACATTACTTTTGCGCTCCTCAAATTTTTTCCCCGTGTCAAAGATTGGTGAGAAACTTTATGTGTGCAAAAGGAAACAAAGGAAACCTTATTTTTTATAGCCATGGTCACCTGGGATTCGTTCAGGGATTCTATTTAGGAACAATACTACCCTGTTGAAATTTATGACGACCTGTATACAAAATGGACCACACTACGGTAGGAAAGAGACCAAGCAGTGCCCAAGTTCACAAATATCTTCCATACATTGTGCACCAAGTTGTGTCTCAAAGATTCTAAGATAAATATGGTGCTAAAGTATTGTGGTGGTTTGCATATATACATCTAGGATGAAATGGATTTTATGGACATCTTGTCCTTGGGTGCATCCTATCGATATGTCGTCAAAATTGAGAAAAAGTTTAAACAAAATATGCAACAATTTGGACTCGAGAACCCCTCACTGCAAAAGCAAGGAAAGGGTGACCCAACCTGCAGAAAAAAAAGACAGAGAAAAGATGTATAGCCTTAGAACAATTTTATCGGACAAATCAGCAAGTGCGAACACAAACTAACCTCCCTAACTTCCACAGGAAGCTAGAACAAAACAAGACAAAATACAAACTTGACCTTAGACTTCTTTGTCATCTAAACTAGTTTAGAGAGGTACAAGTGACATACCTTTTAAATGGCGCTTGATCCTCGCTAGTGTTGTCCTTGTTACTCCCTCTTTGAGTTTGTGGGATGGTGAAACTATTTAAGAAGAACAAACCAACAAAGAGAGAGAGAACAATGATATATATATATATATACATATTCCAATGAATTATATGTATAAGATCAAGGAGTTATACAATAAAAGTCAAAACACCTTTATAGGAAAGAAATGTATTGTTGCATTATATTAAATGGAAAGTGGAGAATACAACCCATGCCTTGATGTTTCAAGGTCCTTTCCAATGGCTCTTTTCTCCAAAACACACACCTTTTCTCCAATGCCTTTGATGAAGAATATCCACAATCTGACTTAGAGAGCTAAAGAAAAGCTATCTCAAGTATAAGTTGTAGTAGAATTCTTCATGCATATGAAATCCCTTCCAAACCTTAGCCTTTTCCATAAGATATCCCTCTTATATAGAGTGAAGAGGGATGGATTAGGATATTAGGATGATCCCACTAAATCAAAGAAGTAAGTAAGATCCAAACTGATCAGAGGCCACCTCATCTTCTAGAAGATTCCCTTCTAGAACATTCGTGAATTTTGACTTTTCCTTTGCTTAATAATCGTCGCACCCTATGCACAAGAAGACTGCGATGACATCATAGTCCAGCTTTGGTGTAGATTTTGACGATCGGGAATCATCACACCCCATGCATAGAGTGGGGTGCGACAACCTTCCTTGTCATAGTTTTTGAAAGAGGAAAAGAAAACCACTTTTCTCATGAAGAAAGTATCTTTTAATATTTTCAGGGAACATGGAAAAGAGTTAAGAACATGTCATCAGTTGATCACTGGGGTGACCAAAATAATGTGTAACAGACTGTCAGGCTGCTAAATTGAAGATTTGAATGACCTGAAACACTAAATTGTCAAACCAGGGTTGGTAAACTTTGAGCTGCTACACTGTATGTGCGGGTAAGGCTCTAATCGCTATCTGAATGCTATCCTTAGCAGAACACACAA
>ML787271.1:32042-53369 GCA_009831015.1 Picea engelmannii
CTGGGGCTAAGCCCCAGCCCAAACCCCCGTCGACCATTACACCATTTGAATTCAAATAAATATTATTGCATATAACTTGTAAGCAATACCGTGTGGGATAGTGGTAGCCCACACTCTAACAAAGCGTGATCCATAGGGGAGTTCTGGGGTTCGACCCCCACGGACTCCACAAAATTTTACATAACAACCATTAGCCAAAAAAGGGGTGCCACGTGGCAACCCATGACTGGGCCACATGGCACCTTACCATTCATCCAAATGATGCCACGTGTTGCAATAACATTCTCTCAATTGTCAGATAATCACAAACCGCCACGTCAGCATGTGCCATGTCACCGTACGGTTTCCATGTTAACATGTACGAACTCTACCACGTCAGCCTTTACAGTCAGTACCAAAATTTTTCCCTATTTGACTTGACGAACAGATCGCTATATCTCTCACTCCCGATGTCCGTTTGAGACGAAACGAATTGCGTTGGGTTCGTGATGATGAGGGCTACGCTTTCATTCGTTTTGAGGCAATTCCAAGAACATTGATTTTTGAGCTAAAATTTGACCCCTGGTCCAGATTTCGATCATCGATGAAATCCGTAATCTGACCATCGTTAGCCTCTTGATTTGTAGCGTGCAAGTTTAGAAGATTTTGATTTGTGAGTTTCTCCAAAAATCATGTGAACGATGATCAAAGGGATATGAATATATTTACAGTCTTATACATCATTGCCTTGACACTTCCTCATGGCGCCTTGGCGCTTTGAACTCTTTTGCCTGCAAATTGCGCACCTGAAATTTCTGAATCTCAATCTATTTAATCCTTCCAGCATTGACACTTGGAGCAATTTGAGATTAGATACACCGCCCTGGTCAACTCTATCCTTGTGGATTTGCACTTGGGCACTAGGATTGACTTATGTGTTGTGTGTTGTGGCTAACCTGTGTTGTGTTTAATGGCAGGTGATGGAGATTGGCTCCTAGCCAATAAATTTTCTAGACTAATCATTAAGTCTGTAAAAGAAAACCAAAAGCGTATAATTTGACCATATAAGCCAAATTGGCTTTACAATACCATTTTTTATTCTGCCAGAAAACTGCCTTTTAGTCCACAGTTAATGATAGCTTTAAACACATTTTAAAAGACTAACTTATCTTGATGAAGTGAAATTAAGGAATTATAACATGGTAAAGGTGTATGGAACAAGGACTTCAACCCTTCCTACACCTCCCTCCAACAAGGTAAGTTAAAATCTCAACACTATTTCTGGCATATGCAATATTGGTGCTCAGGATTAACACTTCTTAGTGCTATAGGAATAACCCCATTCCTGCAGCGGGGAAAAAATTAAATTTTAGTATCTGGATACTAACAACTACCATGGTTGTGGATATCAATCCAATTAAATACGTCCTTACCAGGTGTATCATAGGGGGAAAATAAAATAAGTGGATTATTATTTTGCAAGAATTTGATCTCGATTTTTCTTCTATGAAATCTAAGAAATCGCTAGTTTTTTACAAATTGATGTCGGACTTCCCTCGACTAGATGGGGATATGTTTCATGATGATTTGTTTGAGGATGAAAATATTTTCCTTATCTCATCTTGAAACCCCTCGTATGGATACATTTTGATCTATCTTTAAACCTTGAATCTCCCCCAACATTTGTCGGGAGACAATCGACGATGTATATGTCATCAGGCTAAGAACTACCTTATTATAAACGATACTTTGTATCATCAAGGGGTGGATAATATATTACGTCATTTATTGACTCATGAGGAATTTGAAGCTATTCTCAATGACTGTCACAGTGGGGCATGTGGTGGTCATTTATCCATGCTTCCGACAGCCCAAAAATGTTTGCGAGTCGGTTATTTTTGGCCGTCAATTTTTAAAGATTGTGTTGAAGCAGTCAAGAAGTTTCACCCTTGCAGGTGTTTGCTCGCACCCATCCCCTCTTCACCCAGTAATCACCATCAATCCCTTCACCAATTGGGGGGTGGATTTTATGGATAGTAGCCAAGCCTCGGTTGGGAGGCACTAGCATATTATCGTGGCGGTGGATTATTTGACTAAATGGGCAAAGGCCATGCCTACCATTAAATACGATGGTAATACTATAACATTATTTATGTTCAACCATATTGTATCCCAATTCAAAATCCAAAATGTATTATCACTGATCATGGAAGTCACTTTTAGAATGAAATTATGAAAAATTTAGCATCAAAACTAGGGTTTAAGCACGATCATTCTTCCCCTTGCTATCCCTGGGAAAATGGACAAGTAGAGGCGATGAATAAATCTATTAAGACCATTTTTCAAAAACCTGTCATCCAAGGTAAATAAGACTCGAATCTGATGCTTTACCCTGCACTTTAGGCATACCAAACCATGGTAAATACTTCCACTATTTTCTCTCCTTTTCAGTTAGTACATGGCATGGAGTTGATTCTTCCAATTGAATGCAAAATCCCTTCCCTTGATTCAGAAATTGAGCTCCTACCTGACACATCCAATATTTAAGAACACCTCGTGAAAATTGAGCACCTTGATGAGCAGCATCGAGATGCCTTTATGGATATCGAAGTGAATAAATTACGTTTTAAGGTTCAATATGATAAGTTTGTCTATCCCCGACAGTACGCTGAGGGTGACTTGGTTCTCCTTTATGACTAAGCCAAAGAACCATTGGGAGTAGGTAAGTTCAACCCCATGTGGCACGGTCCTTATATATTACAATGTGTATTAGAGAAAGAAGCCTATGAATTAGATATTATTAGGGGAATATGTTGGATGAGCCTAGAAATGGGCTCTACCTTAAAAGGTATTACGCTTGAGCCCTCAAACTCGAGTGTGACCTTTGTATACTAGTATATCTTAGTGCATATACTTATTTATCTTTTCTTTGCATCATCAACTTTCTTATCAAGTTTTCCCTCAGTTGGAAGATGTCAATGGAATATTTTGTTTACTAAGGATTCGAGGACGGTTCAAGTCATCATACGTGAAACATGGATTCCACCGCTTGGGTCATTTACTCACCCAAGGATCACTGGTGTATTTAGGTGGTGTTTGTCTGGAGCCATCAATGAATAATGTAGTTTAGTATAGCATCGTTATAGAGATATTATGCGATGCCATTTCACATGGTGTTTGATATTTAGAAGTTCGCTTGGACTCCTAGTTAGTTGTATGTCACTTGAATAATAATTACCATGTGAGACATCCTATTATACTCCAACGATTCCTATGAGTATGAATTTTGGAATTATACTTTGATTTTCTTACTTATAATCACATCCTTAGAATTTCTAATCAAGAATCTGATGTGTTATCACATAAATTTGTCTAAGGGTCGCAGGGCGACCTAGTCCTTTGCTTGCGCAGGTATCAGTGTTGATATCAAAGCGCAGCTTTCAAAATAGATTATTTCGGGCTTGAAACTCAAGCAACAGGCAGGTTTAATATTTCAGTGGCAGAGATTTGGAGCATTTCAGATCAGTGGCTCATGAGAATTCATAATTTTAAATTTTCATGAAGTACAGCATCATTCAAAACCCCGAAGCCCGAAGTGAGCATGAGTCATAGATATTAAAAGGGAAACGTGGAGGCATATCCCTCACATCGGAATTTGGTGCTCCAGATGATTATGGGAGTTAAGCATTGAGAAGTCTCAAAGAGCCGAGGTGCCGAAGTGTTGAAGTCCCAAAGAGCCAAAGTGCCAAAGTCATCGAACTGTCGAAGTCTCGAAAAGTCAAAGTGTCGAAGCCGCCAAAGTGATGAAGTCCTGAAGAGACAAAGTGTCGAAGCCCTGAAGTGATGAAGCACTGAAGACCCGAAGTCTTCGAAGTGTCGAAGTCCCGAAGAGCCAAAGTGTCAAAGCCCTGAAGTGCCAAAGCACTGAAGACCCGAAGTATCCAAGTGTCGAAGTGTCTAAGTGTCGAAGACCCGAAGTATCTGAAGTGCCTAAGTTCGGAAGTGTTGAAGTCCTGAACATATGAAGCCCCAGAGTGTTGAAGCACCGAAGAGCCGAAGAGACGAAGCCCCGGTGTTAAAGATTAAGCACCACACATCCTTTTAGATCGGATGGACATTATTTACTTCGGGAATTTAGGCTTTGGGAGTTTCAACATCTCGACTCCTGGTTTCATCCGGAGCGTTTTCTCTCAGAGTTAAGAGTCAAGCGTCATGTGTCCTCCTCAAATAGACGGTCGTCGTTCACCTCAGAGCTTTAGCATTTGTTTTAGGTTTCCATGTCACTCTTTGCCCATATTTATGCCACCTCTACATGCAGACCCCTCTCGATCTCTGAATTCCAAAGTACGTGGCAGTCATCAATGAAAACATGGGGCACCCTTATCAGTCATGACACGTGGCATCCGTTTGGTGCTAACACATGGCACTCTTTTCAAGCATTTTCAAACATGTCTTCAACCTATTTTCGAGTGGCACATGTCACCCATCCTTCCATGACATGTCATCAAAGTACGTGGCAGTCATCAATGCAAACATGGGGCACCCTTATCAGTCATGACACGTGGCATCCGTTTGGTGCTAACACATGGCACTCTTTTCAAGCATTTTCAAACATGTCTTCAACCTATTTTCGAGTGGCACATGTCACCCATCCTTCCGTGACATGTCATCAAAGTGATGTTAGGCCTCCACGTCAGATCATCCTCCAAGAGGTGTTATTTTTCAGTACCAAAAACAATGCCCCACCCCAAAGCACAGTTTTAATAGATCCTAAAGTTGGCAGGTGGATAAAATCCAGTAGTGGTGCCAGATCTAGCAGGTGCACCTAGATCGCAAATCGAGACTAGATCGACGGCCATGCTTCATTGCGGGGATGGAACTTGCTTGATCAATAAAATTATTGAGTGGTCCCGCAATTGAAACCATGGTTTGGAAAAAATGATACATGGTAGAAGGCAGTGAATTGCGGGCCCAAAAGCGGTGTGAGTTCAAAATTCTCTTGATGGCCCCACTATCACGTTCTCATATAGCATCCAATCTAAGAGCAACACGTGGCCTCCCACTGGCCACTAAGCCTCATCCTGATCTTGAGGGTTCAGTAAATAAATGAAAGGATTGTTGGTTAACACCTTGACTCACTTAGTAATTAGAAAGTATGGAGGAGCTAGCCATGGAAAACATAGTTGTTAGCTCTAGGTAGCCTTGTGGATGGATTTTCCTATAGACCCATGTTGATCTAAGCTCGTGTCTGAGATAGGGATGCACACTCTGTCTAAAAAAAGAAAGCGTAGATGAAAGGATTTCAATGTAGTAGCCAGGTCACACTCCTTGTAGTAGTGGACTGTTCTGAGTATAAATAGGTAGTTTTGACATTATGTTAAGGTCATCAACTGGTTGAGAAAAGATCCCTATTTTTTAATGTTTGGATGCCAAAGCTATTCTTTGGTTATGTATCAAATTTGAGACTTTTAGATTAATAGAATTCAACCTCTTTCCATCTCTTTGTAAAAAGATGTGTTAAAACACTCGAGCATGGAGGATCCAGTCGAGGGTTGTTATTATATTGTAATGTAGGTTTGATTACAATAGTATCATGACCAGTTTTAATCAGATCTCTTTGTTTTCTTTTTCCCTCTTACACTTAATGGCTCGAGCATGGAGGATCCAGTCGAGTTGTCGTAGCTACATTGTGATGTAGGTTTGATCATTATGTTGTTGGGACTGTGTCGTTTGGACATATTTCAGTTTTTGAAGCTTGAGTTCAAGAGAATTCTTGAGCCTAAGTTTTTCCTCTCCAAGTTGCTTGAAGGCCTAATGCCCAAATCAGTCTTGTTCACTTGTCCTACTAAGTCTTCCCTATGCTCATAATAAAACTCAATTCATTGACTGAAGTTAATGTGGCCCTCACTTCCTTGTGCATTTCTTGTCTAGTTTTGTGTTGAAATCATTCTTGTATTGTGTTTTATCCATTTTTACCTCCACTTATATAAATTAAACATCCACCAAACACTATGATGGGTACTGGGCTTATCCTCCCACAATCTGAGGGTGACTCTCAATGCTAACATTCATGGCATTTTTTCCCAGGAACGAATTGAAGACATTTCCCTGGGTAAGAACAACAAAAAAATTCTTATTTTGAAGGTGCATAAAAAATAAGTACCTTGAAGATTGAAAACTTGCACCTGGTGACTCCATTGTTTTAGTTGTGGCTCCTAAAGGAAGACACATGAAGTCTACTCCACAGCTTCCTCTGGATGCACCTGAACCTGACCCAGAAAACGATTATCCAGAAAGGAAATCCTTCTCATGAAGTCTTTTAGTTGTTGTCCCAGATTAAAATCTCCCTGGGAGAACAACAATGACCAGATTGGGTCTTTGATGGTGAACAAAGACTAGACACATTCAGACTGCATATATTTCACCTGGCAACTCCATGACTAAAGAATCCAATGGAAACTCCACAGTTTTAAGAAGTCATATTTTCATATGGAAGCCATCTTGGCTCGGAGGTTTGCTCCTTTTAATTTCTCTGTTGTTCCTGGTTTTCCAAATGTTGTTCCTACTATGGATTAGTGGGGTGATTTTTTTCCCATATTTAGAGAAGATAGAGATGAGAACCCTGCAGAGAATCTCATTAAGTTTCATGAAATCATACATCAATGGGGAATACATCATGAGGATGTATTAATGAAAATTGTCATGTTCTCGTTAGTGGGAGATTCTCATGAGTGGTATCACTCCTTGCCTCCTACTAGCATCTCCTCCTTGGAACAGTTTCATGCAGCTTTCAATAGGCATTGCCAAAAGTTTTATTCTCTGAGTTAATTTTTCATAGTTTTTGTGAGGAATATAAAGAGTGTGTTCAAGGTATAGATGTATCTTATTAAGGCTGTGAGAATGAAGGAGATTCCTTGGATGAGTTGACAAAGCTGGTAAAATCACTTTCTGCAGAAATAGAGAAATTGAAGGCAGATTTTGCCCACTGCTCTTATGAAGGAAATGTAGAGGATATTTTGGTTCATGAGACAGATTTTTTTGGCAGCCTTTCTTATGATAAAGAACTAATTTCAAGTACTGACCAAGAACAACCAAATTTTGATGAATATACCAACGAAGATGATGAAGAGAAGAGATTTTCCATGCTTCCTGTATATGATGATTATGAATCTGATCCTTGGGAGATCCATGAAGGAGAAATGGAAGAGATAAATGTGTTGTTTGTCTCCTGTATAGAGCCTGTAAATGAGCAGATATCACTTGGGGTTAGCCAAATTGCATCAATTCTCCACCCACCTGTACACTTTGATAACATCAAACAACGGGTGAGAAACAATGAAGGATAGGAGGCAATTTCTTACCATTTGACCTTTCCTGATTATAAATTTTGTGACCCTGTGGGGTTATATAAGGAGCTATGTTTTCCAAAAACATTGGAGCCTGCAAAATTATTCATCTTATCATCATTTGGGGGTATTGCTAGTATTCCAAGACATGTTTTATTTATGTTGTCATACTTCCTTTACCTTTTGTGGATCATTTGCAGTAAAGAGAAGAATTATATTACCAGACAATCTGGGTGGCTATGGTGGAAGTTTGCTTTCACGTGGGGATTTTTAAAAATCAGTTAGCCTAGGATTGTATATAAATAAGCTCCTTCTAGAGACCATGTGTTTGTTTTCATTTTTTTTAGCAGAGTAGTGTACATATTTCCCTGTTTTCTTCAGTGAAATTTTTGAACTAGACTCCATAGCCCAATAGCTAAGGCACTAGAACTGCACATTCTTGGTAGCTCGTAGGGAGCATGCCATCCCCTGTGGAGCCAAATTTTATCAGATAAAGTTGTCTAAGGGTGGCAGGGTGACCTAGTCCTTTTCTTGTGTAGGTATCAGCCTTGATCTCAAAGCGCAACTTTCAAAACAGTCTATTTCATGCTTGAAACACAAGCAACATACCTATTTAATATTTCAGTGGTGGAGATTCCAGGAGCAGTTAAGATTAGTGGCTCACGAGCATTCAGAATTTCAAAGTTTCACAAAGTATAGAACCATTGAAAACCCTGAAGCCCGAAGCGAGCATGAATTGTAGATATTAAAGGGGACATGTGGAGGCATATCCCTCACTTCAGAATTTGGTGCTATGGAATATTGTGGGAGTTAAGCATTAAGAAGTCCCGAAGAGCTGAGGTGTCGAAGTGTTGAATTCCCGAAGAGCCAAAGTGTTGAAGTCTCGAAGACTCGAAGTGTCGAAGTCACCAAAGTGTCGAAGTCCCGAAGAGCCGAAGTGTCGAAGCCCCAAAATGTCGAAGCATCGAAGACTCGAAGTCTCTGGTGTGCCAAATTCATGAAGAGCCAAAGCGTCAAAGCCCCAAAATGTTGAAGCACCAAAGACCTGAAGTCTCTAAAGTTCCTAAGTGTCGAAGACCCGAAGTCTCTGAAGTGTCGTAGTGCCGAAGTGCTGAAGTCCTGAACAACCGAAGCCTCAGAGTGTCGAAGCATCGAATATCCAAAGAGTCGAAGCCTTGGAGTTAAATATCAAGCGCCACGCATCCTTTCAAATCAGATGGACATTATTTACTTCGGGAATACGAGCTTCGGGAGTTTCAGCATCTCTACTCATGGTTTCATCCAGAGCATTTTCTCTCAGAGTTAAGAATCAAGCGCCACATGTCCTTTCAGATCAGATGAACATTATTTACTTTAGGAATTCAAGCTTTGGGAATTTCAACATCTTGACTCATGGTTTCATCCGGACCATTTTCTCCCAGAGTTGAGAATCAAGCGTCGTGTGTCCTCCTCAAATCGATGGTCGTCATTTACTTGAGAGATTCAGCATTTGTTTCAGGTCGCCACATCACTTCAGGCCCATATTTATGTCAGCTCTACATGTAGACCCCTCTCGAGCTTCGAAGTCCAAAGTATGTGGTAGTCGTAAGCACAAACATGGGGCACCCTTATTAGTCATGACACGTGGCATCCATTTGGCGCTAACACATGTCACTCTTTTCAAGCATTTTCAGACATGTCTTCAGCCTATTTTCGAGTGACACATGTCACCCCTCCATCCGTGACATGTCATCATAGTGACGTCAGGCCTCCACATCATATCGTCCTCCAAGAGGTGTTATTGTCCAGCGCCAAAAGAAGCACCCCACCCCAAAGAACAATTTTAATAGATCCTAAAGTTGGAAAATGGATAAAATCCAATGGTGGCGCCAAATATAGTAGGTGTGCCCAGATCACAGACAGATATCGGATTGACAGCCACACTTCATTGTGGGGACTCAACTTGTTTGATCAATAAAATTATTGAGTGGTCCCACAATTGAAACCATGGTTTGGCGAAAGTGATATGTGGCAGAAGGTGGTGGATTGCGGGCCCAAAAGCGGTGTGAGTTCAAACCGCTTTTGATAGCCCCACAATCACGTGCTCATATAGTGTCCAATCTAAGAGAATCGTGTGGCCACCCCTAGCCACTAAGCCTCATCCCGATCTCGAGGGTTCAGTAAATAAATGAAAGGACTGGTGGTTGAAACCTTGACTCACTCAGTAATTATAAAGTATGGAGGAGTCGATCATGGAAAACAAAGTTGTCATCTCGAGGTACCCCTGTGGATGGATTTTCCTGCAGACCCATGCCGATTTGAGCTCATGTCTGACAGAGTGATGCACGCTTAGTTTGATAGAAGAAAGTGCAGACGAAAGGGTTTGAATGTAGTATCTAGGTCACACTCCTGGTAGTGGTGGGTTGGTCTGAGTATAAATAGGTAGTTTTGATATTCTATTAAGGTCGTCAATTGGTTGAGCAGAGCTCCCTATTTTTTAATGTTTGGATGCTAGAGTTGTTCTCTGGTTATGTCTCAAATTTGAGACTTTCAAATTAATAGAATTCAAGCTCTTTCCATCTATATGTAAAAGGTTTTGTTAAAACACTTGGGCATGGAGGATCTAGTCGAGGGTTATTATTATATTGTAATGTAGGTTTGATTACAATAGTATCGTGACTAGTTTTAATCAGTTCTCTTTGTTTTCTTTTTCCCTCTTACACTTAATGGCTCGGGCATGGAGGATCCATTCAAGTTGTTGTAGCTACATTGTGATGTAGGTTTGATCATTATGTTGTTGGGCCTGTGTCGTTTGGACATATTTCATTGTTTGAAGCTTGAGTTCAAGAGCATTCTTGAGCCTGAGTTTTTCCTCTCCAAGTCGCTTGAAGGCTTGATGCCCAAATAAGTCTTGTTCACTTTTCCTAGTAAGTCTTCCCTCTTCTCATACTAAAACTCAATTCACTGACTGAATTTAATGTGGCCCTCACTTCCCTATGCATTTCTTATCCATTTTTGTGTTGAAATCCTTCTTGTATTGAGTTTTCTCCATTTTGACCTCCACTCATATAAATCAAACATCCACCAAACACTCTAATGGGTTGTTTTCCCTTGGGTATGGAAGTAAGAAAATATTAAAGCAGAAAAGATGAAATGTGAACTGCGCGGAAGACACAGTGATTGATACTGGGTCGAAGTGAGAAGAAGAGAAGAAAAGATGGTGCGAAGTAAGAGAACGTAGGTTTTTGGACGAGAAGATAGAGGATGACAGATCATAAAGGAAGAGGGATCGTGGACAACTTAGCAAGCGGAGAAAACCACCGTTGGATTCTTTGGAGCACCGCATGAGAAAGAAGGAAAGATACGCTGGTGAAGACCTGAAAACGTGGGTCAAGTTGACCTAGGGTTTTAGACACCTAGAGTTTTGGTATCTAGGATTTTGACACTTAGGTCTCAACCTAAGGATGTCAGTGAGTGATTGTAATGTATAAATAAAGGTCTAAAGGACCTGGGATGGGTTGGTGCTAGGTTGGTTGAGAGTTCATTGTTGTTGTTTGATCGAGTGAGTACTATTGTGTGAGAACGAAGTGTTGAGTGCGAGAGTCTTCTAGTATTGTAAGATCTCCAGTTGGGTGTGAAGAGCAACCCTACAGCTAGGTGCATAGGGAGACGAGAGACAGAGAGGAGAAGAGAGAAGATCTGATAGCTAAGAGTGCAAACAAGAATAGTATGCTTCATCTTAATATATTATAAAGAACAGTTTTGTGGACGTAGCCCTAGAGAGAGGGTGAACCATGTATGTCTTGTGTTGTGTGTGATTGATTTTGTGTTCTCTGTCATTTGATATGCTTCTATTGTGATATTGTGTTAGATCTGAAATATAACTTGCGCAGTAGGTTTAAGGAAGATAAAGAATAACTAGGTGATTATGTATTGTTGTTGTGAATCCACTCTACATTTCCTCTGGTTGTCGACACCTGTGTCCTGCAACCCCCTATAGCTACTTCGGGTGAGACTACATCTACATCGCAGGCGTTTCCAAAAGGGCTAGTAGTTAGGTCTTGTTGGTGTGCTCTTAGAGCCTGAACCCTGTGTCTTTCCCTGTTCCAACAAATGGTTCTGTTGTCGGGACCAGAATCTTCTTGAGGGAATGTCAAGGTGGTTTCCATCAAAGACAAAGATTCAGAAGTGGATAGAAGATCAAGAAAAGGACTTCGTTGAAGCCCGGAACAAGAACCCCAATCTTAGTACATAGGATTGGTTGGAAAGATATATCTTTACTGATATACACGAGATTTTCTTTGGAGGAATCCATCGAGAGTTATACGAGTGGTTAGCTAGGTTAGAAGATACCCAATTTGAGATCAGATCTAGGCCACCTGTGGTTTGGATGTTGGTGTTGATCAAGAAGGTCAAGAGAGTTGATAACATCATGTCAAGAGTAGTAGATCAGTTGTTTGATAGTACCATTGGAGGGTATATCACTGAGTTTGTTGTTTACATAGTGGAATCGTATATCCAAGTAGAGAGATATTTCTTTAAGGGACCTAGAGAAAATTGTTTACATTTTTTGAATTTGAAGATCAAGATGTTATTGCATGAGAATAACATCTTGAAGATATAGTAGTCGGCTAGATTGTAGAGATAATGTTCAAAAACTCAGACAGCGACAGCGACACAGA
This sequence comes from Picea engelmannii, assembly GCA_009831015.1. Taxonomy (NCBI): domain Eukaryota; kingdom Viridiplantae; phylum Streptophyta; class Pinopsida; order Pinales; family Pinaceae; genus Picea; species Picea engelmannii. Next base: position 44,029 of record ML787271.1, read on the forward strand.
GGTTGGACATATGCACAGTGGGAGAGTGTTCAGAGAAGTTCCTCTCGCGAACCTGTTTAAATAGAACTACGGGGATGAGAGTTTCTATAGTGGAGAAGAGGCAGATCTGATAGACGAAGAGCATTCAGAATCCTCTAGGACAGAGGAACCTCACTGAGAAGAGCCAGAAAATTCAAGGACTGAGTCAACTATCGAAGTAAGTACTATTAATATTGATGTTTCATCAATATTAAGCAATCGGAGTAATCAGAGTCATCATAGCTCTCAAAGCATTGTTACTAGTATTCCACCACATACTCAGTCAGGAAACCTAGGAAGATCTATGGAAGATGAGATGAGGTTACCCACCTTCAAAGGAGATGGATCTAAAGATCTTGATCAACACCGGTTTCTATGCGAAGCCGTATGGAGTATTAAGAATATCACCGACGAAGCTATCAAATGAGCTCAGTTTAGAACTACCCTAAGAGACCGCACACTAAGTTGGTACATGGATTTTGTTAAGGGAATTTTCCATCCTAAACTGTTGAATGAGATCAAGAACGCGTTGATTTCCAAATTCAAGAAACCTAAGTTAGATTCACAGTGCATTACAGAACTAAAATAAATCAAGTAGAGAATAGTTGAACCCGTATGGGAGTTTGATTAGAGGTTTAAGACCTTGACAAGCCACTTGATTTTCCAGATCCCAGATGAGTAGAACAAGGAATGGTTCATTGCTGCCCTCTTGCCACACATTAGAGTTCCTCTGATGCAACAAAATTTTACTTCGCAGGATGAGGCACTCGATATCTCCATGAAATTAGAATCAACCTCGACGGGAGAATCCAACTCAGGTATGAGTCAAATATTGAGTCAGCTAACTAGTCTATCATGCAGGTCGAAGATATGAAGAAAGACAAGGGAAAATATAAAAGAGAAGAAATTTGGTGTATCAGATGCAAATCAAAAGGCCATGACAAGGAGAAATGTCCCCTTTTCCATGAATACTTGGCCTCTAGAGCCCTGAGCCCCTTGAATCAATTTACCCTACCCTGGTGTGAGGTATGTATAAATTGACATCACCCTAGTGAATGTTACTATCTACAAAAATATGTCCAGACACCCACAAATCTGTATTGCACATTCTATAAGTCAATAGGACATGATGACAGGGATTGTAGGGCTTACGATATCATGCATGAAAGGTCAAGGGATATATACAAAATTCAAGGTGAAGTATAGAAAGAAGGAAGCATTGTGCAGTATAACTCCCCTGGGAGAGGAAACTTCAACCCTCATGGTGGATTCTGAGGAAGAGGAAGAGGAGGAGGTATGGGTCGAGGTCAAGGTGAGATAATCTATTATAACTACGCATAGCCATGACACTTGGCAAGGGACTATCAGAACCCTTGTACCACTTGCATCTATTGCAACTCCTTCGAGCATGTTATCGAGGAATGTCCATCATTGCTGGCTAAACTTCATGAGATATGGGGACCTCAGCAGAACCCACAAATAAAGCTAATCAAAGAAGAACATCGCATAGTAGATCCCAGAGTAGTTGTTATCACTAGAGGAGGCAATGTTACAGAAGAGGATAGAGTGATCCAAGGAAATACTATAGAAGAATAAGGAGTCCGAAAAGCTACAGAGAAGACACATGTGTTTGATGCAAAGAAAGAAAGATAGATATTTGAGGAGGCAAGAAAAGAATTTGGGAGAGACCAAGGCTCTTCATCGAAGACACGACCAGAAGTGAGAGAATGTGGAATGCCTCTGGAATTTGATCAGTCTTCTTTGGTTGGAGATAGAAAAGAGGTGAGTAAACTTGTCATTTTCTTGTATACGTTTATAGAGTTGATTAAAGATGAAAATTCTATACAAGAACTGCAAAATTTGGTCAAATAGTATGAGATAGGAAGGGCAGATCCTTTACTGAATAAATTAGTACATCAATTATCCAAGAAGAGAAGGACAAATAAAGAACTACACCTTAATTCTCATATTGGAGAGTATGATATAGACTATGTGGTCCTCGACTTAGGGTTAGAGGTCAATGTCATGACAAAGCAAACCTGGACACTGATGGGAAAACCTAAGTTGATCTATTCCCCTATCAGGATTAGCATGGATAACCAGTAGGTGGTAAGCCCCTTTGGAAGATTGGAACATATCCCTGTGGACATCGACGGAGTAAGGACATTTGCAAACTTTGAGGTGATTGATATAGTTGATGATAGTTGTCCTTACCCTGCGCTGTTAGGAATTGATTGGGCTTTCAATAATTCCATTGTGGTTGATTTTAAAAAAAGAAGAATGATGTTTGAAGGAGATGGACTTAGGGTCATTGCACCTTTAGATCCCAATGAAGGTCAACGATACACATAACCCATCAGAGAAGAAGATTGCACATATGAACTAGAAAACATATACAAATTAACGACCAGACAACAGGACTACATTAATCCTACGGCGAATGGGAATTTGAGTTGGCGAAGTGAAAACGCATGTTCATGATATTCATAAGAAGGAATGGAGAACTGGAAGAACAAAATGTATGAAGTATCCACAAGGAGATGTGCTAGATTAACCCGAGAAGTTCGTTGGATTGGCACAACAGTAAGTAACTTGCCCACCTTTGATGGTCTAAATCATTTAGAATCATTCTTATTAGGATTTGAAGAAATTGTACTAACCCAACAAAGATTGTTGGCAATGGATGACGCCCTAAAATAAAATCCAGTGATATGGTGGGGGACACACAAAAATAATATTACAGACTGGGTACAATGTCACACTTTAATGACAATGCGATTTTCAGAGCAAGTAGAAAGATATGAAATTAGGTACACAGGTCGAATTTGTCCAAAGGACCATGTGCGAAGTTGCGAGGAAGCCTGGAGAAACATTCCTCAAGAGAAGTGGGTGCACAAATTCATAAACATGTTGGACACAACCCCTATCAACTAGTACCTACAAGCGGAATTGTGCCTCAACACTGCAGATTGGGAAGGTATGACCCGGAACTTTGTAACTACCTTTTTGTTTGAAAGCCAATATCCTACAATAGATCAAGCATTATAGGTTGTAAGACCGAAAGTGTTTGAGGAGGTACCTAGCCTCCCTTTGGAGCAAGAAGAGGATGAATGGACTATGCCTCTAAGAAGTTGCAAGGATGTTACAATATCAATTCAGCCGAAGAAGATGATCCAACGAATGTGAACATCGCCGAAACAGAAGGACCGGGAGTTGAACTACCTTTCATTGGAAATCCGATCAAGAATAAGAAATTCAACATTGGAATAGAGAAGACACCAAATCTTGCAAATGTTGGAGACTATTGGGATGTTGCCACTATTGACAAGATCACAGAGTTACTACATGAGTATCAGAACATGTTTCCAACAAAGTTCACTGATATGAAGGGAATTAAAGGGCCTATGGGAGAGATGAGGATCCCTTTGAAACTAGATGCTAGGGAATTCAAACAGAGACCTTACAGATTGAACCCTAAATATAAGGAGAAAGTGAAGACTGAGCTAGACAGAATGTTGGAAGCAAGAATCATAGAACATTTTGAAGAGTCGGAATGGATTATCCCTATGGTGGTACAAGACAAAAAGATAGGAGAGATCAGGATCTGCGTAGATCTCAAGAAGCTGAATGATGCATGTTTGCATGACCCATTCCCTACATCATTTAATGACAAAGTGTTAGACAATGTAGGAGGACAGGAGGTATATTCTTTTACAGATGGATTTTCAGGATACCATCAGATTCAGATTGCCAAGGAAGATCTCCATAAGGCCACATTTGCAACAAAATGGGAGTCCTACTAGTATACATTGATTCCATTTGGACTGGATAATGCACTAGCCATATTTTCCAGGGTGGTGGTCGAAGTGTTTAAGGAGTTTGTACATAAATTCTTGGAAGCATATTTTGATGATTCGACTGTTTTTCAGCATCTTGCAAAATCATATTGAATGTTTAAGACTAATGTTGGATAAGTGCAGGCAGAGTCATATTGCCTTAAACCTGAAGAAGTGCATCTTCTTTTCACCCTTCGGAGTGTTGTTGGGCCATATTGTGTGTAAGAAGGGATTGTTGGTAGATCCATCCAAGATTGCTATTATCATCGATCTACCCCCTCCTACTTCAATCAAACAGTTGCGCACTACACTGGGACACACTGGATACTACATGAAGTTCATTAAGGGATATGCATAGATTACAGCACCCATGGAGAAGATTTTGAAAAAATATTGTCAGTTTCATTGGACAGAAGAATGCCAGTAGAGCTTCGACACACTGAAACAGAAAATGGTTATTACGCCTATCTTGGTTTTCCCAGATTGGAGCAAGGAATTTCATGTGCATGTCGATGCATATTTTATTGCATTAGTAGCTATGTTAGCACAACCGGGAACATGAGATATCGACCACCCATTAGCCTTTGCTAGTAGGAAGCTATCAACAAATGAGATTAATTACACCACCACTGAGAGAGAAGGGTTAACCATGGTGTATGCACTGTAGAAGTTCCACCACTACTTGTTGGGAGGACACTTTAAAATGTTTACTTATCACTCCATACTGAAATACTTAGTCAACAAGCCGGTGTTGGGGGGAAAAATATGTAGATGGCTTCTGCTATTTTAGGAATATGATTTTGAGATAGTAGTTAAGCCAGGAAGAATGAACAAAGATCCTGACCACTTGTCATGGTTGGAACATGGAGAAGAACCTACTAGTTTGGAGGGTACATTGTCATATGCACAGTTGTTGGCCATTAGAAAAATCGATGATCACTTCACAGAGATAGTCTAGTTCCTGTCAACAAGAATGGCACCTATTGACTATACAATTATTCAGAAGAAACAGTTGGTAGTGCGCGCTACAAATATTTCATTTATAGTTGGACAACTATACAAGATGGGACCTGATGATATATTGAGAAGGTGTGTTATGGAAGCAGAGATATCATTGATCCTCGTAGAATCACATGAAGGCATCACAGGAGAACACTACGCAGGGAAAGAAACAGCGCAAAAAATTCTTAGGGCTGGCCTCTAGTTACCTACCCTACACATAGATGATAAGGACTATTACAGAGCCTACGATGTATGCCAAAGAGTTGGGAAAACATCCAGAAGAGACAATATGCCTTTAGCACCACAACTGACATTACAGGCATTTGAGAAATGGGCCATTGACTTTGTGGGACCTATCAAACCACCAGGAAAGCTCACAGGAGCTAGATACATAATCACTGTGACAGAGTATTTGACTAAATGGGAAGAAGCAAGAGCAGTTAAGGAATGTAGTGCAACTACAGTTGCATGCTTCATATTTGATGATATCCTAACCAGGTTTGGATGCCCAAAAATCCTTATGAGTGATCAAGGCACACATTTTATTAACAAGACTATCAAAGCCTTGACTCAGGAATTTGAAGTTCACCATTAGAAGAGCACGCCCGGGTCGAAGTGAGAAGAAGAGCAGAAAAGATAGTGTGAAGTAAGAGAAAGCATGTTTTTGGATGAGAAGGTCAAGGATGACAGATTAGAAAGGAAGAGGGATCGTGGACAAATCAACAAGCAGAGAAAGCCACCATTGGATGCTTTGGAGCACCACATGAGAAGGAATGAAAGACAGGCTGGCGAAGCCCTAAAAACGTGGTTCAAGTTGACCTAGGGTTTTAGACACCTAGGGTTTTGGTATCTAGGGTTTGGATACTTAGGTCTCGACCTAAGGATGTCGGTGAGTGATTGTAATGTATAAATAAAGGTCTATAGAACCTGGGATGGATTGGTTCTAGGTTGGTTGAGAGTTCATTGTTGTTGTGTGATCGAGTGAGTACTTCTATGTGAGAAAGAAGTGTTGAGTGCGAGAGCCTTCTAGTATTGTAAGATCTTCAGTTGGGTGCGAAGATCAACCGTGCAGCTGGGTGTGCAGGGAGGGGAGAGACAGAGAGGAGAAGAGAGAAGATCTTCTAGCTAAGAGTGCAGAAAAGAACTGTATGTTTCATCTTAATATATTATAAAGCACAGTTATGTGTACAAAGCCCTAGAGAGAGGATGAAACACATATGTCTTGTGTTGTGTGTTATTTATGTTGTGTTCTCTGTCATTTGATATTATGCTATTGTGATATTGTGTTAGATCTGAAATATAACTTGTGAAGTAGGTTTAAGGAAGATAAATCATAACTAGGTGATTGTGTATTGTTGTTATGAATCCACTATGCATTTCCTCTGGTTGTAGAAACTTGTGTCCTACAACCCCCTATAGCTACTTTGGGTGAGACTGCATCTGCCTCACAGGTGTTGCCGAAAGGGCCAGTAGTTAGGGCTTGTTGGTTCTCTCTTGGAGATTGAACTCTAGGTATGCCCTTGTGCCAACATGGGTACTGGGCTTATCCTCTCGCAATCTAAGGGTGACTCTCAGTGATAACATGATGCATATTCTAATTACATTTTAGATTGGCATTTGTCACATAACTAAGTAAATAAAACACATTCATACATTGTAACATTGTAACATACATAAGTAAAGTCGAAGACCAATTTTTTTTTTTATACTTCATCCTTCCAAGTCCAAAAAATATGGTTTCATAGTACAAAATGGGGCTCACTCCCTCAAAATACATATATGATTGATACATAGCATGACCATGGAATCTATTCATGTGGTGTTGAATGTGTATCATGATAGCACACTACGACGTTTGCAAGATGTCATAATATTCACACCCATGTACGGGGTACACTCACCACCTGCCACTGCATCACCTTTGGCAGATCCTCCACTTGAACTGTAGGAATCATGTGTGTCAATCAAGACAGGTTCCCTTACACATTCTATAGCACTCTCTCTGCATCCCCTCCTACTAGATCATCCCCTCAACCCCTTTGTTGATGTCTTGAGAATCCCTCTGGCCGTCACGGACCTACATATAAGTAACAAAGAAATTGCCAATACTTGATAACATACAAAAATATTTGCGTTTTTTATTTTTCCTTTATGAAAATTGAAAAAAACAAAAAAATGAAATATATAAAAATTATTTCTTACCAATATCACCATAGGCGGAACCTAGTGGCAATGGAATGTTAGGATCCCCTATGTAGTTGATCCCTCCATAAGGATAGTCGTCAATGGCTATGACCTGCCAGAGCCACCAGAAAAAGAACTCATCATTGTAGGGGGTTGGCACCCTACCACCTCATATCTACCTCATCACATCATTCCACAATGACATGGTTGGATCACGTAGTCTATGTGGAGTAATATCTACTCTAGGGATCAAACTTCGAACCCTCTCAAAGAAAAAACTACAAAGTATGGATGAAAATCTGAAATTTCTCATTCACCCTTGTTTTCAATCTATCAACTAGCTCTTCATGTTGGCCAATAGTGAAGTAAAACAATCATAAAAAATGGGTCTTAAACACTCCACTGCATAGAACATGAGTGGCCTTGATTCCTAGTGAAACGAGGCCGACCCGTGAATTCATGTGGGTATAAGAATGACGATATTTAGACTTGTGTTCTCGATCCTTGATAGGGAGTTCTCACCCTACTTTATTTGTGCCTGCAACATAGTGGGTGGAAATTTACTCCTCCATAGCCATAACACCTCCAACCCCTCAGGCCTTGAGATTCACCACCTCTCCCTGATGAGACAATCATGTGATAAAGTATGTATCATCCACTTTGATCCTCAATGGTTTCCCATTGAGATTGAAGGAATCTATCTCTGAATCCCAATAGTTTACCAAGTGTTACACATAATTTTGGTCACCCTGATTATGATTACAAAAACATGTGTTCAGGTTCCCAATATAATATTTTTCCTGAGAAAAGAAACCTCTTTCCACCCTTTCAAGATGCATTTTTGGAAGGCTACAGCGGGAAGCTCCCTTTACACAGTGCAGAAATCCCTGATTTCCACATGCTGCACTATATCCAGTCTGCGGGATTTCCTCAGGATGTTGTGTAGGCAGGTCATAGCAGCGCTTTAAAACTAAAAGAGGAAAGAAGTTATAGTATCTTCTAGAAGTGGAATCTTCTGGAAATATGAGGTGGCATCTGTATGGCTATGATCCTACTGACTTCTCTAAGTTTATGGGATCATCCTCATCTCTTTAACCACTTCAGATTCTCCTATATAATGATAGGATTGTCATGGAAAAGGTTAGAGGTGTTGGTTGTGGAGCCTGATTATCTTTCTGATTCAGAGGTCCTTGCTTTTAGCCGTGTTTATACCCCATGAAGTATTTACACCCTAGAAGTATGTACACTCTTCCACGCAGGGGAGTGCAGAGGGGGTCTAGGGCCAAGCAGAGGGGGAGTGTAGAGGGGGGGAGTGCAGAGGGGATCTGGGGGCAAGCAGGCCCCCAACAGGGGTTCAGGGGCAGCGTCCCCCGATGGGGGTTTAGGGGTGAAGCCCCCGAAGCAAAAATTCCCTTGTAAAAGTATATTGTAATTTATTGTAAATCTGGACTGTTCATTATAAGGTCACAGATCTAACGATAGAGATTATGTTAGGGTTTTTTGCCCTAGAAGGAAACCCTTATTTATGAGGGAAATGTATTGCGGCTATGGATGATGGTGAATATTGTATTCTGAGAGAGGAGACTGTGAGAGAAAGAAGAGGAAGTTATAGCGGGTTTTGTTGTAGGTTGTATCCCTTCATTTGTTGGATAATAATAAAGGAAGGACCTGGCAATTTCTCTGGTGGACGTAGGCCACACTGGGTGAACCACATAAATCTGTGTCTCTCTTGTATTGTGTGTCTTCTGTGTTTTGTTTCTGCATTTCTTTTATTGTATTGCTCTGCGGTCCTGTTTTTCTAACAACTGGTATCAGAGTGTAAGGTAACTCGCAGGAAAAGAGGGTTCCTGGTTCGAGTGGGAGCAATGTCGGAAGATGGAAAGTTTAGGGTCGAGAAATTTAACGGCCAAAACTACCAGTTATGGAAGATGCAGATGGAAGACTATTTATATCAAAAGGATCTATTCCTACCATTGAGTGGAGTAGCAAAGAATCTGGCGGCCATGAAGGACGAAGAATGGGAGATTCTTGATAGAAAGGTTCTAGGAACGATACAGCTGAGCCTGGTAGTGTTGGTGGCTTTCAATATCTCGAAAGAAAAGACAACAAAGGGTTTGATGGATGCGTTGGACAAATTGTATGAAAAACCCTCGGCGTTGAATAAGGTATTTCTAATGAAGAGATTATTTAATATGAAGATGTCAGAAGGTGGGTCTGTTGCATATCATTTAAATGAATTTAATACGGTTACTAATCAACTAAGTTCTGTAAAAGTGGACTTTAATGATGAGGTTAGGGCTC
>ML787271.1:63804-92919 GCA_009831015.1 Picea engelmannii
CTATGGATGATGGTGAATATTGTATTCTGAGAGAGGAGACTGTGAGAGAAAGAAGAGGAAGTTACAGCGGGTTTTGATGTAGGTTGTATCCCTTCATTTGCTGGATAATAATAAAGGAAGGACCTGGCAATTTCTCTGGTGGATGTAGCCCACACTCGGTGAACCACGTAAATCTGTGTCTCTCTTGTATTGTGTGTCTTCTGTGTTTTGTTTCTGCATTTGTTTTATTTTATTGCTCCACGGTCCTATTTTTCTAACAAGAGGTACAAGAATAAAGAAGCATAGAGACTGAAGAAAGAATAGGTTGAAGACTGTGTGAAGAATCCTATTTCAAGTGATGCTTGAAGTCTCCATTCATCTATCAATCTTTTGAGAGAAATCTTCATGCAAACGTCAAAATAGAGTCAGAACGAAGGGCCACTGAAAGGGAACTTGCGACATCAAGGCGATTCAGTTGTATCTTCTACCTTTCATTAATATAATACGGTGGCATGTATCTTTCCCATAAAATGATTGATATTTTATTACATGACTACTTGATCACATGTTTAGGTTGTCATTGAATTTCACTATTGCAACTTTCACATTGGTTGATTTGTGTTATTACAGATCTGATCTCATAGGAGCATTGGGGTAAGGCAAGATCAACAAAGACATAAGGAAGCGATTCATAAGGTATGCTATATGTTCCTTCTTTGGTAGTTAAAATAAATGGTTGAAACCTAGGGAAAGCGTCGTGTTCCGTCTTGTTTTGTTCTAGATCTAGGTGGATCTAGGGGGATTAGTTCATATCTGCATCTACCGATTTACTCGTTAACAAAATTGGTGACTCCATTGGGGAGGAACAACTTAATTGTGGTTTTTCATTGGCCATTTTCCCATAGCCTATATTTTACATTATGTTTTAGTCTATGAGTATGTGGGAGATCCAATTAGACTCACTAGATTTAAAATTTTCCTGAGACCCTTTTTCCTTTTTGAAAAATTTTCTATTTTATGAAACGTGTCTGCACTGCACCCTATTGGTAGCCCGTGAAAACCTTCCATTTCCACACCCTGGTGGTTTGTTTCAGTGCGGGGATTTTTCAACCTACATGACTATTGGCCTGCATAAATCACTCATTTATGCACTGCATTATACTGTCTGCCCACTGCGACGTTTCAAAAATTTTTGGATTGGGTCTTAATTGCCCAACTTTTGCTTCAATCAGTTGGGGAAGGGATTTTAATACCAGTTCTTGAGTGCTTCTAATTGTTTCAACTTGATCTTGATTGATTTTAGAGATTAAACACCTCTCTTTGATCTTTTTCGATTCTTTTTTTTTTTTTATCGACCAGGATATAATCTCCAGACTTGCGTCTGAGTGCTTGATTGATTAAAATTCTTCATTTGGAGTTGGACTTATAGGTTGGTTACACCTTATGGATTGCTTAATGATCGGAACACCATTTTCTTGTTCACATTTGAAGAAACCTTTTCTTGTCATTTTGTGTTTTTATCTTCATTGAAAGATTGATTTGGGTGCTTGTTGTGTGTTTTATTTTCATTGGTTGCTTACCCTTTCTTATTTCCATCCCTGTTTTTGGTTTCTAAAAAAAATAATATATATATATATATATATATATATAAAGTCTTTTAAGTCTTTTAAGCAATCATTTATTCAGAAAATATTGGCGTTTCAAATATTGAAAGAGAACGAATAGTGAAATTATATTGTTAATGATTGTTTGGTACTACATTTAAAGAAGAGAATTGTGCATCGTAGTTCGCATTGCTCCAGAAAATTTCTTTCTCCCTACTGTAGATAGAATTCATCGAATGAAATTTTGTATCATTCATCTCTATTTACACGTTATTGGGTCAAAGTCTCACATAACATTGGTTTCATTTTCATCTCCCTCTTGCGTAACAACAACCTTTAATAATATTGTGCAACTCTAAAATTCAACTAGTAACTTTTTCTAGGGCTCTTTTACACCAACATTAGCTAGGTTGGAGCTTTGGAATAGGCGGTGAGACATACTCTCCAAAGCACAAAACACACCATAATATCTTGTGATAGGGAGTGGTCAAATCTATTTGCAACGTTTTGTCCTGGAAAGCCCTTCTCACACAAGGGTCAAACCTAAGGTCGCATTGGGATTGGCAGAGTTACTCACCCTACTTTGTTGGTCTCAGTGTAGATATTACACGTATTATGGGGGTCGCTTGAAGGTATACCCACAATGATGAGTGGAAGCCTATCAATTTGATTTCGGGCTAGATACCCTGCCCTTGTGTGTGGATCGGACTGTCGATTGTTTCCCCGGGCATCATTGTTGTTTTTGGTAACTTTAGTAGCCTATCTCCTTAGGGTCTTACATAAGGTGACTGTAAAGGGGCAAGCCTTCACGGTACCTAGAATCGATGTTGGCCAGACTCACTCGGGCTCCTTGGAGGGTATACACATGATTATGTGTGGGAGCTTGCACCAGGGTGTAAGTCCATTAAGAAGGTCATCAATGGAACTTTTCCACCCTAGCCCAGCCCCTTCTTGTCTCCACGTCACGACGTTGGATTTCATCACCAACTAGTGACTTTGGAATAGGAAGGTCTTGTTTGCTTGGTTTTGATTCCTAGATTTTACTAGCGTGTGTTGTTTTTTTCCATAAGTTGGCCATTGAGTTTCTTTTGTAAGATTTTTAGCTCCGCCAACATTGACCCTCCACGTCGCTCATGAAAAATGTAAGGAATACCCCTAGAAGATCTGGGAGGTTCTCAACCCTTGCCTACCAACCCACTGGAGGACTCTCCTCAATAGAGCGAGCTCCAAGACACTGCCACTCCACGAGTGGAAGGTTCTGATTCTCTAGAGTCTTTTCGAATTCCTCATAGTTTCGAGAGACGTATTCTTTTGGTAAATTCTTCTGGAGATATTATTGTTGAAACTTCTAGAGTACCAACCGGACCATTCATAGGCCCTGAAGGTCAGGATCCATTTTGGTCTACTCACATTCTGAGATGGGATCTTTTCGCCTCCAGCACAAGTGTCGATATATTCATCAAGTACAAGTTGCCCAAAACATCTGATATAGAACATACTCTCATTACAACTGCCTATCTGTTCGGCTATTCCGACACCCAGTCGGTGGATCCCAACTCGACCATCCCCCTTCAGATGGCCCATTCTACAATGGTCCCAAATACTACAACTATTCCCACTGAGAATATGGTGGCTAGACAAGCCCCCATTAGCACACCGCTTTTTCCTAGACTCACCCCAACACTTCCTCCCGGATATCATGCATTGAATGATTATATTCTCATTCCTACCCAAGTCCCATTTGAAACTCCTGGAGTCTCCACTCCCTCTAGGAACAATCTTGTTCATGGTTTTATTCTGACACTTCCTCAGCCCCCTTCCAGAGGGTCTTATCCATCCCCTATCATGGGAACCGACCCTAGTGACACCACCCAGTCTTTCACACCTAATTACCAAATTCTTGTTGGTGGACTATTTCACCCTAGAAGCCAAACACAATCTCCTTTTGGAGGTCAAATCCCAATTGGGATGCAACCCTCGGTTGGAGGGAAACCCCCACCTACCCCACCCTATGGACAGAACATACCTACAGCCTTGGCCCAGTATTGGAACTATCTTACCGAAAATAATCCTCAACCGACTAGGGGGCAATAGCCTCAAGCTTGCTCTTTCATACCCCCTAGTACAGGCCAACCATATCCAAGCCCGTCCAATCTCATTTGGGGTTCAAACGCTTGACCCAATGTCCCTATTTAAAGGAACAACCCTAACCAGTAAAACCCTATAAGTTACATGCTTCCGCACCAACAACTGAATCTACCCGGATCTTCTCATTATATGAAAACTACTTATGGTCCTACTAGTATACCTACGGGACTTCCTCACCAAAGTCACTAGTACCCCCACATGAATAGACAGTTACCCTTCTTAGCCACCCTAGACCTCCCTGATCTGTCGATAATTTTAAATGATCCTATCTGTCACTCTCCTCAGTGGCCCGTAATACCAGCCAAACTACCATCCGACATTCCTAAGTTCGATGGTAAACTGGGAGAGGACCCAAACAATCATGTAATGACTTTCCACCTTTGGTGTTCATCCAACTCTTTGATGGATGACTCTATTCGATTATGTCTTTTTCAACGAACTCTCATGGGTTCAGCCGCGAAGTGGTATATAGAATTTCCACGAGGCTTCTTCACCAATTTCAATACCCTAGCTATGGCTTTCCTCACTCACTACCAGTTGCCAATCCGTTATGAAACGGGGACCAAGATTTCGATTTCTTTCAAGCAAAGTAAACCCACTCATATCTCTGATCACATTCATGAGTGGAGACAAAGACGTCGTCTAATCAAACTCGATCTTCCCGATCAGTTATTGGCATAATGGTTCACGAAATACTTCATGAATGACATATCTAAATACATTGTTATGGGTGGAGTTGTCACAGAAGAACAGGCGATCAATCGTGCCTAGTATCTCAATCTCGTTTATTCACAAACAGGTACTCTTTACGATCTGCTCCCTGATGCACCTCATCCTTCTACCACGACCACCTCAACGACCCCAGCAACTTCTCATGGCGTTGATGGTGTGATAGGTACTTTCCATACTCAACCTCAGTCTACATAGACCTCTCACACCACACCCAAATCCCATGCTTATAATGCTCAAACTGCTCCGACGCCCACCCCTGCCACCAATAAAACTTTGAAAGTGAACGCCATTCAATCGACTCCTACCAATAAGAACAAATCTAAAAAAGGGAAGGGTAGGAATAAGGAGGATAAGAATAACAACCCGCAATCTGATAAGACCAAGACACAACTTGTTGAAGATAAGGATAAACGAAAACCTCACTATCCTTTCCTTATCTGTGGTGTTGATCACTACACGAAGGTTTGTATGAGATGTTCTGAGGTCACAAAGTTCCTCCAAGGGACCCCAAAACCTCCTACCCCTGTCCTCTTGTCTCAACCCTTCCCTTCTCAACAACAGGCTCAATTGGTCATCCATGATCAACCTTCTTCCTCCACCACCTTCTATGTACTTATGTGTGATGGTGATTCAAAGAAGAATGACATCACACTTACCACTAGTGCCAAAGATTGCCCTTCCTCCAAGGAGAAAGTTGATGATATACCACCTTCGTTGGTTCAAAAATCTCCCTCGGCTACACCTTCCAACGGTCTTCTTCATATCGAATGATTAAACCCCGACACAGTCCTTTTCCCTCCTCCCAAGGGTGTGGCTTGAAATTCTGCTTTCAATCCTCATGTGTGTGCTGCCCAGAACTACAGTATAGTGGAATATCTAGCACAAAAACCATCTACGATGTCATCCCTCGAAGTCCTTAAGAGTTTTCCTACACAACGGAAGGCACTGTTGAAAGCTATCGGTGGAATCGAACCTATGGATACAAATTTAATAATCTTTTACTTGGAAGATCACATTCCAAGGTTACCCCCTCAGCTCGCATTTCAAATACAAGTTGTTGTCTCTGACAAGAACATTTGTAGAATAGTTATTGATGAGGGTGCCTCGAAGTGTGTTATGTCTATTGCCTACTGGAAAGCCATTGGCTCTCCTCCCTTAACTGAATCACACAACACGCTCAAATCCTTTAATGGGTCTGGATTTAAGCCCTACGGTGTCCTCCCTTTGTTTCCTATTACATTAAAAGGCAAAACGGTCAACGTTGAAGTTGAGGTCTTTGATGCACCTCTTGATTGCAACCTTCTACGTGGCCGTAGCTGGATCGATTCTATGCATGCAATCGTGTCTACTCTTTTTCGAATTGTGTGTTTTCTGCATCGAGAAAAGGTAGTTATCGTAGACCATCTAGCCTTCTTCAACTCTGACACACGCACCAGAAACATACCTTTCATTGCAAAGAAACCCCCTAGATACGAGAATGTCGGCATGGGTCTACTAAAAGATTGCACTCTGATGGGTACATTCCCAATCCCACCACCTGACATTCCACCACCTCTGGTTGCCTCGATCAACATGATTTCCACCTCCGTTCATGAAACCCATTCATCTTGTGACCCATGGCTAATACCCTAACCTAGTGATTATTCCTGCTATGGTGACCAAATACCTTTAAGTCCGATTGAATCCACCTATCAAGCCAATCAATCGGCATCCCACTCTACCCCCTCTCTCGGTGATTCATCTCCTGATCCTTTTCACGTGATTTTTCCCACAGATGATATGATCATGTCGGTTATGTACATGGAAGACACTCCTTGGGACGATGGACATCATCGTTCCATTCTCTTCCTGGAACCACACACACTCAAGAGTTACCAACAGATTTCGACCCCATCGACCATTGTCGTTATTACTTTGATTCCCAACTCCACACACGATGTGTTATATGAAGGGAACTTAAGCAACATTTCACCCACCATCCCCCTCGACATCTCTATCAAACCTAGAGTTGTTGAAAATTTCCATATCGGAGCTTCATGTTCCACTAATGAAGTTGTCACATATAAGTCACTTTTCCAATAATTTTGTGACATCTTCGCATGGAGCTATGAAGAGATGCTCAGCATTGACCCCGATATTGTTGTACACGAAATTAAGACATACCTATGCGTTAAACCCGTCCGGCAAAGACTTCACCCAGTCCACCCCCGCAAAGTCGTCACTATCAAGCTTGAAGTCGAGAAACTGCTTAAAGATGGCTTTATTTATCCTGTGGCTTTAACTGATTGGGTATCCAATCTAGTTCCAGTTAACAAGAAACAAGGTACGATCTGTGTCTATGTTGATTATAGGGATATCAACAAAGCTTGTCCTAAAGACAACTTTCCTACCCCCTTCGTTGACCGAATCATTGACGATTGCGCCAGAAGTGAAATCTTCTCTTTGATGGACAGTTTCTCCAGATATAATCAGATCAACATCTTACACACAGATTAACACAAAACCGCTTTTATTTGTCCTTGGGGAACTTTTTCCTACTGGAAACTACCCTTCGGTTTAAAGAACACCAGTTCCACATTTCAACGTGCCATGTCTTATGCTTTCCATGATATTAAGAACATTGTACAACCATATCTAGATGACCTACCAGCATATTCCATGCATCGTAGTGATCATCTGGCCCACCTCCAAGCCATTTTCCTTCGTTGTCGGTTCTATCGTATACGCTTAAACCCACACATATGTGTCTTTTGTGTGGATTCCGAATGACTCTTAGGATTTATTGTGTCACGCCAAAGGATCAAGGTAGATCCTTTGAAGGTTGAGGTGATTCTCAATCTCCCTCCTCCTTCTTCACTTCGTCAGCTACAAAGTTTGCAAGGGAAGGCAAACTTTCTACATCGTTTTATCCCAAACTATGCCTAGTTAACACTCGGATTTACTCAACTATTAAAGAAAGGCTCTGAATTCGCATGGGACACCACTGCCAACAAAGCCTTCGAAGCTTTGAAATTGGATTTAACCCATACCCCACTACTGTTCCCGCCTGATTATAGTCGAGATTATTTCCTTTATCTCGTTGCTTCGGATTTGACCATTACCATGGTTCTGGTCCAAGAGGACAATTCTCACGATGAACATGTTATTTATTATTTGATTAGGAGTCTCACGACTACTGAAGCCAAGTATTTACATGTTGAGAAACTGACCTTGGCAATTGTTCAAGTTGTCCAATGTTTCTAGCACTATATCCTTTTACGCAAGATCACCGTGATTTCCGATTGTAACCCTATGTAGCACATTCTTACACGTCAGTTGCTAGGGGGGGAAATACTCCAAATGGATTGTGATACTCCAGGAGTTTGACTTAGATTTTGAACATGCTAAGTCCAAGAAATTCTTGGTATTTGCTGAATTGATATGTGACCTTCCCTGTTCTGAGACGAAAAATGTAGCAGAGGATTCATTACCCGATGAATCCCTTTTTCTGATCAGTTCCAATGACCTTTGGTAAGGAGATATCATTATATATCTCCAGACTCAAAATTTACGACCCAATTTGTCTAGTATTGACTGTCGTCACATCTGTTACCAAGCCCGTCAATATATCGTCCTCAGTGATACTCTTTATCGTCGTGGAGTTGACTCCATTTTTTTACAATGTCTCGGTTATGATGAGACTGAGAAATCTTTGAATGACTGACATTTTGAAGCATGTGGTGGTCACATGTCTGGGTATGCTACTGCCCAAATGATCTTAAGAGCTCGGTATTTTTGGCCTTCTCTATTCAAATATTGTATTATTTCCATCCAAAAATGCCATGCTTTCCAAACATACAATAACAAAATAAGATCTCACCCCACTCCCTTACATCCTGTAGTTTCCATTGTACCCTTTGCTAAATGGGGCATCGATTTCATGACATGTAACCCTCACTCTGTTGGGGGGCATGGGTACATTATTGTAGCCATAGATTATTTCACGAAATGGGCCGAGGCGATGCCTACATTCGATAACATGGGTAAAACTGCAGCCCTATTCATATTCAATCAAATTATTACACGATTTGGAATCCGATAGGCTATCATCGTCGATCATGGTAGCCACTTTCAAAACTTTATGATGTCTAATCTTACGAAAAAGTTGGGTCTTCGACATGAAAACTCAACCCCCTACTATCCACAGGCCAATGACCAAGTCGAAGCAATAAACAAAGTACTTATTAGCATGCTTTGACGGATTATCTAAATTCACAAAACGAGTTGGCACACGATTTGTTCTCAGCATTGTGGTCCTATCGGACATCCGTGAAGTCAGCCATGGGGTTCACACCTTTCCAATTAGTGTACGGTTTAGAAGTTGTTCTACCGATTGAATGTGAAATTCCATCGTTAAAACTAGTCGTCCAACTTATCCCAAACACCTTTGTTGAGGAGGAATGTCTATTGTATCTTAAGTAATTGGTCGAAACCTGTATCGATGTCACCCTAGTTATTGAAACCCAGAAGAAACACGTAAAATCCCAATACGACAAACATGTCAAGCCACACATGTTTTCTGAAGGTGATCTAGTTCTCCTCTATGAACAAGATCGTGATTTGCTAGGAGCTGGAAAATTTGAGCCTATGTGGCGATGCCCTTATATTGTTAAAAGAGTGTTGGAGAAAGGAGCATACGAGTTAGTAGATTACGATGGAATTCCTTTGAGTGAACCCAGAAATGGGATTTACTTAAAGAAGTACTACGCTTATCCTATCCCTGCATAAGAACTTGTATTTTTACTGTATCATACTCTTGTGTGTTACTTTAGTGTGTTTCTGCTATTTGACTTTTACCCCTGACTACTTACCTTGTGTTTTGTTTGGTCTTCAAATGTCGATGTTTTCGATACCTTACGTTGGCTTCCCCGATGGTGCTAACCGTAGTACCCGGAATTTAGCTTCTGCTGCTTTGGCAATTTATGCACCCTCAAACGAACTTATTTGTCTACAAGGTGTTTGTCTCAGTCAAGCGACCAATAATATCACAGAGTATAGTGCAGCCATCGAATTATTGACTAGTGTTATTTTGCTTGGGATTCGTCGCTTCATTATACGACTTGATTCGTAGCTAGCAGTACTACAGTTAAACAATGTCTATACTATTCGAAGCCCTACTCTATTACGGGTATATTTACGAATCCACCTCTTGGAACGTCATTTCGATTATATTGAATATCAACACATTCCTAGATGTCTAAATACATTAACTTATGCTCTAGCTAATTATGTATTAGACAGACATTTGAGACATTTGTAATTCCAATCACATTTCACATATTGTACAAAAAGAAAACTAAACCGGTAAAAGCCTCATGTATATATATATATATATATATATATATATATATATATATATATATAATGTTTACAAAAAGAGTTTTCATCCAAAGATCAAAATATAAAAATATACATTCGATGGCCCCTACAAAATGGCATCATGGATGCCTCTCACAATAGCATACTACTTCTCTTGCTACCCTATGTAGTAACCGACTAAGTGAGCCGGATACACCTACAGCATGGCATTGATAACGCCTTGGGATCTCCTCGATGGATATATCAGGGATGTCTTCCATCAAGCCTTACAGGTTCTGCTCTATCGCACCATAATCCTCGGCATCCCATCCAACTACTATGCATTCCTCTCCTCACCTCTGAATAAGAGAAGAGCCCGGGGTCGATGTGGCCCTACATCTGCATGATTGAATTTTTTTTTATTATTCTTTTGATCGGAAACACAAAAACATTAAATATTTTGAAACTCATACAAACATTGTAAAAACATAAATTCCTTTCTTACCTAGATCTCCCCACTAAGATCCCTCGGGGAGAACCAAATTTGGATCACCCCTAAAGTCTAGAATGGCATAAGAATAATCATCAATCATCAGGATTTGCGGTCCCAACCAATTGAAGAATGCGTCGTCATACTTCACAATCCGGCCCGCCACATGCCATGTCATCAGGTTACACCACCTTTTCATCTGTGGGACTCTTGGGGTTGGTATTCCCCATTCCACCAGTAGGTGTAGGTGTGGAACTCTTTCTAGGAAGAAATATATTAAAATGGACCCATAACCGAACTGTTTTAGGTCCCCATTCTTACTTTTCGTGAGTTGAGTTTTCATGTTGCGTAGCACACCATCACACCAATTGAATACTCGAGGCTCCAAGCATTCAATAGCATATTGAAAGTAACATTGAAGTTCCATGTGTGGTGAAGCACTCCCTGCCATCTATGCAATAGTAAAAAGGATGGTTTTCAGGGTCAAATCTCTCACACCTCATATTGCTACTTTTCTTTTACATCTTTCAGCATCAAGTTCACAATGCCGACGAATGTACTCACTCATGGGAAATCCACCAGCTCGACCACTTGTCAGAGTCACACGTGCCCCACGATGTGACAACCTGGTCAAGAAATAAATATCCTCAATATCCAAAGAGAGGACATGAACACCCACGTGGAACACTTGTTGTTCTGAATCCCAAATATGAACTAGATATTCTAGTAATCTCCGTTGGGCTCTCATGCCCTGAATTTTGAAGAATTTTAATAGACCACATTTCCGGAGGGAATTCACGGTCCTCGAATCATTTAAAGCCATGAGATCATCTTCTTCGTGTTCACGCTCTCGCCATTCCAACATCTTTGCAAGAAAACACCTGCATGGGAAACATAGAAGATCTTCAACACACTTTTTCAACATTTTTGGGGATTTTTTGTTGAGTCAACGTTCACTTTTCATTTTAGTTTTCCAGCTGCCGCAATAAAACTTCAAGTATAGTGCATAATTTCCACGAGCACGCCTTAACGCACCTACAAAAATCATTGATTTCTGTAGGGCCCGGTATAGGCCACTCATGGCGACCCCAGCATACAACTAGCAATCCCAAATCATCAAACAATCTTGATTTTTTACCATCAAAAACAAAAATTAATCCGTTGAAAAGATAGAAGATGAGATGCTTACCTTTTTACGCAATATGTTTGTTGAATGATCTCCCATGGCCTCCGTAATCCGTTGTCGAAGTTGAGGTAAAAAACAAGGGTTTTTGGTAAGTTTTTGACCAAGTGAAAATAAAATGTTGAAAAAGACTTTTTGCTTCTATTTATTTATTTATTATCATTTTTTCTAAATATTTTGTTTCATATAAATACATTTTAGTCAAAAACCCATTAACTCTAAAGGTCTTATAAGTGTTTTTCTCCTTGCATGAAGAAATTTAGGACCTTGGACAAAAAATTATGGACAGTTTTTGTGATTTATTCTATTTTTTGTCACATGTACAATTACTTTTTAAGGTTTTTCAGAAAAACCTCAAGCACAGTCTTTGTTCGTTATTCGGCTCGAAAACCAATGAGAACGTAACCGAGTATATTTTTTTCATATTTTCATACTCGTCATGGTAACACGAAAATAATGAAACCCATGGAGAATTCTTTAAGCTCTTTTCATGCTCCTTAAAAAATAAAAGATTGTCAAGCAACCTTGTTCTTTTCATGCTCGTAAAAGTATTTGAAGAAAATGTTTGATGGGTGATAGTTTATCACATTTTCGGTCCCGTCGAACTATTTTACGAAAAAGGAACTGAGAGAGTTCTCTTTTAAGTGTTTTTCCAGACTCCATAATCATGAAAAACCCTCGAGTTTTCTATATTTGGACTCGTTAAACAAACATCGACAGACCCATACGGGACCAAACCACTCCTTCTTAGTGTTCGTTAAATATACTCCGAGGGACTCGTCCGAAGGATGAGCTTAAATTGACAAGCATATGTTATCCTCCTCAAGCTTGCATAAAAATAAAGAGGTACTTGCCAGAAATGGTGGGGGGGAATTTGGGAAAGGAATGTGTCTCTATATTTGTATTAATGGAAGTAAGCATCGCTCTTGAACATGACACCCCTCTTTGTCATTTGAATCTAGGTTAGATAATCCATTTGTCTCTTGTATGAACTTCTTCAAGTTCGTATCTTGGGTTGTCTTTGAGTCAATACTGCCAAGATCATTGTCGTGTCATTCATCTATTCAAGAGAAGTTCAACCGAAACCTTCTATCAAGTCAACCATCTGCAATTGTCCATTCTTACCATGTCAGCCTTCCCTGTGTCAGTCCCAAGTCACATATGTATTTTGATCTACCCTAAATATGTTACTTATTTCATGTCATTGATGGGGGATACATCAAGGTCGTCCTGTGATGAGTCTTTTCCTGTCGACTTCAGCTCATTATCCAGGAAAAAGACTTAGAAATTATTTATTACCTTAGAGCCTGCATGCCTCAACGATAGGTTTCTTCACTTTTGAAAATGGATCTACATCATCGATCCCTGATCAAGAGATTATGTCAAGTGTTTGACTTCAACTCCTTTCTTCACACTTGTTGGATTGTACTAGAGTACCTTGGGAGTCATTGACATCAATGGTGATTTCCCTCGCACTTTAACAGTTTTCATCAATGACTGGTAATCAAGTGGTTTCTATTCACGTTCGACTTCGACATCTGTAATCATGTGACTAGAATCGTACTAACGGGCGACGGATTGAAGACCCTGGACTTCATCATTTTCTGGTCCATGTTGCGATGGAGTATTTGTGATTTGTTTTGACACATAGATCCACCTTATATGTCTCGTGCCTATGTTTGTACTTGAGTTCTCAATGCATGGATCCACAGTGTATTCCTAGTGGCTATGAAAAATCTTGTTGACATGGATCCACATTGTATAATTGGTGGCCATGACCTACACTTATGGTTTCAATCATTTACAGTCTGTACATGGGAATGCCTACCTCAGACATAATGTGATATTGTACAGATGCTTGATTGTTTGCAGGTTCCTGATTGTTGTGCCCCTAGTTCTTGACACATACACGCTTATTTTATAAAGTATCTCAGCTATCTCGAGTTCCAGCCTCATACTTTGGGGGGCATTATGTTACATATTATTTTGGTCACCCTGATGATGATTACATAAACATGTGTTCAGGTTCCCAATATAATCTTTTGCCTGAGAAAAGCAACCTCTTTCCAACCTTGCAAGATGCATTTTTGGAAGGCCGTCATGGGTAGCTCCCTTTACACAGTGTGAAAATCCCTGATTTCTGCATGATGCACTATAGCCAGCCCGCGATATTTCTATAGGCTGCTATATAGGCAGGTCGTGGCAGCACTTTAAAACTAAAAGAAGAAAGAAGTTCTAGCAGCTTCTAGAAGTGGAATCTTCTGGAAATATGAGGTGGCGTCTGTATGGTTACAATCCTATTGACTTCTCTGATTTGATGGAATCATCCTCATCTCTTTCACCACTTTAGCTTCTCTTATATAATGATAGGCTTCTCATGGAAAAGTTTAGAGGTACAAGCATAAAGAAGCATAGATACTGAAGAAAGAATAGGCCAAAGACTGTGTGAAGAATCCTATTTCAAGTGATGCTTGAAGTCTCCATTCATCTATCAATCTTTTGAGAGAAATCTTCATGAAAATGTCAGAATAGAGTCAGAACG
Organism: Picea engelmannii; assembly: GCA_009831015.1. Classification (NCBI taxonomy): domain Eukaryota; kingdom Viridiplantae; phylum Streptophyta; class Pinopsida; order Pinales; family Pinaceae; genus Picea; species Picea engelmannii. Next base: position 77,820 of record ML787271.1, read on the forward strand.
AAGGGCCACTGAAAGGGAACTTGTGACATCAAGGTGATTTAGTTGTATCTTCTACCTTTCATTAATATAATATGGTGGCATGTCTCTTTCCCATAAAATGATTGATATTTTATTACATGACTCCTTGATCACATGTTTAGGTTGTCATTGAATTTCACTATTGTTTCTTTCACATTGGTTGATTTGTGTTATTACAGATCTGATCTCATAGGAGCATTGGAGTAAGGCAGGATCAATAAAGACATAAGGAAGTGATTCATAAGGTATGTTATTTGTTCCTTATTTGGTAGTTAAAATCAATGGTTGAAACCTAGGGAAAGCGTCATGTTTCGTCTTGTTTTGTTCTGGTTCTAGGTGGATCTAGGGGGATTAGTTCATGTCCGCATCTACCGATTTACCTGTTAACACTAGTAATTGAATAAACCTCACCTGAGCCCTCATTCCTTTGAGATCCAAAAAATTGTAAATGCCACATCATTTAAAAGATTGTTGGGCCCTTTCTTTTCTTCCCACTGCTACATCTATCTTTGCATGCTCCCTTTCCCTCCAATCAATAACCATCCTATAAAGGAAAGACCACTTTTTGAGTTAAAACCCTTCAAAAAACTTGTTCACAGACTTTTACGTGGCCTAACCTTATGAAAATCATGTATAGGGATTCATATACGAGTTCAGGCTTCGCTTTTCTCACGTATATAGAGTTGTATACACAACTCAATGATCTTTCACCCGCATACACCCTAGTTTCCATGTAACAACCTTTTATACTAAAAAAATGGGGGCTAAAACTGGAATTTAAAGCATTGAAATTGAAGAGGATGGGATGAGAACTTACTTGGTACAAATGGTTTTTGATTCCATTGATCGTAGCTCCTGCAATCGACACTTGAAGATCATGGGGAAAATGGCCTTAAATGCACTATGTGGGTAAAAAAAACTCAAATGGTATGGTAAAATGTTTTATTTTTACTATTAGTATAAATTTTTACCCACTTTCTATAGTTATTTTCTATTTTTGACCTTATGGACTAATTGCGCAGTGGTGAGACTTGATTTTTAGTGGTTTTTTCCAGTATTTTTACGAATTTCCAGTGTTCTAACACCCATTCATGCCTTCAACATGTATATTATTTCACCGACATACATGATAGGTTCACTCCGCTTTCAATTCTTGCATCGTCCTATGACTGTGGTCCATACACCCTAGGCACAAACCCTTTTCTTAGCAACACACAACCTTCTCACTGCTACTAGAAGTGTCATTATTAAGTGGTAGAGACTTACCAAACATGGGTGCCCTAGTTAAAATGTTTGTGTAATTTGGTGCCCATGTAGAATTTAATCCATAGGATCAGGAGTTACTTATAGTCCCAATATGACTTTGCGTTCGAACCACATTTTATTACTCACAAGCATTCTAACTATTACCTATGGGACTCTACTCGAGTCTTGGTTAATCTCTTTTATGACTCCCAAAAAAATGAAAAGATTGTCGAGTGAACTTGTCTCTTTCACACTCGCTAATTTTTTTTGAAAGGATGTATAATTGGTATAAGTTTAACCATTTTCTAGACCAAGTAGACTAATTACGAAAAATGAATACTCGAGTCACCATTGGCTAGAAGAGTTCTCCTGGGTATTTTTTTATACTTTTTCCAACCTACAGGACTAAATCTACAAAAAATGACATTTTTTGAGTTAAGTTGTAATTTCATTCCATCATCCTTCTTGTATTGTTGAGCCTACTGTCGGTTCTCGCTTTCTCATTATAAGCCTCTTGCCTCCACAATTTTCATCACTAGTCAAGCAATTCCTTCCATATATCCTTTGCAACTCCTTGACACCCTTTACCCTTAGAGGAAACATTCCCCTGAGTGTCCATGCCCCTCATAAACTTTCTTTCATTGAGAATAGGTATGTTCCACTACTTGGAACTAGTTAATTACTCACGACACTCATTTCCTCTCCTGTATCATAACATTTATTTTCCTATGAAAAACCAAAAAAAAGATGGGAGGGAAAATAATATTATCTCTTATCGGCAGCAGTCATGTTGCCTTTGAACAAAGAACAAACTTTTGAGTCCATTTTCATTGAAAGTTTGGGTATAGCATGACCTTAGGAAGCTAAGCTTGTTACTTAGAGTTTACTCCTCCAAATGGTTATTCTTCAAGTCCCTATGGAGAGTTTGTTGATGCCTCCTACGTCACAAACTTTTATCAATGATCATTATCAAGTCTATGTTTCTTGAATTATCCATGTCTCATGCTCTTTTTCAAAGGAATTCTATAAGCTTGTGTCAACCATTTCTCATAACTCTTTACTTTGCATGTCGGTGATACCCTCAATGTATCTCATAATCACATGAATTTATTGTCCTACCTTGCACCTTGAGACTACTTTCATCATGGGTAGGTAACTTTGAACCCAACAGATGACATTTCCTCATTGGTCACTGACTGGGGGTTTCCCTTGTGTTCAACGACAATAAATCTATTCACACATTGGGATTTGTGCAATGTCTTGGATTCCATTAGCCCTATTGGTGGTTTCCTCATCTTTGTCGATAGTTTTCCTTATTTCTTACTATTTAGAGGGTCTCTTTCATGCACTACATGCATCTAGTGCATGTAAGGGACGCATGTGGTTATTGGTTCATGAACATCCTATTCATATGAGATCCTCCTCATCATCAACCTATTGCTTTGTAACTAGTTCTGGATGATGAGAGATTCCTTAATTCTCTCCTTTCAGCGAGTCTCCTTCTATCGACTTCAGCTGAACTATTATGGAAATGAGACCTACAGTCCTATGAGTACCTAGAGGTTTATAGTCATCAATGGAAGGTTCTCCCACCATCGACAGTTGGGAATATATCATTGTCTCCTAATTGATGGATTCTTCAAGTGTTTGACCTCAACACCATTATTCACATTTGTGGAATGTACTTGGTGCCTTGACACTTAGTTTAATTATCGGTGGGTTTTCTCGAATTTGTTAACGGTATACCTTAATGACCGGTAATCAAACAAAGTCTCATTGTGTTCGACCTCAAATCCTCTATTCACATTATGTAGACTTTCACCTTCGGAGGATAGTGTACAATACCTCCAGCTTGCAGTAGCAAAATTCCTTATCTATTGTTGTCTTTCATTGGACCAATACCTATATGACTTCAGTGATCATGGGAGATCAGATTGTACTCCATTGTATACAGATATCTTCAGTTGATTTTGAGACTGGACTCCACTGTGTCTTCTTCATGACTATGAAAGCATATGGAATATGTCCACTTTGTATTTCCTATTCATGGCCATGAACAACTATTTGATGTATTTCTACATGGATCTGCAGTGTAATTCAGATTGGAATCCATGTGAACAAAGTCATTATGGATTGTAATATTCTCATGAGTAACTAGTACTTCCAGTTGAGTCTTCATTACTCCACTTCTGGGAATTATAATGTATTTCTACCAACTCATATAGTCCTTTGACCACACACATTAAGGGGCATCTATTACAACAAATTTTTCCTCACTCCATGCAACTTGCTTGGATGGCCTTCCATTTCCCTCTGCATACTTGAAGTCCCCTTTTTGTTCATTCAAGAGACAAAAATGCACATTGTTACACATATATGATCCCTATCATTTACACAACAAGTGTATATGTAGGTTTCTCCACTACATCGTGCATACATCAGTTTGGTGCTCAAAAATAAAAAATTATGTCGAGTTTCCATGCCATGTCATGAGATTCGTGATCCTTGACCTTCCATATACTGGAAAAACTATGAATCGGCCCTTCAGTTCCATTTGGAGGATAAAAATTAATCCATATCCAAGCCTTGAGGGGGATTTGACAATTCAAATTTGAGATCAACAAAACTCTAGAGAAATTTCACTTCATATTGAGTGTGCATCCCTTTGTCCTTGAAAGTTTGAACTTCTTGTGTTCAACCCCCAAGCTCTTCCTACTTTGTGATGGAGAACCTCATTGAATCCTATATATGAGCTTGATTTTGGGGAGGATTGAAGTGGTGGAGGCCCAGCTGGAGGGACTTATTTTCTCAATTTTTATATGTGTTGTTACATAAGTTTGTCACCTATGTACTTTTGTTGATCATTTTAATAAATATACTTTTTTCTCGTCCAATTTATATCTTGCAAATATTTGAATTATTATTCCATGGGAATATTTTTCATGTATGTTAATGTATTATGCTAATTTATATGTTGACATCATATATTATCACCATATTATTATGTATCTTGGTTGTTGAGGAAAAGTTGCAGGTATAAAGATTTGGGTCACGTGATCAATAGTGGTCTTCTTCGAACGTCTAGACTAAGTAGGATTTTAGCCTTGTCTTGTTATCAATTCATTTATATAGCATACTTGATATTAGAGTTGATTTTTGGGTGTTGTTCCGTCTGTTTTGGTTTTCCCTTAGCCATAGAGATATTTTCCTCATAACACAACTAATACCTCTTTTGGATCTATCATGTGTAGTTGGATGTGAAACCTACAGAAGACATTGATGTATACCTAGACTAACTGATTGGAGAATTTCCAGAGCTACAAGCATCTGAAAATGAGGTTCTATCGATATCCCAAGGGATCGAAGTAATCTATGAGTTCCTAGAAAAATCCATCCCAAGTCATGATGTTTGGATGCATTGGAGAGACAAGTTCACCGATGTCGATGACCAAGGAATAATTCTCCAACTGAGTATCCCACCAATCTTGTGCAATTCGCTCCAATTGTAGGCTTTTTATCTGAAGTTTCATGTCTTTGGCCATCCTGGGACATTCCTTGAAGTAGGTGGAAATACTACAAAGCCAAGAGTCAATAGTATCTACATTCATTTGGCCCGAAAATTTTGGCAATTGAAAGCATGTATTGAGTTGCATGTGTGTTAGAGATCAGAATTACTGCATACATAGTATTTCATATAGATCCATAGTTAAATCTTGAATTAGTGTGGTTACATTAGATGTGAAATCCTCCATGGATGGATCCTTTCATTATGGCATGATTTTAATTCACCACTTATTTCACTATGAGGATAAACGTTGTGAAGAGAGACAATTAGAACCTGAGCGCACTAAGGAAGGAATTTCCTATGCTAAGAAGGGCCCGTTCAGGTCTCGTCCAGAGGATGCATTGAAAAACTCTGAAGAGGGCGTGTGGATAAATCCTGAAGGGGTTTAATTGAGGAGGGAACAATGACATGCTGAAGAGACGTGCATTGAAACCCCTTGATAGATCATGCACTAGAAGCCATGAAGAGGGCGCACTGGAAGCCTTGACAAGGATGTTGGACTATGAGAAAAAAAATTAAACTGGTGGATTTCTTCTCATCTAAATCTCATTTTCAAGTGGAAATTGGTTGGGATATAGGCTCTGATACCAATTGATTTGAAATGAAAACCTGAAAATGCATGTAGAAACACAATGCGCACTGGAAAACAAAACAAAGATAACACTGCAGAGAATACAAAATTGAGAAGACAAGATTGAACAGAAAATGACTATCAATATATTCAATAAGAGAGGGGTTCCCTTTATTAGGTTAGGCGAATTTTTCCTTTGCATTATTAGTTGCTACAAATGGAAGTTCTTGCTTTATTCCGGAGCACCCTGCTCAACAATATTGGTGAGAGTTGTTTACAACGCAACTGACTCACACAAACTAACATACTAATAGTAATTCTAGAGAAACTTTCTCAACTAGACTAGCGAGGGTTGTTCACAATGTAACTAGTTGACACAACTAACATACTAACTCTTTATTAGGAAGTTCCCTTCTCAACAAGACTGGCAAGGGAAGTTTACAACATAAGTTACTAAAATCCTACTAAACATTCTCATGTTGAGTGGGGAAGGAAGGGGTGGGTCCTTCCTGATATATATATATATATATATATATTGGAATTGTTACATAGTTACAATAATTACCACCTATTATACAATATTCCACCAATTTCGTAAACCAACACCACTAAATATTTACATAAGTAAATTTTAGTTTTACATTTTATTTTAAATGATTTTTGTCACATTTTAACAATCTCCACCTTGAAAACAATTTATGTAGTATTCCGGATATAAAATAGTATGCAGAAAAAAAACATTTTAGCATAGAAAAGGCATAGAAACAATGATATAACTAGAGCAATACCAGAATAATACCAGAATAACACCAGAAAGAGAACCTTGATTAATGATAGAAATGTTCACTTGCCTCTTAGAGGGGGAAACCTCGAGTAGAGAATATCTCTATTACAATAATCTCTAAGACAATATTTCTCATACCCTTTATTCCTATTTATACTAAATCTATCTATCCAAAAGAACAATCTAAGGGAGATCCTTCTAGAAGTGGAATCTTCTATTAGGTCTTCTTACATTTGACTTATTCCTCCTTATTGCTAGGCATTATTAATATTGGCCTTTATTACATGGAATTATATTATTCTACCTACGTGAGGGGTTAGGGAGGCTAGGTCCCTAACATGCCCCCCCCCTTGAAGAACAACCTTGTCCTCAAGGCTTAAGATGAGAAAATTGTTGTAGAATGGTGGTTGGTTCCCAGGTGGCATCTCCTGCAATTTTATCTTTCCATTGGAATAAAACTTCCTTTATGGTGCGCTGACATAGATGACACTCTCGTTGGGCCAAGACTACTTGTGGTTGTAACCATATGGAACCTTCGTCATCCAACTTAGGGAGACTAGTTTGAGTTTGGCACTTAGTTCCAATCACATTATTTAAGCAGGAAACATGAAAAACAGGTTGGAGCTTTGACTGACTGGGTAGAGCTAACTGATGGGCCACCGATCACACATGCTTGAGCACTATATAAGGACCATAAAATTTGGGCGCAAGTTTCTGACAATGTTCATCTTTGAGTGAAGTCTTCTTATAAGGTTGTAGTTGAAGAAACACTTGGTCCCCTTCAACAAAATGTCATTCAGAACGACCTTGATTTGCTTGTTTCTTCATGTGATTCTGAGCCATGACCAAAGTGTCTTTGAGGGCATGAAGAATAGCCTCGTGGATGGTAAGATTTTTTTCAACCTCCTAAACCTTCGAGACCCCTAGAATATATGAGAGAAGCAATGGGGGATTTTGGCCATAGACTGCTTCAAAATGATTCATGCAATTAGTTGTATGGAAATATGTGTTGTACCACCATTCAGCTAGGGGCAACCATTGAGCCCACTGATTTTTCCTCTCAGATGAAAAACACCTCAAATGTGTTTCCAAACACTTGTTGACAACTTCATTATGGACATCCGTCTAGGGGTGATAGGCAGTGCCAAGATGCAATTGGGTGCTCTGTAGCTTGAATAATTCTTGCCAAAAATTGTTGGTGAAAGTGGGGTCTCTATAAGAAACAATAGAATTAGGCATGCCATGAAGCTTGAAGATATTATCCATGAAGATTTGAGCCACTCTAGTGGTTGTAAATGTGTGTTGAAGAGAAAAAAAATGACCATATTTGGAAAGACGATATACGACCACCATGATGACTGACTTATTTCCCGATATAGGTAAGCCCAGAATGAAATGCATAGAAATATCTCGCCAAATAGAAGGGGGAATCAGAAGTGGTTGGAGTGTTCCCAGAGATTTGACATTTTCTCCCTTGTTGCGTTGACAGACCTCACATTTAGCAAGAAAGGTGCAGACGTCATGTTTCACACCATCATATAAAAAAGAATGTTTGACCCATTCATAGGTTTTGGTAAACCCTGAATGCTCGACTATGGGTGAGGCATGAATTTTAGATAGCACTGTGGATTTAAGTTGTGATTTCTTGCATAAATACAAATGGACTTTTTAGAAAAGCTCTTCATTGTGCCAAGAGTACCCTTGAGAAACTGAAGAATTGTGTTGCAATTGGTGGAACATGTGAGAAATTTTGGGGTCTTGCAACCATTCCTAATGAACAACTTGGAGCCAATCTGGTACAATGAAGGAGAGGGAGAAAAGGGACACGTCTTCTTCATATTTATGAGAAAGAGCATCACCCATGACATATTCCTTTCCCTTCTTGTAAATGATATCATAATCATAACCAAATAGCTTGGTCACCCATTTTTTCTATGTCCAAGATGAAATTTGTTGTTCCAGGAAATACTTAAGACTTTGATGATCAATTTAGATTTGAAATCGTTGACCCCATAAATAAGGAAGACAGAGATCCACAACATGCATAATAGCTAACATTTCCTTTTAATAAATGGATTGGACCAAATGCCACTCGGAAAGTTGTTTTCTAGTGAAGGCCAAAGGCCTACCATCTTGCATGAGGATGGCTCCAACTCCTTTCCTGGAAGCATCACAATCAAATACAAATGTCTTTGTGAATTTTGGAAGTTCTAGGACAAGGGTCAAGAACATAACATCTTTCCAAGCTTGGAAGGAATGATCTGCAACTAAAGTCCAAACAAAAAAATTCTTTCTAAGGAGAGAAGTGAGAGGAGATGCAATTTTCCATAATTCCAAACAAACTTCCTATAATATCCCGTTAAACCCAAAAAAAAATGCAAGATCTTAAGAGTTTTAGGGCGAGACCAATCTTGCATAGATTCAATTTTCTTAGGATCCACTCGGAAACCATCCTTGCCGACAATATGACCTGGGTATTCTACTTCTGAGGCACCAAAGGAAAATTTAGATTGTTTTAGGAAAAGTTGGTGCTTAGAGAGTAAATGGAGAACTTGATTCACATGGGAGATATGGGATGGGGAAGTTTTATTATAGATGAGATTATCATCAAATAAACTAAGACAAAATGATGGAGAAAAGGATGGAAGACATGATTCATAAGACTTCAGAAAGTGGATGGATCATTACACAATCCAAAGGGCATTACCAAGAATTCATAATGACCCTCATGAGTGTGAAATCTAGTTTTGGGAATGTCTTCATCTTTCATACGGATTTGGTGGTATCGAGAACATAGATCCACTTTGGTGAAGTACTGAGCACCACTCAATTCATCCAAGAGGTCATCAATGGTAGGAATGGGGAATTTGTCTTTGATTGTCAGTTTGTTGAAGGTGGAGAAATCAGCACACATGAACCAACTACCTTCTTTCTTGAGTACCATGACCACAGGGGAAGAATAAGGGCTAGTATTGGGACGGATAACAACAAATTCTAGTAATTCATGAAAAAAATTCTAAATTTCATTATTTTGGGAAAAGGGACGATGATAAGGGCGAACATTGGGAGGAATATTTCCCATGATGAGAGGGATGGAATGATCATGGACTCCTTGGGAAGGGGGAAGTTCTTTGGGAGTGGTTAAAATAACTTGGTGGTTGGAAAGGATAGATTGGAGGTCAAGATGCACAAAAGGTGTCTCAACAACATGACTAGAGTGGAGTTGGGATATAATTCCTGAATGACCTTTTTTGAGGAGATTTTCCATGCGATGGGAATTGATGATCTCAGGGGAGCCTGTTGTGATGCCTTAGAACTTATATTGTTGTACCTCCTGTTGGAATTGCATGGTTAAGTCCTTAAAATCCATGATAATGGGGCCTAAAGAGCATAATGTAAGTTTTAAACCTGTGATGTAAAGAAATGCATATAGATTCTTAAGAAAAACATAATTTAATCAATGGCGCATACACAGTACACAGAGATTTATACCGGAAACCCTCAACCGGGGAAAACTTTTCTTATTTTCATTATATCAAATTTCACCATTCACCATACAATATATACAATGTTTTTAGGTATTTCATAGATACCAAAACCATAATCCCTTAATGCGAGATTAATTTAGAAAACCACTAAAAATAGAAAAAACCACCCACACGCGGACGCAATTGTCGAATCTGACACACCCACACACACACATGCAAAGAATATAACACATACCCAACACGTAACCATTTGAAACCAAGATAAATGTCACAACTACCCATGTTTATACCAAACATATGGGATTTCAGGTGATACTGACCAATTTAGAGTCGCACATTTTCACATCTTCCCCCACATTTCATGGAACCTATATTGGAAATCACGATTTGAAAATTATTGATGACACAAATGTAACAATTGAATTCTTGGGAAATGTGGTGATGAATAAAATTATGGGTTCTACCATTGTCCACAAGGATGATGACTTTCCTATCTTTGATGTAACCAATTAACTTGAGAGTTTGGGGAGCAAAGAAGCTAGTAAGGGAATTAAGTGAAATCATTGGGTCAACATCTGGTGGATCAGAGGGTGGGTTCAGATCAGATGGAAGTGGTAGTTCCTACATAGGTGGAACAACAACATCTTTTTCAGAAATATCCTCAGTCACAACCATAAAAATCTTTTGTTCCTTACACTTGTTCCCAGGAAAATATTTTTCATCACAATTATAAAAATGACCCTTGAGTTAACATTCAACCATTTCAACCCTGGTTGATTTTTAGATCTTGAGGGGAGTTTCAAGAGGGTAATAATTCATAGGTTTAGGGAGAGAAGGAAAGGAGGGTTTTCGGGTCTGGGAGGATACATTTTTTTGTGCTTCCTTGGCTCGTTGGCTAGCTTCCAACCAAGTCTAAGGATGTTCCATGAGAACATGGGCACGAATTTCATCTTTGAGGACACTAATAAAGGATTCCCTAAAGAAATAATTTGACGTGCCCTTTGTTCTGAAATCCAATTGCTCAAATGCGGAAATAAATTCTTCCACTATCCCAAACTGCTTTAACTTGGTCAAACGACCTAAATGGTGGGTGTCAGAGTCAAAGCGGTCATAAAGTTCGGCCACAAAGTGTGTCCAAGAAACATACCCTTGGCATGCCTTTTTCTTTCATTGCCCCCATTGCCACCGTTCCTGATACAGATGTAGGAAACCATAATGAAGCTTGGATAAATCATCATTAATTCCATGAAAAGAGAAATAATGTTCCATTTGGGTGACCTATCTTGTGGGATCCGATCCATCAAATTTTTTCACCTCAATTCTGGGAGGGCGGAGGTATCGAAAAAATTTGGTAGTATGAGGACCTTGGTAATGGGAAGAGTCATGGTAATCCTGATAAGAGGGTTGTTCAGAAGAGGAAGGGTTTTGGGAATGGCCCATGAAGTGTTCAAAGGTGGATTTTAGATATTTGATGTAGGAAAATTGTTCCTTGAGGGTCTCAATAGCCGAATTGATTGAGCTAAGGTTGGCATTGATATTCTTGATTCCTTCTTGGTTCTGGTGGGTGTCAACAATCAAGGTATTGAGTTCTTGGGCTCTTGTGGTAGCCATTTGGAAAAATGGGCAGGAAAATGGTATAGGGGAGACAAAAGGGGTTGAGAGGGGTGGTTGGAACCACTGAGAATAAGGGTGTTAAATGATAGGTACTGTTGTGATTAGGGAAAAAAGGGGGATCGAATGGGATAGGGATCAAATAAGGGTGTTGGAGAAGGGTCGGGTCCACAAAAAAAAAAATTGTGTTAAAAATGATAGGTATCACTGGAATAGAGGCGAAGAGAGGAACCCAGTGGGATAGGTCCCAAATAAGTGTGTCGGCAATATCACTATACTCTCTTTTTTTCTTACTTTTGTGAAGTTACTCCAACCTAAATAATATTGCAGTGACGAAATTCCCAAATGCTTAACAGGAAGAAATGTGTAGTAATTTCACAACCAGAATGGAGAAGGCACAATTGCGTGGCAATAGATCTTGTCTTTTCTGTTTTTTGTTTCCATCCCCAGGGGTAGGATATTTAGGGTTTCTACAGACCATGGTTTTCCCTATGATATACCTCTCTGATATATGTGTGGGGTCCAATAGTAGTATTCAGACCAATATCTCAGGGCACCAACTAAGGAGGCTAGACCATGCCCTTATCTATATTACCTGACTACCCAGGTACTAGAGAGTATCTTCCCGAGTGTTGTTCTCGGTGGAACTATAGCAGTCAGGCGGCCAATCAGTTTATCTATGGAGGGCATCAGGAAATCTAGGTCGATCTATATATAGGTGTTTTCTAATGTGCTACCACTCAAAGGGATACCAACAAGGTTGCAAGGGTGGCCAACAGATGTGTGATTAATTACCTCTTATATTTCCTGCGTGTATGATTCCCTGGCCGTGGGTTTATGCATGTAACGACAAATCTTTGTAGCTTTAAGACACCAGAATACGTATCTACCCTGAAAAAATTTAACCCACAATTTTCTACTGAGGAAGGTGCTATGATACCACTTGTAGTATTCCAGATATAAAATAGTATGTAGAACATAAATATTTTAGCATAGAAATGGAAGAGTAACAATTATATAACAAGAACAATACCAGAATAACACCAGAAAGAGCACCTTGATTAATGATAGCAATGTTCACTTTCCTCTTCGAGGGGGAAACCTCCAGCAGAGCAGAGCTCTATTACAATAATTTCCAATACAATATTTTGCATACCCTCTATTCCTATTTATACTAAATCCATCTATCCAAGAGAACAATCTAGGGGAGATCCTTCTAGAAGCAAAAGCTTCTATTAGGTCTTCTTACATTTTACTTATTCCTCATTATTTCTAGGCCTTATTAATATTGGCCTTTATTACATGGAATTATATTATTCTACCGATGTGAGGGGTTAGGGAGGTTAGGTCCCTAACAACTTACATGATACCTTTCCCAAGCCCATTCATCACCTCTTTTACAAGCCAAGAGAAGTAAATCACCACCACAACCTCTCTAACAATACTAGTTTTGTGAACATGTTTGCACAATTTTCTCTAGTATGGACCACTCCACCTCCATTACTAACATGTCTTACAAAATCATTTGTTGTCCCATTTTTATACGTTATAAGGTTTGTCAAATGCACAATTCTTTGACCACCACATAATTCCTTATCATGTACTTGTCCAAACTTACCCAACAGATCCTTGAATGATTTTGAAACATAACCTGAGGTAGGTCTCCTCTTATCCAAATATTTTGAATCATAAACATAGAATAAATCACTACAACCATTGTAGGTGATACTCGTGCCTCTAAAGTGATGAAGCACCAATTTCACTATTTTACCTGGATTTTCCATGTACACACTGAAAAAACCAACAACATGTGAAATATCTTACCATTTCATCACATACATCAAAATTTCTACTAGCATATGATACACGAGACATATAACCCTTTTCGTCTTCATTACTAGGACATAAACTTGGATAAATCTTACAATGGAAAGACAAAGGGATATTTATCAGTTTCACATTACTCAAACTGAAATTATTGAGTATATTCTCCACACACTTCTGTTGTGATAACGAAAGATTACCATCTTTCCTATCTTTTTGTATTTCCATGACCAGGATTTATTTTAACTACTCCTCGATCCTTCACATCAAACGTCCTAGCCAACTGAGCCAACTTGTTGATCTCAAACATGCTTGTTCTTTATATAAGCATAAAATATAGCACCAAGATAATGAACATTGCATAAATACAATTGTTATACTCACTTAAATTGTAAAATTTGGTTGACCATGAAGGAATCAAACATATTTTACCATTTCCCACTCTATCTTCAGGCCATACAATGACTTCTTGAGTTTGAAAACAATTTTTTTTTGTGATCTTGAACTAACATTTATGGTTGTTCCAAATACATCTCCTTATCCAAAAAATCCATGTAAATCTATTTTAACATCTAGTTGCACTAACTCAATATCAAGTAACACAACTTGAATAGAAACAAGCTTAACAATTGATGAGAAACTTTCATGGAGTCAATACCTTCCAAATATCCTTCTTCTACTAGTAATGTTTTGTACCTTTCATCTTTTATTGTGTACAATTTTATGAGAGGTGATTCATCAAACATTACATCTTTATTAATGATGATTCTGTGGGTAGTAGGATCCCACAATTTGAATCCCTTAACACCATCACCATAACCAACAAAGATCTACCTATTTGATCTCAGTCCTATCTAGATTTTTAATAAGAGCATAAGCATCACAACCAAAAATTTCACATTTGAGTAATCACCAGATAACCTGTTCATAGCTCTTATGAAATCTTCCAGTCTTTTGCAACCGATAGTGACCAATTTACCAGATAGCACAACTTCTTCTACCCACAACTCTTGCTCCAACATGGCATTAATGAACATTCCCCTTCAATCCCAGCTTCCTTGCAATAATTTCCAAATTCCAAGGATGTGAACCTACCTCCATCATCTATTCTCAAAATACTTGATTGACCTTCCTTTAGTCTTTTCACCACAAATATCTAAACACATCATCATCTCTATAAATAAATATAGACCTAGCTCTCTAACTTTGACACTTTCATTGCTCCACATCGAACTTTGCATTCGAAACCTTAATGAAATCTGGCCAAGCCATCTCAAGTGAATCTTTGTTGCTCACCTCCAAGTACCTTACGATGGAGTCTCAGTGCTCCACATTGACATGAACATTCCCTTGACCCAGTATGGCCAAGACAACCATGTAATCCTTCACCGCTCACCTCCATGCCCATTTACAATGGACCTCATCAAGCCTTCGAATAGACTTCATTTCATGCAATCCATGGGCTCTAAAAACATGGGCTATAAAAAAATGTGCCTGAAACCACAACTCTTGACCTAAATTTCCCCCCCTCTCCCATAACCAAAACGTGCCAAACTTCCCTTAAAGTTAGGGTATTTGGTAATACTGCATGTTTCCCCTTATCACCTAGGTATATGTCTAGACTTCACTAGTAAAATTTTAAACTTGGGGTGTGCATGCCTAACCAATTCTTACAATCATATGCCCATTTACATTAAAATAAAAATTCTACAACTCCAAAGTAAATAATTTTTATTTCTTTGATAGTGAATCCACCATTAGTGTTCTTGTTGTTGCTAACAAATATCACATTTTACATTTCCACATTTTGAAGTTATTATTAATAATAATAATAATCTAAATTTAACGTCATGACCACCAAATTGGTGTATGAAACCCCAAAAAATGCATATTGTTAGATATATATATATATATATATATATATATATATATATATATAGATAGATAGATATAGATCCACCACAAAAAAACTTCAAACTTTGTGGCCTCCACAA
>ML787271.1:96594-109999 GCA_009831015.1 Picea engelmannii
GGGGCATGTGTGTGTGTTGAGTGTTTAAGGACCTAGAGGGACCTAAAGAGTCAATACGACTCAGGATTTGAAGATCCAAGACCGGGAGGTCGTGTAGTCCCAAGGAGGTCTGCTCCAGAGTGGTATCATAGCTAATACAGAATTGATTTATGTAGAAAGAGAAGTAGGTTGGTATCGACGAGAGGTATTAGATACGTCATCACAATTCCTCCTATAAGACGTGTTGAGCCACCCGTAGCAAACAGATTTATGGAAAGGGAGATGAGATAATTGTGTGTGAGTTTGGATGCCATGGAAACAGCACAAAGGAGAGCACCTGATGTTGGAGACATCAACGATGCAGAAAATGAACAAGTAGAGGTAGAAGAAGTGGTAGTTGAAGATGTCGTGGAATAATGCTTGTTGGAAGCGGTTGTCAAGTTGGGAGCCAGAGCAAATATGGACGTCCCAATGTATGAAGGTAACTTAGACACAGAGGAATTGCTTGATTGGATACGAGCAATGGACAAGTATCTCGACTATGAAGATGTCAAGGAGGAGAAAAAGGTGAGACATGTTGTCACGAGGTTGAAAGGACATTAAAAAATGTGGTGGGATGAACTGCAGGTCAACAGGAGGAGCAAGGGAAAACAAAAGATTAAGAATTGGGATAGGATGGTAGCCAAACTAAAGGTGAAATTCATACCCAAACATTACCAGATAAATCTATTCAAGAGGATGAAGAACCTGAGATAGAAAGGGATGAGTGTGAAGGAATACATAGAGGATTTCTACAGATTAAACATCAAGGCTGGACACACACACACACACACACACACACACACACACACACACACACACACAGATGAAGAGAAAGTTGTCAGGTACATCAATGGCCTGAGATATGATATCCAAGATGAAATTAGCATGGAAACAGTAAGAACAATAGAGGATGCATGTCAAATTGCATTGAATGCAGAAGAGAATTTGGCCAGGAAGCAGATTCAAAAAAATAGAGGTCGAAGCTTGAACAAGGGCAAAGGAGTTGCCTAGGACAAAGCACAAAATCCCAAAGACAAGGCAGAGAAACCACATAGTCACTTTGAGAGAGGAGGAAGTTCTCTAGGAAGGTAGAGCGGTGGTAGAAACTCTTTTTCCAGAGGAAGAGGAAGAGGCAAAGGACGATAATTAATGTGTTATGCCTGTGGAAAAACATAACACATGTCTTGGGATTGTCCCGAGAGGAATAAAGGAGGAGGTGCAGCTCACATTTTCGGAAGCACAGAAGCGAGATGTTGAGGCAAAAGGTGCAGAGGATGGGAAATCCTTGATGATGAAGAAGTTTTTTTTGAAGCAAGAGCTAGATATTGAAAATCCAACGCAAAGGAACAATTTGTTCAAGATAGCCTGCAAAATGAAGGACAGAGTTTGCAAGGTGATATTTGACAACGAGAGCACTGACAATTTAGTATCCACAGAGATGGTGGAGAAGTTAGAGCTGGAGAAAATTGCACACCTGACGTCATATAAAGTCTCATGGTTGCATAAAGGTCATTAGGTAACAATCACTAAACAATGCCTAGTTGAATTTAAGATAGGAGGATATAGGGATGAAATCCTGTGTGATGTGATTCCCATGGATGTATGCCATGTTTTGTTGGGAAGACCATGGAAGTATGACATAAATTTCATTCATGAGGGGAGAAGAAACACCTATATTTTGGAGAAGAATGGTAGGGCACACATATTGTTTCCAATAGAAGAAAATAAAGTGAAGGATGAAGCTAGAACGAGAATACTTATCATGAGTGGGAAGGAACTCCTAAATGAAGTAAGGAAGGAACAGGAGATGCAGTTTGTTGTAGTGAGGAAGTCGAGGGTTATCCTTACCAACACTTCAATGGAATATTTTCCTGAGGAAGTTAAGGAACTGTTAGAGAATTTTGATGACATTATAGTGGATGAGTTTCCAAGCTCGTTGCCACCTATCAGAAGTATCAGTCATCACATTGAATTGATACTAGGAGAAAACATGTCAAACAAAGAAACGTACAAGTTGACACCTCAAGACAATGGGGAGGTGAAAAGATAGGTTCAAGATCTGTTAGACAAATGATTGGTCAGAGAAATATTGAGTCCATGTGCAGTGCCAACTATATTGAGTCCGAAGAAGGATGGAAGATGGAGAATGTGTACAGACTCAAGGACCATAAACAAGATCACCATTAGATACAAATTCCCATTGCCAAGAATGGATGATTTGATGGATTTTCTAAGAGAGAACTAGTTTTCAAAGATAGATTTGAAAAGTGGATATCACTAGATAAGAATGAGGGAAGGTGATGAGTGGAAAACAGCATTCAAGACAAATGACGAGTTGTATGAATGGTTTGTTATGTCATTTGGATTAACAAACGCCCCGAGTACTTTTATGAGGCTAATGAATGAAGTGTTGAAAGATTTCATTGGAAAATTCGTGATTGTATATCTGGATGATATATTGGTCTTTAACGAGACTAGGGAGGAGCACTTGAAACATTTGACATTGGTGATGAGGAGGCTGCAGCAGGAGAAGCTGCTGATTAATATAAGAAACTCCTCTTTCATGAAGACAAAACTCATATATTTGGGTTTTGTAATTTATGCAAATGAGTTGAAGATGGATCCTGAAAAGGTGAAAGCAATCAGAGAATGGCCATCACCAATAAATATCTTTGAGGTAAGAATCTTCTATGGATTAGCAAGTTTCTATTGAAAGTTCATCAGAAATTTTTGCGGGATTAGTGCTCAAATGATGGATACAGTGAAGAAAAGACAGAAGTCTTTCAAATGGACAGAAGAGGCTGAGAGGAGCTTCAATATACTGAAGGAGAAAATAACGGAACAACCGATCATGGTATTATCGGATTTCAAAAAGACATTTCAAGTGAGATGCGATGCGACTAGAGTTGCAATTGGAGCAGTCTTAAGTCAAGAAAACAGACCTGTTGCGTGTTTCAGTGAGAAATTGAATGAAGCCAAGAAGAAGTACTCCACATATGACAAAGAGTTCTATGCTATAATTCAAGCCTTGAAGAAATGGAGGCACTATCTCATACCAAAGGAGTTTGTTTTGTATAGCGATAACTAAGCTTTGCAATTCATAACAAAACATGAGAAGTTAAACCAAAGACATGCAAAGTGGATAGAGTTTATGTAGAATTTCACTTTTGTTGTTAAACAAATTTCTGGTAATTCTAGCAAGGTTGTTGATGCATTGAGCAGGAGAAGTTTAATTCTGTAGGAATTTCAGGTCAAGACCTTAGGTTTTGATCACCTTAAGGAAATGTACCATAGTGATCTAGATTTCGGAGAGGCATATGAAGCATGTGTGAATCATGTGCTCAGAGACAGAAGCCAATGGGCCGAATATCTAATTCGGGATGGGTTTTTGTTCAAAGGATGTCAGTTGTGCATACCAATATGTTCGATGAGGGATAATTTACTGAAGGAGAAGCATAGTGGAGGTCTAGTTGGAAATTTCGGCAATGAAAAAAAAAATTCCCAATTAAATGGTTCATATTATTGGCTAGGTATGAGAGAAGAGGTGAAAATATTTGTAAGCAAATGTAAAATTTGTCAGTATGTCAAGGGGAAGAAGCATAACACTGGGTTGTATCATCCATTTCCTATTCCATATAGGCCTTGGGATGCAATAAGCATGTATTTCGTGCTGGGATTTCCAAGAACACAAAGGGGGAGTGTTTCCATATTTGTGGTGGTTGACAAATTTTCAAAGATGGCACACTTTATCCCATGCTAGAAGACCAGTGATGCAACACATGTTGCGAATTTTTTTTTTAGAGAGCTTATGAGACTCCATGGATTGCCCAGGAGTATAGTTTCAGATAGGGATACCAAGTTTGTTGGTCATTTCTGGAGGAAATTGTGGAAGAAGCTGGGGACATGGCTATCTTTTAGTTCTGCATATCACTCGCAAATGGATGGACAGACCGAAGTGGTGAATAGAAGCTTAGGATATTTTCTAAGGAGTTTGGTCACTGAACACCATAGTCAGTGGGATCAAATTCTAGCACAAGAAGAGTTTGCATATAATGACTCAGTGAACAAAAGCACTGGAAAAAATTCATTTCAAATAGTGTATGGAATGAATCCTAGAGGAGTGTTGGAGTTAAGAGATCTGAAGCAGAGCAAATTTAGGAGTGCTGGAGCCGAAGACTCCGTTGCAGAAATGCAGGAACTTCATAATTAGATCAAGGAGCAGTTGAAGAAGAGCATCAATGAATACAAGCGCAGAGTTGATCAGCACAGGAGAAAGCTTGAGTTTTAAGTTGGAGATCAAGTTCTATCACATCTAAGGAAGGAGAGGTTCTCGAGGGGAACATATAATAAGTTGAAATTGAAAAAGATAGGGATGTGTAAAATCCTGAGAAGATTTGGAGAGAATGCTTATAAAATTGAGTTGCCAAAAGATGTGGGTATATCGCCCATATTCAACATTACAGACTTGTATCCGTACAGGGAGGATGGAGCCGGAAGATCCGAATATCGAAGGAAGATCCAGTGGGAGAAACAGATGCATGTAGAAAATAAGATGCAGATGGATAAGATCATAGATCAGCGAGTTGGTAAGAAGACCAGAAGGAGAATGTATTTTGAATATTTGGTGAAGTGGAAAGGACGACCAGTAGAAGATGCTAGGTGGGTTGTTGAAGCAGACATCCAAAAGCATGTAAAATAGGTGCAAGAGCTCATGGATAGGAGTCCATGAATTTTTCATCCAGAGGAGTATGATGTAGGAGCATCGCCAGTAAAGCACAAGCAAAAGACAGTTGGGCACATTAGCGCGTATTTTGAAATATTTTGAGTTCCAAAGATTTGTGTATTAATGTAATATCTGAAAAACATTTTGATTTATGGGCGTCTTTAATGATCGGAGGTTGAGCCATCACGTAAGATCGATGGGGGGATGTGTTTTGATTTAATATGAAGGATTGCAACACAGATCTAGAGCGTTCACTCTTATCTGTCTAACTCGAACATTTATTGTAATAAATATTTAGTAGTTGATATCTTTTATTTCGATAGGATAGTTGTAGAGTAGTTGGATGGAAGAACTCAAAGAGTCCCTTTGTATAAAGTTGTGTATTATTGCCAAAGAGAGGTTGTTGATATAATATAGTTGATCAGCTGATGAATCTAATGTGTAGATTGTCATTGTAGTCAAGAGATAGGAGATGCAAAGAAGTAGTGCATGAATGTATGTAAGGTTCATTTGAATGAATATAACAGAGGAATATTGGCCCAAATGTGTGTTATTATTATTTCTATCTGAATGAGTGAATGGTAGATTTTTGTTTGGTTTCAATTCTATGTTATTCCTTGTTCTTGTATCCATGAATGCATTTACAGGGTTGAATATATGAGTCACTATGGAGAGTGAATAAGTTTCAATTGTTTCTCTTCTCTGAGCAAGTGCCAAGTGTGCATAACATTCTCAAGGAGTGCGTAATCGAGTTTGTTTTGACTCGAAGCTCAGAAGAGGTAGCACAAAACTTATGTATGCAAGGAGTGCATGACAGAGTTTTCAAACTTGAAATCTCAAGGAGAAATAGTGTGATTTTAGTCACGGAGGAGAGGATTTGTTGGAGAATAGTTGCAAGGAGTGTGAGATCATTCACAGAGGATTTGAGTGTGGAGGAGAACTCGTTGCAAGGTGTGCACAGGTCGGGATTTCGACTAAGTGTCCAAGAGAGTGTTCCGAGGAACAAGAGAAAGTCGAAGAAGTAAAGCTCAGGAGGGAGAGCGACTGAAAATATTCAAGGAGAGAGGATCCCTTAAGTCTCCACCAAAGTCAGTGGAAAAGATTCGTTCTGGAGGGAGACGAACGATTCTAGACCGTCAGATCTGGGGGAACTACACAGGAGTTAGTCATATGACATCTCGACACTTTGGAGTTCGGGAAGTTTAAGGTTTGGTGAAAGCAGAGCTGCGAAGTCTGAAGACCGAAGTCGGGAATTGATCTCAGTCATTGATCTTGAGGAGAGCACGTGGCAGGGGATTAAGGAATCCGGAAGTCGGAGGTTTGGAGGTTCGCGGACAAGGGAACTAGAGTTTTGTGAAGTCATGAACCCTGAACTATAGTGGAGCCATCAAATCCGAAGAGACTCGTGGTGGAAGTACGGATATTCGGAGAAGAGCGCTTAGGGAAGAACCGAAAGTAGAGCTCGAGATATCCCCAAAGTCTGAATCGTGAAGGGATAGAACCATAGTCATAGCCATGGTCACTTGGGGGGGAAAGGGGCATGTGTGTGTGTTGAGTGTTCAGGGACTGTGGAGGGACCCGAAGAGTCAATCCGACTAAGGAGTTGAAGACCCAAGACCAGGAGGTTGCATAGTCCCAAGGGGGTCTGGGCCAAGTATGAAGGACATAATACATGACATAGAAATAAATTACATCTTAAGAAAAGTGATCCCTCTGCGTGGGTGCCTATTTCTGATAAGGTATGATACTTAAATAAAAAAACCAATATTTTAATTTAAAAACGTTCAAAATGAAGTAACCAATCTTTAAATTGATTTTGATCACTTTTTCGCTAACCATTAGACTCACTTAGGTTGTATATTAATGTAATTTTAGAGTCACTGCTAGACACATAATGTAATTAATAAACTCTACCCGACACCCCTAGATTATTAAAGATGTAGTCGTGAAAATGTAACTTAATCAAGTGGTCTAGTGTTCTTTCTATAACAAAAATTCAACTTTCTAAATATAAACTTAGATTATTAAAAATGTGGTAATGAAAATATAACTAATCAAATGGTCTAGTGTTCTTTTTATAACAAAAATTTAGCTTTATAAATTTAAACCTCAATTATTAAAGATGTGGTATAAAAAATATAACTTAATCATGTGGTCTAGTGTTCTTTTTATAACAAAAATTCAACTTTCTAAATTTAAACATCGATTAAAGATGTGGTAGTGAAAATACACCTCGATTAAAGATGTGGTAGTGAAAATATATCTTAGTCTCTTATTCTTTTTATAACAAAAAAAATTCAAATTTTATAACAAAAATTCAACTTTCTAAATTTAAAAAACCTTTTCTTACACATATTCATAGAAATGGACACAAAATATTCCAACCGAACCTATATTCAATCATTGTCCGTATAGTCAATGTTGAGTGACCCTACCTATTTTGGTAAAAAGAAGCCCCTACCTATTTTGTCAACCATTTAAGAACTTTGGTTGCGATTTTTAATTGCGTCCACTATCCACCTATTTTTATCTCAACCATTTAAGAACTTTGGACGCGATCTTTTTTATTCTTATTTAAAAAAAAAAAAAATAGCACCCGTGCACCATATATTATCATTCTTAGGAATTTTCGACGCCTTTCCAAGCATTTTTTAATTCTTATTTTAAAAATATATGATTCAACCGATTAGGGGTTAGGGAAAATTGTTTATTATGGGATAATTTGTTTGTTAAATACATTAAAAAGTTTCAAAATATCAAAAATATTTATTTTATTTATTTTGTGAGTAAAAAGTTGGTCTTTAAATTAATTTGAGTTGAGAGCTTACAAAAAGACTTTCTTCCTATTTACTTACATAGATGCCTACAACTTATCTGCTTGCAAAGATGTTTGCAACCTATCTTCTTACAAAGATGTATGCACATTGTTTGCTTACAGAGATGTTCGCATCCTATCTGCTTACAAAAATCCCTGAACCTTATTTGTTTACAAAATTGCCTAAGATCAATGGGGTCGAATCGACTATTATGGTCTCCTTCTCAATTTCGTGACTTCATGTCTTGACCGGATTGTTAGTTAAGATCTTCTCGTGCACTAAAAGTCCAGATCCGCTTTTGTATTTCGCGATTTCTCGTATCACGATTTCGCGGCTTGGGCTAATAGCTGCCTCCATGCTTTGAACTCCTGATAGCCAAGTTCCCGAAATCTCCTCTCATCTGATCCAAGGGACCAAATCGACGATTCAGATCTCCTCTAGCACGAGCGGCCCGAATTCGCTTTTGAGTTTTACGATTTCACGTTTCATGACTTGGGGGTGTAGCTCCCTTTATGCTCTGAGCTCTTGAAACCCGAGTTCTCGAAATTTTCTCTCGTTAGATACATGGGATCATATCAATAGCTGAGATCTCCTCTAGCACCAATGGCCCAGATCCGCTTTCGCCTGTCGTGATTTCGCGACTTGGACAGACAACCTCTTCTATGCTCCAAACTCCTAAGACCCGATTTCCAAAGATGTGCTCGCATCCGATCTGTGGGACCAGATCGACGGTTGAGATTTCCTCTAGCACCGACGGTCCTGAGCCGCCCTCGCATTTCGCGATTTCGCATTTCGTGATTTCGCGACTTGGGCATACAAACCCCTCTATGCTCCAAATTCCCAAAACCTGAATTCTCGATGTAAGCTCGCGTCAGATCTATGGGACCAAATCAACAGTTGTGATCTCCTTTAGCACCGACGGTCCATATCTGCCTTTGCATTTTGCGATTTCGCGACTTGGGCATACAACTCCCTCTATGCTTCATATTCCCAAAACTCGAATCCCTGATGTATGCTCGCATCAGATCTATGGGACCAGATCAACGGTTTTGATCTCCTTTAGCACCGACAGTCCAGATCCGCCTTCGCATTTCGTGATTTCACATTTTGCGATTTCGTGACTTAGGCATACAACCCCCTCTATGCTTCAAATTCCCAAAACCCAAGCTCCTGATGTATGCTCACGTCATATCTATGGGACCAGATCGACGGTTGTGATCTCCTTTAGCACCGACAGTCCAAATCCACCTTCGCATTTCGTGATTTCGCATATTGCGATTTCACGACTTGGGAAGACAACCCCCTCCATGCTCCAAACTCCCGAAACTCGAGTGGCCAAGATTCTCTCGCATTAGGTCAATGGGACTAAAACAACGGTCCAGATTACCTCGAGCTTCAACGGTCCATATCCTCTCACTCTTGTCGTGACTTCGAAAATTTGGGAAGCAGCAGCCTCCGTGCTTCTGACTCACAATTTCCACAATTCCTGAATCAACTGCCAACTTGTGCTCTTCTGCATTCGCTTTTGAGCTTCTGATCATTTCTAACTTTGAGGAAAAGCTAAGTTGACGAAGGTGGATCCCTGTCCAGAATAGGGCCATCCATCTGAGAAATCTCCTTGCATTGGAGCCAAAGGGGAGAGCATCGGGACTGCCTGGTATCATGGAGGATGATCTATTGCATAGACTCAACCCCTGCATTGGCCAATCTGTCCGCAACTTTGTTTGCACTTCTCCGAATGTGAGAAGGGGTTAGAGTTAGAGAGGGTATGAGAAGAGCCTGGAAGTTGTAAAGAGGACTGAGGAGGCGCCAGCTGGGTGTGATTTTCCCTAGATCTCGGCCATTCAGGATTTTTATTGCTAGGTCTATTATGATTTTGGAGTCTCCTTCAATGATCAGGCAGGTTAGGTTTTGATCTACTGCTAATTGCACTCCTTTGATAAGACCCCAAAGCTCTGTGGAATTGTTGGTGTCGTATCCAAGATTTTCGACGATGAGGCTTTGAATTTGGCCGATGTTGTTTCTTATGACCGCACCATAGCCCGAGTGTCCTGGATTACCTTTTGAAGCACCATCAAAGTTGACCCTGGGGAAGCCTTGCGGGGGGGGAGCCACTTAGAGGGACTAAGGGAATTTGAAGAAAGGGGGGTGTTGTTGTGGAGGGGTGGAAAGTGAAAAATATAAGCCCTGGGCATTAAGGAGCAAGAGCTCACCTGGGTCATTTGGGAAGTCATCCTTGGTCCATGAATGCAACTGAAGAGTTTCCTGGAGATGCAGGAGGATTGTGTTCCAGAGAAGGGAGGGAGGAGAACGCTGGGAGTGAAAGATTATTTTGTTTCTCTCTTTCCATAATGGCCAAACTATGAAGCCTAGTAAGAGTTTCCAGGTTCTGTTCAGGATAGGACTTTTGAAGGGACCGGAGCTCCAATCCCTAATGGTGCTTATGATGTTGTTTTTAACTCGTCTGGTTTTTCTAAAGAACTAAGTGGCTTGGTTCCGGATGTTCTCACTGAGTGGACAGTTATTTAGGAATTGCTCCATGGTTTCTGCATGGAGATGGCAGAGTTGGAAGATCTAGGGGTCGATGAAGCCTCATTTTTGAAGATTGTCCCAAGTTAAGATCTTGTTCTGAAGTAGAAGCCAGAGGAAAGTAGAGATTTTGGGCCAGAGTTTTGATTTCCATATTGTTGTCGAGATGTTATCTTTCTGAAGGTTATGGAGTTTCTCCCGAAAAGTGTATCCCTCTTTGAGAGTGAAGCTTCCATGAGGGGTGTATCCCCATCTGAGAATGTCTTGGTCTGTTCTTTTTTAGATTCACCTTTGGGTTGTAGTTTATTTCCAGTGTTGCAGGTCATAGTCCATTGCCACTTGGAGTTCCTAATGAGTTGATTTCCAGCTTCGCCAGGGAGAGTTGTTGAGGGTATATGTCCACAAATCTGCCACTTTGAGAGTGGCCAGATCTTGAATGTGATTTTCGTAGGTTTGTAGATTTTCGTCCAGTTGTAAGGGTGGCAATTGATACCAAGAGTTCGTCCAGAATAGAGCATTCTGGCCATTGTGAACTTCCCAGAAGGCATGTTCCTGTATGAGTGGTTGGTTTTTCCAGGCCGCATTCCAGATGTTGGAGCCTTGGATTTTCCCCTGCATTCTTATGAGTTGATTTTCATGCGTGTTTGGGGCGTATTTTCATTTCCAGAGTTTTGCCCAAAGCTCTACTAGTGTTTTGAGCCATATCCACCAAATTCTTGCTCCCATGGTGTTGTTTAATTTTCCAGGGTCCCGAAGGCCCAGACCACCTAAGGATTTGGGCTTCCAGACCTTGTCCCAGCTGAAAAGGGCCCATTTTTTGTTCGGGTTGTGGCCATGCCATAGAAATTTTCTTTGTAGATTCCTTATTTTCTTTATGACTGATTGGGGGGTAGTTAGGGCTGAGAAGAGGTAAGTTGGCATGGCTTGGAAGACTGACTTTAAGAGAACCAATCTCGCTAGAAGGTTGAGGGAGCGAAAGGTCCAGTTGCTAAGACGGTTGGTGATGAAGAGTAGGAGGGAGTCCCAGGAGATGTTTATGGTTGTCGAGTCAGAGAGAGGGAGTCCTGGGTAGTGAGAGGGAAGAGTGAAAACATGGGTATTCAAAAGATGGGAAAGGTGTTGTTGGATTTCTACAAGAGTATTAAAAAAGAAGAGTTGTGATTTGGTCAGATTAAAGGTGGTGTCGGAGGCTTCATTGAAGTCGGAGAGGATGGAACTTATTTTGGTTGCTTCTTGCACAGTGGGGGTGTTCATTAGCAATGTGTCATCAACAAATTGGTTGTGGGAGGCTGTCAGTTGTAATCCATGAAGGGGGAGGTCGTTGAGGGATCCATTTTGAATTGAGGCCTTGATATAACGACCTAGACCTTCAGCCATTATGAAAAAAATGAAAGGGAAGAGAAAGTCGTCTTTCCTTATTCCTCTTGAGGGGAGAAGGGTTGGGAGGGGACACCATTGACGAGAATCGAGAAGAAGGTTGAGGAAATGAGGTTCATTATCCAGGAGATCCAATCCTTGTTGAAACCAAAAGTTGATAGGAGAGCTTTCATGTATTGCCATCTTAATTTGTCAAAACATTTTGAAAGGTCAAGTTTTAGAATCATACCTGGAGTGGGGGTGCTTTTGATCGAGTGAATGATTTCATGGACAAGAATGACGTTGTCCATGATTTGCCTTCCCTCAACATATCTTTATTGCTCCTTGGAGATGATGAAGGGGAGAATTGGTTTAGGTCTCAGAGCTATGACCTTGGAGATGATTTTGTAGATCACATTGCAAAGAGCTATGGGTCTGAAGTTCTTTGGATTTGTGACCCTTTCTTCTTTGGGAATAAGAGTTAGGAAAGTGGTGTTTAGTACTGGAAGAACTTTGCCTGAGCTACGAAATTCCTCCACCATCTTTCACACTTCCTCCCTTAACATAGGCCATCAGGAGTGGAAGAAGTCTGTTGTGAAAACATCTAGACCTGGAGCTTTGCCTATGGGTAGCTCCTGAATGGCCTAATCCACTTCAGGTTCTCTAGTTTTTGTTCCATCATTTTCCTTTCCTAGAAAATGTTCCCAAAGACCTCTTTGTTCCATTTGCGAACCTGTTGTTTGAAATATTTGATTTTTTGTTGGAAGCAATACATTTTTGTGCCTTTTTGAGTTTCTGCAATGCTCCACCAGTGATGGGCTAGCTCTTGGAAATCTAGATGGGAGAGCCAAAATTTCTCAAATCTAAAGGGTTTAAGCTTTGGGGTAGAATAGTGTCAACCCATAGCTGAACCGACCAATGGTCCAAGCCTGCCTTCGAGGGGATGTTGGACTCTACTATAGGGCCTTCCAGAAGGAGAGTTTCCGAGATGAGGAAGCGATCAAGCCTACATGCTATTTGTTGGTGACCTGATCTTTTGTTGGTCCAGGTGTAGGTGTCGTTACCATTCTCAATATCTATCAATATGAGGTTTTCTATGAGCTCCTGAAATTTTGCATTATCCTGCTCCAGGCATTTTTTCCCCCCTCATTTCTCCTCCATCATGAGGATCATGTTGAATTCACCCCCTATTATCCATCACTTGCCTTCTGCTAAGGAACCTAGGTAATCTAGGCTCTGAAGAAAGAGGTCTTTGTCTTGGTTATTCTATGGTCCATAGGCATTTGTGATCATTCCCTTGTCCGAACCAATGGCTCTGTAGTGCGTTGTGATGGTGCATGGGGTGGAGAGTGTTGATACTGAGAGGGGGGTGAATCAGTATCAAGTACAATTTAAAAACCTTTTTGAACTTATACTTAAACCATTCAATTATATCCAATGAGCAATGAACAATAGTATAAGAGTTACACCAATACACCACAATACACCATGCACAATATATGAGAAATAATCAATAGTTTTTGTTCAAGGGAAGTAATGACTTCCAAAGGTAGCTACAGCTTCCAAATGTAAAGGGAGGGATAAACCTCCAAGATGAAGATACAATCCTCCAATATCAAGAGATATTTTAACTCTCTATCCTTTCCCCTTCCTTCCACCCAAGAATATATGAGAGATAATAAACATTTATTCAATTATGGTCTGTTCAGAAGACCCAACTTGTACAGCATGCCCCGCGCTCAATATTTAACATATGATTCTAAAACTCGCACACAAGAAACTAAAGTCCGTACTCTTTCCAATGGAAGTGGTCCCATTTCATTTGGAGTCTGTATGAAAAAGTTATGACTGTTTTACCCAGAACACATGTTTATTGACTAGTTTCAGGACTGGTCACAAACCCTATATTCCACAGAGTGTATCTCCATAATTATAGCGAATCAAGAGATGAAATTTTTAC
>ML787271.1:130259-152375 GCA_009831015.1 Picea engelmannii
ATTAAATTAAATTAAATTAAATGGTTAGTTTAATCTCTTGTTTCCAATGTTATTAGATATTCTATAATTATAATATATTATAGCATATATATAAAATAGTATATATATATTAATGGTTAGTTTAATCACTTGTTTTAATGTTATTAAAAAATTTATTAAATTGTAAATTTTTCAATATATTTATTTTCAATTTATTATTTAAAATATTATTAAATATTTGATTATACTCAAGTTAATTAACATCTTTATCTATATATATTAAATGGTTAGTTCAATCTCTTGTTTATTAAATATTATATAACTATAATATATTATAGCATATATAAAAGATAGTATATATATTAATGGTTAGTTTAATCACGTGTTATCAATGTTATTAAATATTTTATTAATTATAAAAAATTTCAAATTATTATTTTTAATCTAAAATATGAAAAAGTATCATTTAAATTATTTAATAAAAAAAAAATTACATAACACATTTATATGTAAAATAAGAAGACATGCTTTTAAATTTAAAGTTATTTTTGAAGTGTCATACATTATAAATGTTATATCATTATCATTTATTTTAGTAAACTTAGTTGTAATAATATGTTTTTTTATTTTTTTTATTTTTTAATACTTTCATATTTTTCTTCTAATTTGTTTTATATATAATGTGTGTTGATTATGTGATTGGTAATAAAAAAAATAAGGTTTGAACTTAGGATATTTTGTGAAAGAGGAATAGATATAGACTTGGTAGGTATGTTTTGTGTAACTAATGGGAGGAAACATGTTTCATGTGTAGAGTTCTTATTTTATACTAGGTTGATTTATGAAGAAATGGAAATATTAATAAGGATCAGAAGAGGATGGCAAGATGAGTCAATTTACGAATATTTTACTCAATGATAGAATAATCCAAATCTAAAAAAGTTCAAAGAACTTTCTTTGATTGTTGCAAGGGGTATATGTCTTGCGAGATATATTTGATTCCTTTTAATGTGCCTCTCCATGTAGGATATTTATTGCTAGCTACTAAGGAATTCCTACAATCATTCCTCCAAGAAAAATGATCCATGATCCCATTAGCAAGTCAAGGGCATGGGGCTATTTCAATAGGGTCATCCAAGGTAACCTCCCCATCTGTGGGGCAGGGAAACCCTCATCATTTTTTATGCTCATTTTAGGATCAAAGAAGGATTGGGGGGTGGTACAAATAATTTTTAGCGACATATTTCATAAACATTTTCAATTGACCAATGCACCGACAAAATTTATGTGACTCATCAACGACATCTTCCGGCCACACCTTGGTAAGTTTGTAGTTTTTTATCTTGACGATATTTTGGTTTTCAGCAGGTCGTGGGATGCACATATTCAACATGTTTGCAGAGTATTGGAATTACAGTGGAAACATCAACTTCAGGTGAAGGAAAAGAAATCCTACTTTGCACAGACTTCTGTGAAATATTTAGGATTCATTGTGGACCAAACAGGGGTGCATCTAGATCCCTCTCACATGAAGGCCCTCGTTGAATGGATAGCACCAACCACTATGCATACGCTTAAAAGATTTATTAGGGACATTAATTTCTATAGAAAATTTGTCTCCCATTTCTCCAAGCTAGCTCGTTCGTTGCATCAACTAGAAAATGATTTATGCTCTGCTCCAATCCTTTGATTTCCCGACTTGGTCCAACCTTTTGAAATTGAGACAGATGCTTCTCAATTTTCTATTGGTGTGGTTCTTAAATAGGGAGGTCACCCTGTGGCATACCAATCTGAGACCCTTTTCGACACCAAAATGAATTACAATACCTACAACAAATAATTCTACAGATTGGTGCAGGCTTTGAAACAATGGTGCCATTATATTTTCAGCAAAGAAAAAATTCTACACACAGACCATCATCTGCTCATCTTCATCAACTCGTAGAGTAAAATGAAAGAACAATGAAACCTGAAGTGGGAAGCCTACGTACACCAGTTTCATATAGTTATCAAATATAAGGAGGGAGTTGTTAAAAATATGGAAGACTTGTTAAGCAAACCACCAAAACGGGTCATGCATATCTTAGCAGTAAGATGTGCGGAATATGATGCATCGAAAGGAATGTATGAATCAAATCCATCCTTCAAAGACATTTGGATAGAATTACAAAAACCAACAACAATCAATCAGGCACCTTTTCTCGATTATAACATCCGGGAGGGATGGTTCTATTGCCTCAATCAACTTTGTGTTCCCCAATCTGAGGATCGTTTGATTCTCATCATAGAAGCACGGGATTCCTCCTGTGGTGGACATTTCAAGACAACCAAAACACTTCTCAACCTCCAGCGCCACTTCTATTGGCCAATTATGTCTAGAAAAGTAGAGCGCTTCATTCGCACTTGTTCACTCTATTCACAAAGTATGCCTTCTAATTGCAAGAACAATCTCTATCAACCCTTAACCATCCCCTCTCGCCCATGGTAATATATTTCTATGGGATTTTTGAGTGGCCTTCCCACTATGTTGCAAAAGAACGATGCCATTTGCGTCATTGTTTGTCATTTCTCAAAAATGGTAATCTTTCTCCCATGACATAAAACCGCTCTCGCATCTCAAATTGTTGATTTGTTCTTCCATCATATTTGGCCACACTTCAGACTGCCTAGTAGCATAATTTCTGATAGAGACTCCCGCTCCCTTAGCATCTTTTGGCATACTCTCTAGACTTTACTAGGATGTCAACTCCATTTTTCTATGACTTTTCACCCACAAGACTGATGGTCAAACAAAGGTGGTCAATCATACCTTGTTCCATGCACTTCACAACTATATCGTTAAGAATAAGTAGTGGCGTTCCTACTTTCAAATCTTACAACACAGCTACAACAAGGCCACACACTATTCCACTGGGTTCTCACCATTTGAGGTCTGTTTCGGCTTCCAAAACCTTTCACCCATAGAGATGCCTATCAGTTTGGCTCTTTCTAGATCATCACATCAACACCAAGAACAACAGGCTGCCCATAGTTTCATTCATAATTTATCACAGTGACACACTTAGGTTTTAGTTGCTTTGCAAGAAGCATAGGATCGTTCCAAGTAGCGTAACAACAAACATCGTACTCCCTTAACATGTGGATGCAAATGAATAAAAAAGTATTCAAAGTATGTCACCACAAACTACATGCCTTACGGTATCGACCCTATACAATCTTGGAACACATTGGCGAGAATGTGTATCGTTTGGACCTTCCAACAAATTTGGGCATACATGATGTTCTAAATGTCAACAACTCAAATTTGTTTGAGCCTCCAAATCTACAAGACACATTCACCTTCCAACATCCAATGGACAATATTCTTGACTTTCAACCTCCGCTCATGTACGATAAAATTCTGGATATGCAAATCATGACCACATGTAAGCAAAAACATGTTTCATGTCTGGTCGGAAAACAGGGACAAACTCCAACACAAGCCGAGTGGATGACAATCGAGACACTACAACGAAAGTTTCCTCAGTTTTTGGCAGAAGCATGGATGCTTCCAGATCTAAACTAGGAGGAATTTACCACCAGGAAGGGCACCCACCTTCCTTGGACAACTAGCAGAAGAGGATCAATATTCACTCAAAAACTTCTATTGTAATATGAACTCACCAGTCGAGTAAGAAAGGTGTTCTAAAATAATATATACTATTCTAGTTCTAATCCGTGTCAGTGTTAGTTAGTCTATATTTTTGTAATAAGGTCTTCGCTAGTATAGTGAGTAAGGATATTCCCAAAATAATTTGTGAGTCGGTCTTTTTCAGTCCGTTGTTGTGGGAAATAACCCTCTCCAGTCTAAATAAGTAGGGAGTTGTAGAAATAAAGCAGCAACTACTATTGTTACTGCAAATAATGCACAATAATGAAGTCACCCTACATTATTAAAGGGGTGTCTACATTATTAAAGGGGTGTCTTTCTCTCTAGTAATATTTGATGAAGTTTTTTTTAATCATTCTCTCTCCTTTGCTAAGGTGAATTGTTGTGTGTGAGCATTTTGGTGATTGATTGGTGTTCCCCCTCTTATTTTCCTATAAGAACGTGTTGGTTAGTGTTTTTCCAAATGCAATCAATGCACCCTCCTTTTTCTAACTCTCGTTACAGATCAATATATGGAAAACATGATTTTCTATTCAACTCAACACACAACTCTAATTAATTAACCAACTAAAGTATCAAATTCTTTTAAATATTATCACCCTTATCTTGAATGACAACTCAACTCTAATTAATTAACCAACTAAAGTATCAAATTCTTTTAAATATTATCACCCTTATCTTGAATGACAACTTGGAAGGATTCAAATCCAAGTAATTTTAATATGTGCATTAAGATAATTTTCAGAGATAGAGATTGACAAGAAAGAAAGTATTTCTCAAATATAATTTTCATTTTAAAGTTTTTAAAGATGATATTAAAGTGTTTTATGGATGTGTAAAGTTAGTCATTGGTTCTTTAAAATAAGTGTTTATATAAAAATGTTTATTTTGACCTAAAATATTTGTAGTAAAAAAATCCGTATTTTACAATCAATATCGGATTTGAACTTGTAATCTTTTAACAAGAAAGAAGGGTTCTTAACCATTAGACCCACTCACGTTGTATATGTGTGTTAAGATGATTGTTAGAAATAGAGATTGAGAAGAAAAATGGAAAATAAATGTATTTATCTTAATGTTTATGTTAATAGGAAAAATACAATTTCATAAATACATTTATTTCAATACTTTTAATATGTTAAGATAATTATTAGAAATAAAGATTGAGAAGAAAGAGGTAGAAAGTATTCCTAAAATCTAAATTTTGTTTTTAATGTTTTTTTTTAAAGATGATACAAAAGTGTTATATGGATTTGTGAAGTTAGTCATTGGTTCTTTAAAATAAATAAGTAGTGTTTATATAAAAATGTTCATTTTAATATATTAAATATTTTTTTGGAAAAAATATTTATTTTACAATCAATATAAGAAATAAATATCTTCATCTATTTATGTTAATAGAAAAACACAATTTCATAAATAAAGATATTTTGATATAATATCTTTATTTTGTAACCAATATTGCAAATAAATATACTTATCTTAATGTTTATGTTAATAGGAAAATATAATTTCATGAATACATTTCTTTCAATTTAATTATATACTTTTAATTTCATTAATATATTTATCTCAATTTATTTCAATACTTTTAATATGTGTGTTAAGATAATTGTTAGAGATTGAGATTGAGAAGAAAGATGTAGAAAGTACACTGAAATATAAATTTCATTTTAAAGTTTTTTAAAGATGATATAATAGTGTTTTATGGATTTGTTAAGTTAATTATTAGTTTTTTAAAATAAGTGTTTATTTTAAAATGTCTTAATTTTTTTTATTTTACAACCAATATTGCAAACAAATATATGTAACTTAATATTTATGCTAAAATACAATTTTTTAAATATTTTTATTTCAAAACTAATTATTAGTTTTAGAGACTAACATCATAAATATCTTTTTTTTTCCCTTGTTAAAAAAATCTTTTATATTCCTTACTGAAATATATTACAATATTTCATTTGACCTCCCTCGGTGCCTAACAAAAATTGTGTTGTCCCTAGCTTTCTTTACATATCTGTTACAACAAGACTTTACATTCTTACCATCCATACATATCGCTTACAGTATGCCGCAAAAAAAACACAACAACTTCCCCTAGCGGGTTCAGAATCTGAATTACATGGCTTCGGTTTCCCACCCATCTAGGTATTCATAGAACACAAGTTCCAGATTGAAGTTCTAGTGCATCCTTTGAGAGTTTTCCAGCGTTTAAGTTCAGTTCCCTCAGGATGTGATGGAAGGACAACCATTCAAAAGAGAGTAAAGCCAAATTGATGTCTCTCATGATGGATTTCATCCTCATATTCTAGATGTTTTATCTACATTGGGCCCACTCTATAACCAATTTTGAATCTCCCAAAACCTACAATTTGTTAAGGTTTTTTTTCTTTGCTATTTCCTAGAGAGTCTATAAAGCAATCATTTCGTATCTATGTTTGTCTCTCGCCCCGGAGCATACCTTATGTGGATATAATGAGACTAGTTGATAAAGAGAACTACTCTAACACCACACTTGGACGAATTACCCTACGTTGCACCATCAAAAAATCCCCACACAACCCCCAATTCCAAAGAGGGAATAATAGGAACTCTTGGTTTGGGGGATTTTGGATCCACCTTGAAATCCTATCCCTTCCCGAGAGTAATGGTCGTTGTTACTTCTGGAGCCATAAATTTTTCATTGAAGACAACGGTATTCTGGGCCCACCATATGTTTGTGACCATTAGGCTAGGCATTGTTGCATACTACACAATAGAACTGTCCATCAACGAGGTTCTAAGACTATCTTCTAAGTGGTCATTAGACTAGTTTGAGTTGGCCTTGAGTTGGCTCCTAATCACCTCTGCTACCTTTCCTACATATGGATAATATATAAAAACACGTGAGACAAATTCCTCTGCAGTTTCACACAAAATGCAACGATTAGGCCCATTCCACCCCCTTTTAAGGAAGTTGTCCTAGGTCAGAATTTTGTTCTTCAGATCCAACCATAGAGTTACCTTGCAACGGAGAGGGGAATTAAGTTTCCAGAGGATCTCCCACCATCACTGGGGATGGGTGGTCTGATTATCTTCAAACCAAGAGTTATATCCTACTTTGGTAGTATAAGGTCAATTTTTTAGGTTTTTCGACCAACATAACTCATTGATTTCCTCCTTATATAGAAAAATTTGGTTTTCACTTAATAAGTCATTGTATCTGTCCCATTCCTCCACCAGCCCTGTAGGAAAATTTAGGTAAGTCGAATCTTTCCAATGATCCGGATTATTTTTAGCATGAAATGAGAGCGGAGATATAACCCAAAAATATATAGACATATTGAAAGAATGGAAATAATATAACAAAGATATATCGGAGATGTAACAAGAGGCACAGATATAAATTAATACACAATTTCTATTAATGAGCGAAATGTACAAAACTATAGAAATACAGAGTGAAAAACTTGCTAGAATGGTGGTAGCTTATCTCTGAGAAGAGATGTGACGGTTACGCGCATTCGCAAGAAGTTAATTACAATGAGGATCCAAAGACCTTTTAATCATAAATAAAATCTAAAACTCTAACCCCAGAAGATGAAAAGCCAACAGTTTTGTGAACCCTGTTTTGGGTAGTTTGGTGTATCAACTTCCCGGGAGAGTAACTTTGGCATACGATATCCGTTTGGGGCACATGATAGATCATTGGAAATTTATATCCGAGGAATACACATGCTATCATTACACTTTGGATAAATCCTACATTGTGATTGTGGTGAGCCATAAAAACATTGTTTAGAGCCTCAAAACAACCCTGAAAGTTCAGGACCTGAAAACTAGAAAAAAAACTGCCAAGGTGGAAGATTGTTTTTCGAGCCAGTGGAATAGGTGGGTGGCCACCGATATCCACCTGGATCAATCCTCCCTCCTTAGGAATAAGGGTCTCCATTGCATTGGGTTCTCGAGGGAGAGGGGGAAGTGTTTGTTGAACCTGAACCTCGGTGAGTTGCTTGCCTTGATGGAGAAGTTGTGTTT
Source organism: Picea engelmannii (assembly GCA_009831015.1). Lineage (NCBI taxonomy): Eukaryota > Viridiplantae > Streptophyta > Pinopsida > Pinales > Pinaceae > Picea > Picea engelmannii. The sequence continues at coordinate 137,905 of ML787271.1, forward strand.
CTTACTTTGTTGAAGGCTATCACTAACCTGTTGTTGGCAGGGTTGAGTCTATTCAAACAATCGAGCTACATGAGATGAATGTGTGTAGAAGGAATCTTTGTGCTTTGCTACAACCTTGTCGACCTTCTTTTGTTGGATAAAAGGTGCTTGGGCCAAGGCTGTAGTGGTTGCAGTGTCCATCTATTCACCTTTTGAACAAATTGTGAAGAAGATGAATTTTTTAGTATGAGATACTACCTTGTGACGTTGATTAGGTGGGACAATAATTGAAACTACTTTTGGTATTTTGTATAGATGACCCCTAGAGTAACAATGACATTACGGGGTTGAAACTCATAAACAACATGGTGCTTCCAAATATATGGTTGGCCCAAGAGAACATCACAAACATCCAGGAGGGAAACATCACATAATACCTCATCCTTGAAGGGATGGATTCCATATGACAATAGAAACTGTTGGCTGACACGAAGATCTCATCCCTGGCGAAGCCACCCGATGTTGTATGTTTGCAGGTGCAGTGTTTTTGAAAATCCCAATTATTTGATGACCTTTGCTGAGATGAGGTTATTCTAGAATTTTCTATCAACAATAAAATGTAGTAGGGTCCCCTTCACCCACATCTTTGAATGAAAAAGGCGCTCTCCCTCTTCATGATATTTTAGTTCTTATGGTTGAATTGTTGTGGTCACGACAATAACAGTGGGGTCTGGTGTTAGTAAAACAAGACCGTGGAGCAATAAATTAAAACAAATGCGGAAACAAAACAAAGAAGATACACAATACAATAGAGACACAGATTTACGCGGTTCACCCTGTGTGGGCTACGTCCACCAGAGAAATTTCTAGGTCCTTCCTTTATTATTATCCAGCATATGAAGGGATACAACCTACAACAAACCCGTTGTAACTTCCTCTTCTTTCTCTCACAGTCTCCTATCTCAGAATACAATATTCGTCATCAACCATAGCCGCAATACATTTCCCTCATAAAAGAGGGTTGCCTTCTAGGGAAAAAAACCCTAACATAACCTCTATCGTTAGATCTGCGACCTTATAATGAGTGGTCCATATTTACAATGAAATTACAATATACATTTACAAGGCAATTTTTCCTTCCGGGGCTTCGCCCCCGAACCCCCGCTTTCCCCCAGACCCCACAGAGGGGGTACCCCCCCTCTGCACTCCCCCGCGTGGAAGAGTGTACATACTTCTGGGGTGTAAATACTTCATGGGGTATAAACACGACTGAAAGTAAAAGGCCTATGAATCAGGAAGATAATCAAGCTCCACAACCAACATCTGGGTCTATGATCTATTTTCTATCAGTATTTTCTAAATCACATTCTGAATTAGGGATCGGCTCCTTGTCTTTGATATTGCCCACCAATGACTATTTTGAGCGATGTTCATCGGTGTTTTTCCAGGGGGTTTTGTGGAAATTGCACCATTTTCCACTGTCCTTCTTTGTCTTTCCGTTACCCTTCTTTTTCTGTGGCTTGGACTGGTTTTCTGAAGGCTAATTGTTATGGCCATCTTTACCATACTTTGGTTGTTACGGATTTGCAGACCTGAAATCATGCTTGTTCTGGTGATTAAATTTGTTCTCTATTTTAACAGCATATAGATAAGCAACACCGAATGATGATATTTCCAGAAAATCCATTTCAGTTTGGATGTATCTATGTAGAGCCATGCGGTATTTCAGAACCAAATTTCGCTCAGAGTCTTTGATACCCATCTCGGTGAGAAAAGGTTTGAAAGGTATTGATGAAATTTGACACTTCTTGACCCCTCTCTTGACACAACGTGGTCCATCTCATGTACTAGTATTCATAGTTTCCAATAGGGTAATATTGTTCCTTGACCGCATCCACAAAAAAATCCCAAGTTGGCTCGGCCCCATATATTCCAAACTCATATGTAGAACTTTTCTCCAAATAAGTTTCCCACCAATGTTTTACATGGGGGATACCCTTAAGGAGTGTGAAGGTGATATTTTTCCTGTCGGAGAAATTATGAACAAAGAAATAACCTTCTAGCAGATTTAACCATTTTTCTAGGGCATATGCATCTATTTGTCCTTCAAATACGTGAATATAAAAATTAACTTGTACCTTGAACGATGAGGTGCCTTCAAAGTGGCCTCTTGATGAAGAGATGTTTGTTGTATCGACAGGCATTGAAGGATGTGGGAAAAAATCTCCATCATTTTGTCCCTTTGTCACGTGAGATCTTGCTCAAGCAACATATTAATATAATCTTTTTCTCCGTCGTTTTTATTTTCTTCTACCATGGAGGGTTTCTTGGGTGTGCAAGAGTGATTTTACTCAAGAGAGAAAATCTCGAGACCCAAATTTCTATACTCGGACCTCGTCGAGGACATGCACTCAAAAATGATCAAGAGTAGTCTGCTCTGATACCACTAATCCAGATTATTTTCGGCACAAAATGAGAGCGGAAATATAACCTAGAAATATACAGAGATATTGAAAGAATGGAAATAATATAATAGAGATATATCAGAAATATAACAAGAGGCACATATATACAGTAATACACAATTTATATTAATGAGCAAAATGTACAAAACTATAGAAATACAGAGTGAAAGACTCACTAGAATGGTGGTAGCTTATCTCTGAGAAGAGATGTGATGGCTACTCACATTCGCAAGAAGATGATTGCAATGAGGCTCCAAAGTAATTTTTATCATAAAGAAAATATAAAACCCTAACCCTGGAAGATGAAAATCCAACAGTTTTGTGGACCCTGTTTTGGGTAGGTTGGTGTATCAACTTCCCAGGGGCGTAACTTTAGCATACAATCTTTGTTTGGGGCACACGATATCTCGTTGGAAAGGTATCTCCAAGGAATACTCATGTTTCCATCACACTTTGGCCAAATACTACAATGTGACTGCAGCGATCCCTAAAAACGTTGTTCAGAGCCTCAAAACGGGCCTGGAAGTTCAGGACCCAAAAACTAGAAAGAAAAAAAAATTGCCAAGGTAGAAGATTGTTTTTCGAGCTAGTGGAATAGGTGGGTGGCCACCGATATACACTTGGATCATCCAACCATTTCAACCTCTATGTTGAGTGAAATCTATACTCATGTCGAAAAGGGAAAGGATTTTTTCCTCCCATGGATGATGAACAAAGAAGCAGAAAGCCTAAAGTCATTCCCAACACCTAGCCACAGGTCTTCTCAAAATCGAATGCAACACCCACTACCTATATTACATACCATCCATTCACCAACTAAAGGAAAGGATTCCACTAGATACTTCTAGATGATAGACCCCTTTGTTGATTTAGTACAAGAACAAAACCATTCTGCCACTGAAAGGCCCGCCATGTATTTAGAACACATGACCCTAACTCAGAGAGAGTTATTTTGGGTAAGTCGCTAGATATTTATTCCCATGAGGGAATTCACAAATAGTCGAATGTTTTTGAGCCCCCATCCTTCAAAATAATTGGGAGTGACAATTGAATTCCAATTGAGTAGATGTACTCCATAGTCTCTATGGCCAGCCCATAGGTATTTGAAATTGATCCTGCACACTTTATTCAGAATTCCTTTTGGAATGGTAGAAATAGAATTCCAGTAGGAAGATATGCTTTCCAGGAATGATTTGATAAGCACTAGTCTTCCTCCTCTAGACAGTAACATGTTCATCCAAACATTGATCCTTGATTCAACTTTGTGAATTAACCATAACCAGTCCACCTTTTATAGTTGGAAGGTTTTAGGAAGAACCCGAAGTATTTTATCCCCCTTAATTGAGATAGGAAGAAAGATGAGAAGGAATTAACTTATGCTTCCAAACAATTATTTATCAATAAGAAGGATTTAGCCAGGTTGAATACCATTCATATAGCTAGGTAGAAGCGATCAAGAATTATTTTTAAGATGGACATGTCCCTTAGGGATCCATATATGTTGCAGAAGACATCATCGAAAAAAATCAAGTGAGAAACAATTTATGCATTTGAAACCATAACACCTCTTAAACATTCATTGAATCTTGACTCCCTGATCAACCTACTAGGGCCTTATACAATCAAAAGGAACCGAAAGAGGGAGAGGGGATAACCCTATCTGAGACCTCTTGAATCCTTAAATAAACTAGAAGGTGAATCATTAATTAAGACGGTGAAAGAAGTACTTTGAACATGGTCCATGATCCAATTGACAACCTTTACTCCTAATCCAATCTGCAATTGGGCCAAACGCAAGAAAGTCGAGCTCATCATATCATATTATTTTGGGAGGTCTATCTTCAATAATAAAACCTTATGATTCTTAACCTTCATCATGTGAAGGAATTCTTGTGCCATATCCACAACGTCATGGATTTTCCTTTTTTTCAGGAAGCCGAAATGTTCCTCCCCTATAAACTCACTTAAATTCGACCTTAGCTTTCTTTCTATTATTTTTGAGATTAACTTGTAAACCACATTGAAACAAGATATAGGTATGAATTATTCAAAGGAATCAACATTCTCTTTCTTAGGAATGAAGCAGAGAAAGGTGGAATTAAGAGACCCATGGACTCAGCCTACCTTTTGGGATTCCTTGACCATATCCAATAGATCATCTTTGAGGAACTCAAAGAAGGACTTAAAAAATTCAAACATAAAACTGTCCATACCCAATATTTTTTCTGACTGCATAGAAATAAGAGCTTGACTAAGTTTTGTTTCAGTAGCTTCTTCACAAAGATCTTGATTCATTTCCTCCAAAATGACAGAAGGCAACTTTTATACCACATACAACATTTCTTGGATCAAGCATCCTACAGGGGCCTTGAAGAGGTTTTCAAAGTATCTTGCTCTAGCTTATGCCTTGTTGTTGAATGAGCTCGCCAATATATCTTCTTCATTTTTAAATTCCCAAATGGAATCAATGTTCCTCCTCTGATTTGAAAAAATGGTGAAAAAACTTTGTGTTATTGTCCCCCTCCCTTAGCGACAATACTCTACTCTTTTACTTCCATTAAATTTCTTCATTATGAAGCCACCTGAATTTTCTTTCCTCCACCGCTTTAAGCTCTTCTATAAATTCTTCACTAAGACCTTTGTCATCAATGATACTACGCAACTTCGAGAGACTTTCTTCTATCTCTAAGATATCCCTCTAACGTTTGGCCTGCCATATTGGAATCCACTACTTGATTTCCTCCTTTACCCTTTTTAGATTAGTTGTGAATTGAACCATTAGAGGGTCCTACTGTAAGGGGTATAGTTTTATCCAATTATCTCAAACCAATTTTTTTAAGTCTTCGTCCTCAAGCCACACTCTGTTAATTTTCAAGGGGGTCGAGGGGGGGGGCTTTGAACTGGATTTACATAAGAGGGAGATGGGTCTATAATTGTAGATACCCCCTTCCTCTATGGTAGACTGAAACTGAAACCCACTCAACAAAAAATCCTTAGACACCAGGAACCTATCCAATCTCTTTTCCACTTCACCCCACGCAGTTCTAAAATTCCTCCAAGTGAGAGCTAACTTGGATGGCTCCACATCCACTAATCTCAAATTGTGCAAAAAAGCATTAAAGAAATATATTTGACAGTCTTCTCTTGAAATAGGACCCCATACATCTCTAAGGGAGAGGGTGAAATTAAGGTCCCCACCAATCCCTATCAAGGGGTCATTGAAAACTCCTGCAATAGAAAATTCTTCCTAGAAAGGAACTCGATCATCATAAGGACTATATATATTTGACTATAGAGAAGTAAAAATCAAAATATTTATGTTTTAGTTTCACAGACAGAGAAGTTTGACATGAGGAAGAAAACTCTGACTTAAACTAGGGACTCTACCTAAGGAGAAGTCCTCTAGAAATACCCTCCGCGTCTAAAGAGATCAATGACCAATTCCTTAACCAAGGGGAAATTTTTTTAGTGAAAAACTCCCTTGGACACATCGTTTCTTGAATTAGCAAGATGTTTGTACTGAGACTCATACTGATTCTTTCAAGGAATTTTTTTCAAGGGGTGCCCCTAATTCCCCTACAATTGAAAGAGAGAAGCCTCATTTAGTGGGGGGGAGCAGGGCATGCCTTGCTCTAAGGGCCCTGGAGATTGTTGATTGGGTTCCTTTACTGAGTTATGCCACCGCACTTTCATTTTCCTTAGAAAGTTTGGATTTCCTTCCCGCCTGAGAACTGATCGAGGGGTTCATATCTAACCCACCTCTAGATGAAGTCGAAGGTTTATGATATCCTATCGACCTAAGGTCATAAAATTTGGATGGAAACTAGGAGGAAGGGGTGAGGGTGTTAGAAATAATATGTGTGCTCATTTAACCATAGACAATATAGAAATATTGTCACCCAACCATAGGTCGAAGCCACCCCCGAGCACCTTAACCTTGACAGAGAATAATTTTGGAAGAAAACCCTAGGCCTAATAGAAAATCAATGTAGTGTACCTCTCTCTAGAGATAGCACACAAGGCAGAAAGTCAAAACCATAACGAATAGAAAGTCCAAGCCTAAACTGAGAATATAGGTTGCACTAGTTGCAGCTGCAGCTACTCTTCAGACTTGTGCACTTACTCAGTTCCTACAGTGCCCACTCTTACATTTCTACAGTTGAAATTTGTGTGTGTCAAATAAGATTTGGCATCCTGTATTTATATTTCTCCTCGTTAGTTGTCTGGGCCGACTTCTCATTCTGAAGGCTAAACACTCAATATTAAATATTTCCTTTAGTCGACTTGTCTTCTAGGGTTATGTCCAATGCTTTAGGGTTTCTTCTTGCTTCCCATAATATTTTGTTCTTGTCAGGGTTACATGTGGAGGTTAATACCTCCTACAGCTACCATAATATCAACAGTCCCTCCTAGCTAGGGAGGTATTGAAATCAATGGTCTTAAGCACAAACATACCATTCAATCTGTAGCATCATCATAGCCATGCAGGCTATCTCATGATTAGATCAAGAGCACCATAATCATTGTCAGTATCATCTCATAGCATCAACTGCATCATCTCTCGAAGCCATACTCTATCTGAGTAATCATGCATGATATTGAATAAGTCACTCACTTCACAGAGTGATACAAGAACCATTATTCTAATCCGGACATATGTCCTAGAAGAATAACTATTCCAACAGATGTTGGCCACACCATGGGCTACAACGACTATTCTTTTAATCCAGACATATGTCCTAGAAGAATAAATGTCCTGGACCATTTTATGCTTGGAGAATATTTGTCCACCAACATACTAACTATCCATCAAGTTGATAATCATTTTCAACAGTACTGATAGTCTACATGGAAATCAGAACAATAGAACACAACTGTGTCTATTCATAGTAGTACACAACTACTATCCAGTCATACACAACCACACCAAGTATCACATGGCTAATTAATAAGTGACACATAGTCACAACCAATGGAACACATCCACCATAGTAGCATACATCTACTGTCCACAGAGATACAATCTGCATAGAAATCATATCATCTGATATCAACTTGCATAGAAACAATATCAAGATATAAACTAAGTCATCTGGGCCATTCTTCCACTCACATATGTGATATCTGGAAGAGAATATTCCCTCGGAAAGTAAAACATCAGCCATGGGCTATCTGAACTATTCTTCTCAAGCATAGAAGAATAAGTGTCCCCGATTTCTGAGCCTGGACCATTCACCTAACTAGGCCATTCCTCCAGCACTAATCATAGTGTAACCTGGAGAGAATGAGTCTTTCCTAGGGAATTCATGTCCTTGATTGTTGAACTTGGACCATTCACCTAACTGGGCCATTCCTCCAACACCAAACATAGTGCAACCTAGAGATAATGAGTCTTCCCTAGGGAATGACTATCAGGACCATTTCCTAATGGAAATGACTATCTTGCACCAACCTCCAAAATGGACCATTCTTCAAAACTGCTCACAACTGTGAACTTCGAAAGAATGACTGCCTGACGAAAAGAACCATTTTACTTGACCACTACTCAGAGTGACTGTCAAGAAGAATGAATGTCCTAGACCATTTCCCCACACTGGCCACAAGGGGAATTGTTGTCTATGGTACATCAGTAATCTATCGAACCATTTTCATTACGAAAATGACTATCGGATCTGGACCATTTTCTGAACTGGAAAATGCATGTCCATCAGAAATCTCAAACCACTTTACAAACTGGAAAGGAACTGCTCATCCTCAACCATTTTTCGAATTGAAAAATGAATGTCAGTAAATAAATAACACAGCAGTGCTCCCTCCCAACCTAGGAGTAATCTCTTTCTTTTTCAATAAGGAAGTCATCTCCATGAGACCCAACTTGCAAAATTTTCATCTTGGACAGAGGGTTTACCAAAATATCTGTTATTTGTTCATCTATGGAGATATATTGGAGAACCACTTCTCTTTTCTAGACTTCATCACGGAGAATGTAATTCTTGATCTCAATGTACTTTGGTCTATTATGGAACACTGGTTTTCTCTGAAGGCTTCATGTAGCTCTGATCATTACAATATATATCGTGGTCGAAATTCAACACTTCTATTTCATGCGATTTCATGACATCGTGGCAAGGCTCAAACTAAAACATATCCAAGTAGCACTTCTTCACGCTTATGTTGTATATGAGATACTCTGCATCAAGTTGCTTGAATCCATACAAGGTCTTCGTATGTTTCCATACATGGGGATATTTTGGGTATACCTCAAGACCTTGAGATTACTTTATATAAGATTCTTCCTTAGATGCTCTATTGGGAAAACAGTCTTTTACAACCAACTTATGTAAAATTCAATCCATGGATACTGCAGGAGATATAATAGCTCAAATAGAGGTATATCTGGTTTACGGAAACAAGTTGTTGTCATAGTCTTCTCCTCCTTCTGGAAGAACCTCTAGTTATGAATCTTGCAATGCTTCCATTCATAACCCTTTTTTATAATTTCTTACATATACTGCTCTTCATCATAACTTCCATTTCTTCTGCTTGATTTCTTCTAGTGGGTTCAAACCAAGTTGGTAGTCTTGTGATTCTCGGTATAATGATTGGTTGTTCTGGATTTTCTTTCTCTCTTGGAATCTTCATGTTCTTCCTTATGTTTCTCTTTAGCTCTTGGGTCCATGGAGTTTTCTATATATTACATGACCTGAAGGTTACAAATTATTCCTTTCATCATAGGAGCATGGATGTAGATGGACAACCAAGGATACTTTAAGGCTTCTTTTCGAAGAAGACTTCTTCTAAAGTCAAACTGAACACATGTTGCTTTTCATGGCTACTACTTTCAATGGGAACATGGATAGATACTTCATAATCCTCAATGGATCATATTATTTAGGATTATTTACCTCCTAATCCTTGCTTAATGCATGAATTCATGCTCTTCTTTTGGAATTGTGTAATCATCTCCCTCCATCTAAGATAGTCCATGCTTATGTCTGCATTCTTATTTCCTTCTGCAAGGTGACACAAGTCTTTTTCTAATTTCCTCTGTTTTGACTTCTTCTGGGTCTCTTTGGGTTTGATTCTGATTTTGGATTTTCTAGCAATTGTTACTTATATAATAGCTTCCACAGGAATTGTTACCAAAGAGTTGTCAAAGTACTTCATATTTTCATGTGTATTGCTTTGACTTGTAGTCATCATGATAGCAATACTTTTATTATTCTTCCATAGGTATTGTTTCACTTGAACATCTTATCTTCTAAGAAATAGATATGCAAGATATGTACAGAAACTATGTAAACATGGTATGTACAAGAACTATGAAGAATATTGTTACCTTGTATTAGAAGAAAAAGTATGTTTTATCCTACTTGACCTTCTTTGAGGGTTCCCTTTCTTCGACAACTGATGCTTTGTGTGTTTCCTTCATTTTCTTTAATTCATGACAATGATTCTTTTAGTAACCATATTTTCGACAATTGAAGCATTGTATTTTTGACATATCTTTCTCTTGATTTGGTTTCTTACTTGAGTCAAACTTCTTCTTCTTCCTGAATTTCTTGAACTTAGTTGTGTAGGCTTGATCATCATATTTCCTTTGGAATTTCTCTTTTGCGCTAATTCTTGATTCTTCGTGTGCACAACAAGTCCAAAGTTCCTCAAATGTGGGATACTCCTTTCTTGTGTTCATGCTTGCGGCAAATGCATCCCATGTCTTGGGAAGGCCATTGAGTACTATATTTACCAGTTCCTTTTATGAAATGATTTCTTCAATAGCTTGTAGTTGATCTCTTAACTGAGAGATTCTTACAAGGTATGATGTTATGTTGTCATCATCATTCATTTTCATGTCACATAGCTCATTCTTTAGACTCATTGCTTGTCCAATGTTTCTGACTGAGAAGAGGTTAGTTAGGGAATGACACATCTTCTTAGATGAGTCAAGATGAGAGATGTAAGGTATAAAGTGGTATTTTGTAGAGTCCACTATGATACTCATGGAATTGATTGCACTATCCTTGAACTTATCCACAATTGCAATGTTTTGAGGTTCCTTCTCTTTTCCTTCTTCAACTGTGGTTCCACAATCTTTCCTTTCATGATATCTAACACGTTATTCTTGGCAAGGATGAGGTCAATCCTTGTCTTCCATGCTCTGAAGTTAGAAGCCCCTTCTAACTTGTTTTTTTGACTTCATAGAGTAAGTCATGACTACTTTGACTTGGTCAACCTTTGACTTTGACTTGGATAACCTTTGACTTTGCCCAAAAATTCAAAACTGGTATCTTAGCTTGTTGAGAGTACCAAGAGGTGCACTGGGTTAGGGCGCACTAGGATATCCAGTAATTAGGTCAATCTCTTCACTTAAGGTGCCTCAACAAGAAGGTTAGGGTTTCATTGTTGCAAAAAAAACTGACTGCAACTGCAACTGTAACTGAGCAAATCCTCCCAATCTATCTTCCAGTGGTTAGACTATCCGAAGATAGTGGCAGGCCCATAACCTATTAAAAATAATAGGTGTGCTTGTTTAACCATAGACAATATCACTATTGTCACCCAACAATAGGCCGAAGCCACCCTGAGCACCTTAACCTTCACAGAGAATAATTCCAGAAGCAAAATCTAGGCCTAATAGTGAATCAATGTAGCGTACCTCTCTCCAGAGCTAGCACACAAGGAAAAAAGTCCAAACCATAACCAATAGAAAGTCCAAGCCTAAACCGAGAATATAGGTTGCACTAGCTGCAGCTGCAACTACTCTCCAGACTTGCGCACTTACTCAGTTTCTGCAGTGCGCACTCTTACATTTCTACAGATGTTAGTTGTGTGTGTCAAATAAGATTTGGCATCCTGTATTTATATTGATCCTCCTTAGTTGTCTGGTCTGACTTCTCATTCTGGAAGCTAAACACTCAATATTAAATATTTCCTTTAGCTGACATGTCTTCTATGGTTATGTCCAATGCTTTAGGGTTTCTTCTTGCTTCCCAGATAATTTTGTTCTTGTCAGGGTTACATGTGGAGGTTAATACCTCTCGAGGTTAATACTTCTCGCGGCTACCATAATATCAACACACGGGAGGGGAAAGGGTATGTTCAGAGCGAAGACCGAAGGCCAAGAAGGGGAAGAAGGGGAAGGGGTAACCTCCTCTTTACCTTCTAAATTAAATTAAAAATATGAAGGAGGAGGGGGGTCATTGTTGATGATTTACTTATACATCTAGCAGTTATGGTTCTCCTTTATTATTACAATCATTTAGTAGATTAGTTGTAGAAATAAGATCACTGAAAGAGAGGCAATCACATAAACAATAGAGACACACAAAGTATCCTGGTAAACCTCACGAGGAAGATCCTCCTCTAATCCTTCACTAGGAAAGAGTGGCACACTACTTAACCAAGAGATACCAAGACATAGACCAAGAACCCTCCTTGACGTCACACCTAACTACAGTAAGTTCTCCTCCAAAAATTGTGCACTGCAGAGCTAGTTGGTGTTTCGACACACTAGTTCAATGTGAGTTAACTGAATAATTCCGCAACAAAATAGTTATATGGCGGCATATCAAATTCCTGCATCTCAATCAATTGCAAAACCGCCATCATCCTCGTCTGCAGAGTTGGGCCCGAAGTTGTTTAATCGAAAGCCGGCCAGCGGACCAGTACAGCGACCTGATTTTGATAATCAAAAAGATGCGAACAGCCGGCCAGCGGAGCAGTTTAGGTCGAGTTCTGGATATTCAATTTGGCAACAGCCTAGTTACCTGGGATCATATCAAATTCCTCCATCACTGTTATCTGCAAATCTCCCATCATGCCCGTTTCCAGGTATGGGCCCGAAGCTGTTCAATCAAAATAATCCTTTGCCTCCTCATGACAACCCCAATTAGTGCATCCATTGCTTAGGTGCACGAGAGGGGTCGTGTTTTTTTAGTTACCTTTATTTTGATTGTTCGTTCAGGGCATTCAACTGATAAAAATTATACAAACCAATTTTTTAAATGTGAAGGTTTATAAAGCTGTAAATGTGAAAGGTTTTATTTTTTATTTTTTTCCAAAACTCATCACTGCAATAAGCTTGTGTTGGAATATGCCAATTACTCCCGTTAAGGAGTTAATTAATTTTGGACAGTTTCAAGTTTAGAAAGTTATAGAAAAGTGTTTGTTAGTTCCAGTTAATTGAACAAAACTGTAAAAGAGCTGAGTTCTAGTAAGAGTTTTGTGTATTTAACCATTTATTCAGAAGTAATCAATTAAGAAGGCAGTAGTTTAAACCTTCTATTTTTTGAGGTTTTCTGGTCATTTTTTCCTTTTGATTTTGCTGGTGATAAATGGTTGGATCTGCAGATTTGAGTGACTAAGTTTATATAATCCAAGTGCTTCTGGAGTTTTTCAACACTCTAAATCCATTTAAACATTCAGAAAAACAATTTAAACAACAGAAAATAAATAAAAAAATTATCTGATACTCTGGTGTTTGTATGTGAATTCATACAACCGCAGCTGTAAGGCATTCTCGCTCCTTAAGCTCCTCCTTAAGCTTCAACTTTGTAAGTGTATAAATGCTACAATATACTTTAACTCTGTAAATATGTAAATACTGCAATTTGCCTGAACTTTGTAAATGTGTAAATACTGCAATTTGCTTGAGCTTTATAAATATGTAAACACAAAAGATTTATGGTTCTGATGCTTGAGTGTGATGTTTGCTTTGTTAAAGTTTTTTTTCGCTTAAATATTAAAATGGAGGGATGCATAAATTTTATAAATATTTATAGTTTGGATATACAATTAAGTTTATTATTATTTAACCTAACGAGGCATGGAGGGCGAGAGAGAAATCGCACCAGATTTGAGTTGAATTGCACCAGGACACACCAGATCCGTATCTCGTTGAAAGTTGTTGTGGCATTGATGAGGGTGAAGGTCATTCTATGTACGAAGAGGAAAAACAGGACGTCTGATATCAAATCGGCTACAAAGATAGAACGCATCATATCTAAAGTGACCAGGTCTCACCAGAACACACCAGATCGCTCCAGATCTGAGTTTGATCGCAGAAGGCTCTAGAGCAGCAAATCACTCCAGATCACCTTTCATATTTATCGCACAGAACACACCCGATGGAACTAGCAAAGCTGTATCAGATCGTACCTGATACAGCTGGAACTAGCAAAGCTGTATCAGATCGTACCTGCACAAACCCGACAACATGAAGGAAGCTATAATAGGCGTCCAAGCATCTACGGTTTTGGTAGAATAGGTTTCAGAACCACTGTTTAGGTTGTTGTTAGGATGGAATTACAGATTTTAGTAATTGAGATTGCAGAGTGTTTTAGGCTTTTGACGGTTAAGAATCGATTTATGTATTAAAACCCCTAAGTTGCCGAACTAAAACTTTAGTTCGGTAAAAAAACCTAAAACGAGTACACGGATCCGATGGGCACACAATAATTTTAGGGATATACTAATCTGCGTAACATCCTACGGTCACACAATAAATTTAGGGATAGACTAATCTGTGTGCTCGTTGATTCTTTGGAACTTCACTAGATTGTGCGTTGCAGGAAACCCACATCCTACGAACTTGACTAGATTGTGCGTTGCAGGAAACCCACATAACAGAATCAACACGGGCACGCAGAAAAGTCTATCCCTCAATTTATTGTGTGCCCACCTGATGCCCGAACGCACAATTGAAATGAGGATGTCCCATCCCGCAGCTCTAAGAGTTTGATCGAGAGCTCGGCTTTCGTAACAATCCCAATCTAGGGTTGATTCGACCAATCTAGGGCAGATTTAAGCACTGGAAGCCTTGAGAAGGACGTTGGACTATGAGAAAAAAAAAAATTTAATTGGTGGATTTTCTCTCATCTAAATCTAATTGTGGAGCAGAAGATGGTTGGAATCTAGGTTTTGATACCAATTGATTTGAAATGAAAACTTAAAAATGCATGCGACAACACAATGCTCACTCGCAAACAGAAAAAAGGCAGCGCTGCATGGAAGAAAGATGCAGAGCAT
>ML787271.1:157171-207561 GCA_009831015.1 Picea engelmannii
AAATTTTATGGACTATTTAATTATTTAATTTTGAAATTCCAACCTTCCCGCCCTGTACCCTGAAGAAAGCCGAAAAACCGCTGAGACATGATACAACCTTCCCTTTTACTATATAAGTATATTATCAAGAACAACGACAAACTGTAATTGAATTGATCCAAAAGCTCGTTTCAATATTAGGGTGTTTACGGGAGCTATTTAGGGTTACTGCTACTATTTTTGAAATTAGGGTTACTGCATCGACAGTCGACCAGTTTAGGTCGGATTCTGAATATTCAATTCGGCAACAGAATAGTTATATGGCGGCATATCAAATTCCTGCATCTCTCTCAGTTGCAAACCCGCCATCATCCTTGTCTGCAGAGTTGGGCCGGAAGTTGTTTAATCAAAAGCCGGTGCAGCGATCTGATTATGATAATCAAGAAGATGCGAACAACCGGCCAGCGGAGCAGTTTAGGTCGAGTTCTGAATATTCAATTTGGCATCAGCCTATTTACCTGGGATCATATCAAATTCCTGCATCACTGTTATCTGCAAATCTCCCATCATTCCCGTTTCCAGGTATGGCCCCGAAGCTGTTTAATCGAAAGAATCCTTTGACTCCTCATGACAACCCCAATTAGTGCATCCACTGCTTAGGTGCACGAGAGGGGTCGTGTCAGCCATTAATTTGTAAAATCTACAATTTAGTTATGTTATTTTTTTTAAGCTGCCTTTATTTTGATTGTTCGTTCAGGGCATTCGACTGATAAAAATTATATAGCTCCATCAAACCAACTTTGTACTTTGTAAATGTAGAAGGTTTGTAAAGCTGTAAAATGTGAAAGGTTTCTTTGTCCAAACGTCATCACTACAATAAGCTTGAAAAAGCTTGTGTTGGAATATGCAAATTACTCTACTGTAAGTTATTTTTACAGAGTTAGCTAATTTTGGACAATTCCAAGTTCAGAGTCATAGAAGAGTGTCAGTTAGTTGAAGAAGAGCTGAGTCCTATTATTAGTAAGTTTTTTTTGTATTTAACCATCTCTCCAGAAGCATGAAGAGCATTAAGAAGCTTAAAGCTACAACAGTTAGTTGAAGAAAGGCATGAAGAGCATTAAGAAGCTTAAAGTTGCAACAGTTAGTTGAAGAAAGCTATAGCAAAGCTGAGTTTTGTTATTAGTAAGTTTTTTTTGTATTTAACCATCTCTTCAGAAGCATGAAGAGCATTAAGAAGCTTAAAGCTGCAACAGTGAGTTGAAGAAAGCTTTAGAAGATCTGAGTCCTATTATTAGTAAGTTTTTTTTTTTTTTGTATTTAACCATCTCTTCAGAAGCATGAAGAAGCTTAAAGCTGCAACTCTTGTGTATCATGTTCTGATGTTTGTGTGTGAGTTCATACAACCGCAGCTGTAAGGAATTCTCGCTCCTCCTCCAACTTGAACTGAGTCTTATTATTAGTAAGTTTTTTTCGTATTTAACCATCTCTTCAGAAGCATGAAGAGCATTAAGAAGCTTAAAACTACAACAGTTAGTTGAAGAAAGCAGATCTGAGTCCTATTATTAGTAAGGTTTTTTTTTTATTTAACCATCTCTTCAGAAGCATGAAGAAGCTTAAAGCTGCAACTCTTGTGTATCATGTTCTGATGTTTGTGTGTGAGTTCATACAACCGCAGCTGTAAGGAATTCTCGCTCCGCCTCCAGCTTGAACTGAGTCCTATTATTAGTAAGTTTTTTTAGTATTTAACCATCTCTTCAGAAGCATGAAGAGCATTAAGAAGCTTAAAGCTGCAACAGTTAGTTGAAGAAAGCTCTAGAAGATCTGAGTCATATTATTAATAAGTTTTTTCTTTTATTTAACCATCTCTTCAGAAACATGAAGAAGCTTAAAGCTGCAACTCCTGTGTATCATGTTCTGATGTTTGTGTGTGAGTTCATACAACCGCAGCTGTAAGGAATTCTCGCTCCTCCTCCAGCTTGAACTGAGTCCTATTATTAGTAAGTTTTTTTTAGTATTTAACCATCTCTTCAGAAGCATGAAGAGCATTAAGAAGCTTAAAGCTGCAACTCTTGTGTATTATGTTCTGATGTTTGTGTGTGATTTCATACAACGGCAGCTGTAAGGAATTCTCGCTCCTCCTCCCGCTTGAACTTTGTAAATATGTAAATACTGCAATTTGCTTGAGCTTGATAGCACAAAAGCTTTATGGTTCTGATGCTGGAGTGTGATCTTTGTTTTATTAAAGTTTTTTTTTTGCTTAAATTTTAAAATGGAGGGATGCATAAATTTTATAAATATTTATAGTTTGGATATATAATTAAGTTTATTATTGTTTAGCCTAACGAGGCATGGAGGGCGATGGAGAAATCGCACCACATTTGAGTTGAATTGCACCAGAACGTACCAGATCCATAGCTCGTTGAAAGTTGCTGTGGCTTTGATGAGCGTGAAGATCATTCTATGTACGAAGAGGAAAAATGGGACCTCTGATATCAAATCGGCTACAAAGAAAGAACGCATCATATCTAAAGTGACCAGGTCTCACCAGAACACACCAGATCGCTCCAGATCTGAGTTTGATCGCAGAAGACTCTAGAGCTGCAAATCACACAAGATCACCTTTGATATTTATTGCACAGAACGCACTTGTTTCGATTGCACCAGATGGCACTAGCAAAACTGTATCAGATCGTACCTGCACAAACCCGACATGAAGGAAGCGATGATAGGGGTCCAAGCATCTAGGGTTTGGTAGAATAGGTTTCAGAACCACTGTTAGGGTTTGGTAGAATAGGTTTCAGAACCACTGTTTAGGTTATTAAGGTTGTTATGAGGCTGGAATTACAGATTTTAGTAATTGAGATGGCAGATTCCGAGTGTTTTAGGCTTTTGAGGGTTATGAATCGATTTATGTATTAGAAACCCTAAGTTGCCGAACTAAAATTTTAGTTACCCAAAAAAATGTAATAAACCTAAAACGAGTACAGGGATCCGACGGGCACACAATAAATTCAGGGATATACTAATCTGCGTAACATCCTACGGTCACACAATAAATTCAGGGATGGACTAATCTGCGTGCCCGTGTTGATTCTTAGGATTCCTGCAACAAAACGAACTTGACTAGATTGTGCGTTGCAGAAACCCACATAACAGAATCAACACGGGCACGCAGAAAAGTCTATCCTGCAGCTCTAAGAGTTTGAGAGCTCGGCATTCCTAACAATCCTAATCCAGTGTTGATTCAACCTCTTTGACAGATTTAAGCAATCGATGCACCAACCAGATTCGCGTTAGTATGATCTGGTCGATATCTGTATCAATCCTCTCATCACCAGATTCTTGCCGATTATTTATCTTAGAGTCATATGGCATTTGTCGATTAAACATCTTCGAGCCCATGCCTGGAAACGGGAATGCTGGGAAATTTTCAAATGAGAGATGCAGGAATTTGATATGACCCCAGATAATTACTCTGTTGCCAAATTGAATATTCAGAACTCGACCTAAATTGGCCGACTGATCAGCTGTTCGCTTCTTCTCATAATCAGAAGGGTGTAGCGGCGTTGGATTGAACATCTTCGGGCCCATTACCGGAAAAGGGGACGACGCCAGATTTGCGGTTGAGAGAGCGGCAGAAATTTGATAGGACGCAAGGTAACTATTCTTTTGCCAAATTGAATAACTCGACCTAAACAGGCCCGCTGTCGATGCAGTGGGTCTGTTCTTCCCACCTTCGTGATTGTCATAATCAAATGGATCTGCTGTTCTACTCCCACTCCCGCCATTGAATTAATCTGCAATATATCCTCTTCTGGTTTTTCCATCCATTCATAGATCCATTTATAGAGGGAGCAAGCCTTAATCCTTGAACAAATGATTAACAAATAGCTAATCCCTGAATCAATGATTAATAATGTTTTTCCTATTGCAACAACTATTATATTGAAATTATTAATTTAATTTATACTAATAATTATATGAATATATTTAACACAATATTGAAATTTTGATATCCATAAATATTCCATTATAAAATGAGAAACAAAATTAAAAATACATATACAATTTTAACATCTTTTTAAAATTAAATTTTACATATATAAACTTTAAACCTTTTTGTAAATTTGAAGCATTATTCTTTTTTTATTGAAAAAAGAAAAATAGTACTACTCTTTTAATATGAAAATACAATAAAAGTCAATGATATTGTTGGTTGATATCAACTATAGACTTGAGCAAATGCTTGTGGTGGATAGGGTGTTGATTGATTAGACTTTTATGTCTAGTTTGGTCTTGAACAAAAACATACATGCATTAAAAGTTTTTCATAGCCACAACTATATAGTGAGTATTATTAAGTTTTGAAACTAGTTTCAGAGATGTTGAAAATGCAAAGATCAGAACTATGAAATTATCCTTTAAAATAAATTATTCTTTTCATATGAAAAAAATAAAATTTCACTCAAAAAATGATTATTTTATAACTTATTTATTATAAACCATTATAAACCTCTTTATCATTGGAATCTCTACATTCAAGATTTTCAAATATTGTGAACTTTATTATAAACCCCTTTATCATTTGTTGACAGATTGCAGATTCCAAATATTCATGACTTCATTATTTAATTTGAAATGTTATGATTTGAAAGATATTGAAATTTTCAAAAAATATAGATTGTAATTTGAAATTGACAAAAGTGAATTTTAATTAGTCAAAATTACAATTTCAAATTTGAGATCAAATATATACTTAAAAATCATGAAAAAAATGGTTCCTTCAAACAAAATCATGGGAAAGCACTAGGTACCAATAATTAATATGTACAGGCTACAAATATTAGAAATAAATTGATAAGTTAAATTAATAATACACTTACACAAAAAACATGTTCAATTACTATTGGAGAAGAAACCAGCCATAGTAAATTTGTGTAGAATAAAAGCATGGAGAATAAACTTGAGGCTCTTTTTGTGCAAGTGTTGAATCCCAATTAATAAGATGGACATTAGGTAATAGGTATCATGAAAACCTGCAGTGCAGAAGGTAGCAAGAAAATACACGATTTGATCATCAATCTAAGTGGCTTCAATAAAAAGAATATACATGCATGTGCTCCATAAAAATAGGATTGTATTGTATAAAAAACATAACAATTTTTTCTTTAAACTAACTTGACATGGGAAAAAATGTTAACATTCTTTTTTTTATTACTAAAATATAGGGAAAATGACTAATAAAGAATAAAAAGTAAAACATATTAAAGAATTTTTATTTTATTGTTAAGATATAGGGAAAAATGATTAATTAAAAAAAACTTATAAAAACAATAAAAAATAAAATATATTAAGGAAAATTATTTTATTACTAAGATATAAGGGAAAATGAGTAATAAAAAAAAACTTTTAAAAACAATAAAGAAAGAAAAGGTAAAACATATTAGGGAAATTTTTCAACCCATAAAAACAACAATGAAAAGTATAGAATATATTAAGAAAAAAAAATATTCACTTCAATTGAAAAAATATGAAACAATATATTAAGTTTATTTCAAATTTGATAAGTGATTTTATATTTTAATTTTCATTTGCCTGAAAAATCATTTTAAGCTCTTCTATGAAAGACTAGGCCTTAAAAGACAATGAAAATCTCAATTTTGATTCCTAATTATTAACCATCTTTCTTAATCATAAAATTACTATCCATAGCTTTTTGAAATTAAAAAATAGTTTTCTATGTTGAATCAATTCAATTACAGTTTATTTTATTGTTTATATATATATATAAGATAAAAAAAAAAAAATTGAATCAATTCAATTACAGTTTGTCATTATTGTTTATATATATTATTGTTTATATATAGAGGATAAAAAAAAGATTGTAGCATATTTTAATAGGCTTTGCTAGGGGTAGGCGGGCGAAGCAGTGGGCTTTTGTTTTCGATTATAAGGCTTTGGTACCGAGTTATTAAATGATTAATGGTATAAGGTTGGTGTAGTTTTACTAGTATAATGGTTAACAAAAGCATTCGGTTGGTGCACTTAGCATTGAATATACTCACAACACTTGGAATTGAATATACTCACAATAGTTAGAGCACAAGAGCATCACAAATGTTTTATTTGTCTCAAATGAGAGAATTAAACATTTGTCTCAAATGAGAGAACTTGTGTCAAATATTCTCATTTGAAGAGAAAAAATTATAACTTAATTAATCATGACACTACTTAGGGATCCATAAAATATGTTTCGGTTAGTCAAATGCAATTCAATTTTATTGCTGCTACATCTAGCTATGTTAATCAAACACATTTTGGCTTGTTTCATTACTGCACTCATTGCCTTGTCTTGAGACACCCCATTACTACATCCTATTTCCTTGGCTTAAAACACCCCATAAAGAGATCATAAAAACGTTTTGGTTAGCTAAATACATTTCAATATCATTAAATTTAATGAAAGTAAATTGAACCCAACACCTCATTGTCTTTACAAAACCATAAATTCTAAAATTAATCAACCCTTCACTATTATACTAAAAGTTAATCAACACTTTTATAATTATAATATATTATAGCATATATAAAATATACCATAAATTCTAAAATTAATCAACCCTTCACCATTATACTTAAAGTTAACCAACACTTTCATAATTATAATATATTATAACATATATATAATATAATCAACCCTTCACCATTATACTTAAAGTTAACCAACACTTTTATAATTATAATATATTATAACATATATAATATTATATATAGTTTAAAATATTAGTTTAATCTCTTATTTTCAATGTTATTAAATATTCGATTATACTTATAGTTAATCAACATCTTTATCACTATTCTCTATAATTATAGCATATATATATAAAAGATAGTATATATATTATAGCATATATATAAGATACTATATAGTATACCGTATACATAAAAGACATATAGAGAGTTTAAATGGTTAGTTCAATCTCTTGTTTCCAATATATTTTTAATTTATATTAATTAATTTTTTAATTTATTAGGAATTTAAAATATGAAAAATGATCATTTAAATTATTTAATAAAAAAATAATTTTTATTATAACACATTTATATGTAAAATAAGAAGATAGAATTTTAAATTTAAATTTATTTTAAAGTGTGATATGTTAAAAATGTTATATCATTATCATTCATTTTAGTAAATTTAGTTGTAATAATATGTATTTCTATTTTTATGATTTTTTAATATTTATTTTTCTTCTAATTTTTTTTTATATATAATGTGTATTGATCATGTAATTGGTAATAAAAAATATAAAGTTTGAACCTAAGATACTTTGCAAAAGAGGATTAGACAGAGTTGGTAGGTATGTTTTGTGTCACTAATGGGAGGAAAACATGTTTCATGTGTAGAGTTCTTATTTTATACTAGGTGGGTTTACGAAGAAATGGAAATATTAATATGGATCAGAGGATGATGGAAATATGAGTCAATTGCCGAATATTTTACTCAATGGTAGAATAATCCAAATCTAAAAAAATTCAAAGAACTTTCTTTGATTGTGGCAAGGGGTATATGTCTTGCTAGATATATTTGAGAACATATGCATTCCTTCCTTTCAATGTGCCTCTCCATGTAGGTTATTTATTGCTAGCTACTAGGGAATTCCTACAATCATTTCTCCAAGGAAACTGATCCATGATCCCATCTACAAGTCAAGGGCATGGGGATATTTTAATATGGTCATCCAAGGTAACCTCCCCATTTGTGGGGTAGGGAAACCCTCATCATTTTTTATACTCATTTCATTAGGATCAAAGAAGGATTGGGGGGTGGTACAAATAATTTTCAATGACATCTTTCATAACCATTTTCAACTGGCCAATGCACCAACAACATTTATGTGACTCATCAACGACATCTTCCAGCCACAACTCGGCAAGTTTAAAGTTATTTATGTTGACGATATTTTGGTTTTCAGCAAGTTGTGGGATGCACGTTATCAACATGGCTACACAGTATTGGAATTACGGTGGCAACATCAGCTTCAAGTGAAGGAAAAGAAATCCTACTTTGCACAGACTTTTGTGCAATATTTAGGATTCATTGTGGACCAAATAGGGGTGTGTCTAGATCCCTCTCACATGCAAGCCCTCTCTCAATGGCCAGCGCCAACCACTGCACATATGCTTAAAATATTTATTGGGGCATTAATTTCTACAAGAAATTTGTCTCCCATTTCTCCAAGTTGGCTCGTTTGTTGCATCAACTAGAAAATCAAGCTAAGTTCATATGGAATGCAAATGCACAACACCACTTTGAGAAGTTAAATAAATATTTATGCTCTGCTCCAATCCTTTGATTTCCCGACTTGGTCCAACCTTTTGAAATTGAGATGTATGCTTCTCAATTTGATATTGGCGCGGTTCTTAAACAAGGAGGTCACCCGGTGGCATACCACTCTGAGACCCTTTTCAATGACAAAATCAATTATAGTACCTAAAACAAAGAATTCTATATATTGGTGCAGGCTTTGAAACAATTACGCCATTATATTTTCAGCAAAGAAACAATTCTACACACAGACCATCATCTGCTCATCTTCATCAACTAGTAGAGTAAAATGCAGGAACAATGACACCTGAAGTGGGAATCCTATGTACAATAGTTTCATATAGTTATCAAATATAAGAAGGGAGTCGTTAAAAAAATGGAATACTTGTTAAGAAAACCACCAAAACGGGTCATGCATATCTTAGTAGCAATATGTGTGGCATATGATGCATGGAAAGGAATGTGTGAAGGAGATCCATCCTTCAAAGGCATTTGGGTAGAATTACAACAACCAACAACAATCAATCAGACACCTTTTCTCGATTATAACATCCGAGAGGGATGGCTCTATCGCTTCAATCAACTTTGTGTTCCCCAATCCGGGGATCATTTGATTCTCATTAGAGAAGCACATGCTTCCTCTTGTGGTGGACATTTCAGGACAGCCAAAACACTTCTCAACCTCCAACGCCACTTTTATTGGCCAACTATGTCTAGACAAATAGAGCGCTTCATTCACACTTGTTCACTATATTCATAAATTAAGCCTTCTAATTGCAATCACGATCTCTATCAACCCTTACCCATCCCCTCTCACCCATGGGAATATATTTCTATGGGATTTTTTAGTGGCCTTCCTACTACGTTGTGAAAGAATGATGCCATTTGTGTCATTGTTTTTCGTTTCTCAAAAATGGTAATCTTTCTCCCATGCCATAAGACCACTCCCACATCTCAAACTGTTGATTTGTTCTTCCATCATATTTGGCCACACTTTGGATTGCCCAGTAGCATAATTTCTGATAGAGACTCTCGCTGCCTTAACACCTTTTGGCGTACTCTCTAGACTTTACCAGGATGTCAACTCCATTTTTCCATGGCTTTTAACACACAAGACCGATGGTCAAACAAAGGTGGTTAATCGTACCTTGGTCCATTGACTTCACAACTATATCATTAAGAATAAGTAGTGGTATTCCTACCTTCAAATCCTACAACACAACTACAATAGGGCCACACACTCTTCCACTAGGTACTCACCATTCGAGGTCTATTTTGGCTTCCAAAACCTTGCACCCACAAAGATGCCTATAAATTTGGCTCCATCTGTATCATCACATCAACACCGAGAACAACAGACTACCCATAGTTTCATTCATAATTTATTACAGTGACACACTTAGGTTATAGCTGCTTTGCAAGAGGCACAGGATCGTGCCAAGTAGCATCACGAAAAACATTGTACTCCCTTGACATTCGAACTAGGGGACCAAGTGTGGCTGGAAATGAATAAACAATGCTTCAAAGGATGTCACCACAAACTGCATCCCTTGCGATATGGACCCTATACAGTCTTGGAACACATTAGCAAGAATGTGTATTTTTTGGACCTTCCAACACATTTGGTCATACATGATGTTATGAATGTCAACAACTTAAATTTGTTTGAGCCTCCAATTCTAGAAGACACATCCACCTTCCAACATCCAATGGACAATATTCATGACTTTCAACCTCCTCTCCTGCACGATAAAATTATGGATATGCAAACCAGGACCACACATAAGAAAAAATATATTTCATATCTGGTCGAAAAATAGGGACAAACTCCAACGCAAGTCGAGTGGATGACAACCGAGACACTGCAACGAAAGTTTCCTCAGTTGCTAGAAAAAGAAGGGATTCTTCCAGATCTAAATAGGGAGGAATTGGACCACCAGAAAAGTCACCCACCTTCCTTGGACAACTAGTAGAAGAGGATCAATATTCACTCAGAAACTTCTATTGTAATCTTATCTCACTAGTCTGGTAAGCAAGGTGTTCTAATATTATATTTTTTATTCTATTTCTAATCCATGTCAGTGTTAGTGAGTCTATATTTTTTTAATAAGGGCTTCGCCAGTATAGTGAGAAAGGATATTCCTAAAATAAATTGTGAGTCGGTCTTTGTCAGTCCGTTGTTGTGGGAAATAACCCTCGCCAATATAAATAAATAGGGCATTGAAGAAATAAAGTAGCAACTACTATTGTTACCGCAAATAATGCAGAGTAATGAAGTCACCCTACATTATTAAAGGGGTGTCTTTCTCTTTAGAAAGATTTGATGAAGTTTTTTTGAATCATTCTCTCTCCTTCTGTTTACTAAGGTGAATTGTTGTGTGTGTGTGTTTTGGTTATTCGTTTAAACCACACACCAAGTGCGATTGTTGTTCCCCCTCTTATTTTCTTGTAAGGAAATGTTGGTTGGTGTTTTTCTAGAGTATGCACCAAATGCAATCAATGCACCCTCCTTTTTCTAACTCTCGTTACAGATCAATATATGGAAAAGATGATTGTCTATTCAACTCAACACATTATCACGCTTATCAAATTGAGTATCAAATTCTTTTAAATATTATCACACTTATCTTGAATGACAACTTGGAAGAATTCAAATCCAAGTTCTTTTAATATGTGAGTTAATATCATATTTGGAGATAGAGATTCAAAAGAAAGAAAGTATTCCTCATATAAATTTCATTTTAAAGTTTTTTAAAGATGATATAAAAGTGTTTTATGGATATGTAAATTTAGTCATTGGTTCTTTAAAATAAGTGTTTATATAAAAATGTTTATTTTGAATTAAAATATTTGCAGTAAAAATTGTTATTTTACGATCAATATCAAATAAATATCTTTATCTTATTGTTTTTTTATATCTTTATCTTATTGTTTTTGTTAATAGGAAAATACAATTTTATAATAAATACATTTAGTTCAATACTTTTAATGTGTGGGTTAAGATGATTGTTAGAGATAGAGATTGAGAAGAAAGATGGTAAATAAATGTATTTATCTTAATGTTTATATTAATAGGAAAATACAATTTCATAAATATATTTATTTCAATATTTTTAATATGTTAAAATAATTATTAGAAATAGAGATTGAGAAGAAAGAGGTAGAAAGTATTTCTAAAATTTAAATTTTATTTTTAAAGCTTTTTAAAGATGATATAAAAGTGTTTTATGGATTTGTAAAGTTAGTCATTAGTTCTTTAAAATAAGTGTATATAAAAATGTCTATTTTGACCTATAAATATTTTTTGGAAAAAATATTTACTTTTCAATTAATATTGGAAATAAATATTTGTATCTTAATGTTTATGTTAGTAAGAAAGCACAATTTCATAAATAAAAATATTTTGATATAATATCTTTATTTTGTAACCAATGTCACAAATAAATATCTTTATCTGAATGTTTATGTTAACAGTAAAATACAATTTCATTAATACATTTATTTCAATTTATTTCAATACTTTTGATTTCATTAATACATTTATCTCAATACTTTAATATGTGTATTAAGATAATTGTTATAGATAAAGATTAGGAAGAAAGATGTAGAAAGTATACTGAAATATAAATTTCATTTTAAAGTTTTTTTTTTAAAGATGATATAAAAGTGTTTTATGGATTTGTTAAATTAATTATTAGTCCTTTAAAATAAGTGTTTATTTAAAAATGTTTTAATTTTTTTATTTCACAACCAATATTGCAAACAAATATATTTAACTTAATGTTTATGTTAACAAGAAAATATAATTTTTAAATACTTTTATTTCAAAACTAATCATTAGTTTTAGAGACTAACACCATAAACATTCATTTTCATGATTTTTTTTCCTAGGAAAAAAATCCTTTATATTCCTTGCTGCTGAAATATATTATAGTATTTCATTTGGCCTCCCTCGGCACCTGACAAAAACTGTGTTGTCCCTAGCTTTCTTTACATATATGTTACAATAAGACTTTACATTCTTACCAACCATACATATCGCTTACAGTATGCCACAAAAAACAAAAAACTTCCCTTAGGGGGTTCAGAATCTAAATTCCATGGCTTAGGTTTCCACCCCATCCATGTATTCATAGAACACAAAGATTCAAGATTGAAGTTCTAGTGCATCCTTTGAGAGTTCGCCATCATTTGAGTTCAATTGCCTAAGGATGTGATGGAAGGACAATCATTTTAAAGAGACTAAAGCCAACTTGATGTCTCTCATGATGGATTCCATCCTCATGTTCTGGATGTTTTATCTACCTTGGGCCCACTCTATAACCAATCTTGAATCTCCCAGCACCTAAAATTTGTTAAGGTCTTTTTTCTTTGCTATTTCCGAGAGAGTCTATAAAGAAATCATTTCATCTCTATGTTTGTCTCTCGCCCTGCAGCATACCTTATGTGGATATAATGAGACTAGTTGATAAACAGAACTACCCTAGCACCACACTTGGATGGATGACCCTACATTGCACCGTAAAAAAATCCCCACACAACCCCCAATTCCAAAGAGGGCATAATAGGAACTCTTGGTTTGGGGGATATTAGATCCACCTTGAAATCCTATGCCTACATGAGAGTAATGGTTGTTGCTACTTCTAGAGCCATAAATTTTTCATTGAAGACAATGGTATTATGGGCTCACCATATGTTTCTAACCATTAGACTAGGCATTGTTGCATACTACACAACAAAATTGTCCATAAACTAGGTTCTAAAACTATCTTCCAAGATGTCATTAGAATAGTTTTATCTTGCCTTGAGCTTGTTCCTAATCGCCTCTACTACCTTTCCTACATATAGACAATATATAAAAAGATGTGAGACAAATTCCTCTATAGTTTTACACAAAATGCAACGATTAGGCCCATTCCACCCCCTTTTAAGGAAGTTTTCCTAGGTCAAAGGTTTATTCTTAAGATCCAACCATAGAGTTAGCTTGCAATGGAGAGGGGAATTAAGTTTCCAGAGGATCTTCCACCGTCACTAGGGATGGGTGGTCTGTTTATATTCAAACGAGGAGTTATATCCTAGTTTTGTTGTATAAGGTCCATTTTTTGGGTTTTTCAACCAACATAACTCATTGCTTGCCTCCTAATATAGAAAAAATTGGTTTTCACTCAATAAGTCATTGTATCCGTCCCATTCATCCACCAGCCCTGCAGGAAAATTGAGATAAGTCAAATCTTTCCAATGATCCAGATTATTTTCAGCACAAAATGAGAGCGGAGATATAACACAGAAATATATAGAGATATTGAAAGAGCGGAAATAATATAACAAATATATATCAGAAATATAACAAGAGGCACATATATACATTAATACACAATTTCTATTAATGAGCGAAATGTACAAAACTGTAGAAATACAGAGTGAAAGACTCACTAGAATGGTGGCAGCTTATCTCTGAGAAGAGATGTGATGGTTACTCGCATTCGCAAGAAGATGATTACAATCAGGATCCAAAGGCCTTTTTATAATAAATAAAATACAAAACCCTAACCCCAAAAGATGAAAATCCAACAGTTTTGTGAACCCCGTTTTGGGTAGTTTGGTGTATCAACTTCTCGTGGGCGTAACTTTGGCATACGATCTCCATTTGGGGCATATGATAACTCATTGGAAAGATCTATCTGAGTAATATATGTTTCCATCAAAATTTGGATAATTCCTATAATGTGATTGTGGATATCCCTAAAAGCGTTGCTTAGAGCCTCAAAACAACCCTGAAAGTTCGGGACCCAAAAACTAGAAAACAAAATTGCCAAGGTGAAAAATTGTTTTTCGAGCCAGTGGAATAGGTGGGTGGCCACTGATATCCACCTAGATAAATCCTCCCTCATTAGGAAGAAAGGTTCTCCATTGCGTTGAGTTCCTTGGGGAGAGGGGGAAGTGTTTGTTGAACCTGAACCTCAGTGAGTTGTTTGCCTTGCTGGAGAAGTTGTGTTGCTTAGTTTGTTGAAGACTGTCACGAACCTATTGTTGGAGGGGTTGAGTCTGTTCAACCATTCGAGTTACATGAGATGAATGTGTGCATAAGGAATCTTTTTTCTTTTCTGCAACCTTGTGGATCTGCATTTATTGGATAGAAGGTGCTTGGGTCGAGGTTGTAGTGGTTGCAGTGTCCATCTATTCACCTTTTGAATAGATTGTGAAGAAGATGAATTTTGTAGTATGAGATACTACCTTTTGAAACTGTTTAGGTGGGACAATAATTGGAACTACCTCTGGTATTTTGTAGAGATGACCCCCAGAGTAACAATGACATTACGGGGTTGAGACTCATAAACAGCATGGTGCTTCCAAATATATGGCTAGCCCAAGAGAACATCACAAACATCCAGTAGGGAAACATCACATAATACCTCATCCTTGAAGGGCTCGATGTCATATGAAAATATACATTGCTAGCTGACACACAAATCTTGTCCCTGGCGAAGCCACCCAATGTTGTATGGTTGCAGGTGTGGTGTTTTCGACAATCCCAATTATTTGACAACCTCTGCTGAGATGGGGTTCTTCTGGCTTCCACTATCAACAATAAAATGCAGTGGGGTCCCCTTCACCCTCATCTTTGAATGAAAAAGGTGCTCGCCCTCTTCAGGATCTATTAGTTCTTATGGTTGAATTGTTGTGGTCACGACAATAACAGTGGGGTCTACGTCGACGATCTGTTTTCTATCATTATTTTCTAAATCATATTCTAAATCATGGCTCGACTCCTTATCTTTGATCTGGGCCACCAATGATTGTTTTAAGAGACGCTCATCGATGTTGTGCCAGGGGATTTTGTGGAAATTGCACCATTTTCCAGCTTCCTTCTTCGTCTTTCCATTACCCTTCTTTTATGTGGCTTGGACTAGTTTTCTGAAGGCTGGTTGTTAGGGCCATCTTTACCATACTTTGGTTATTGAGAATTTGTAGACCCAAAATCCTGCTTGTTCTGGTGCTTAAATTTCTGCTCGATTTTAACAACATATCGATAAGCAACACTGAGTGATGAGATGTCCAGAAAATCCATTTCAGTTTGGATGTATCTATGTAGAGCCCTGCGGTATTTCAGAAATAAATGTCACTCAAAGTCTTTGATACCCAGCTTGGTGTGCAAGGTATGGAAGGTATTGGTGAAATCTGACACTTCTTGGCCCCTCTCTTGACACAACATGGTCCATCTCATGTACTGGTATTCATAGTTTCCAATAGGGTAATATTGTTCCTTGACCACATCCACAAAAAAATCCCAAGTGGGCTCGGCCCCATATATTCCAAAATCCTCTGCGCAACTTTGCTCCCAGTAAGTTTCCCACCAATGTTTGACATGGGGGAGATCCTTAAGGAGTGTGAAGGTGATATTTTTCCTATTGGAGAAATTATGAAGAGAGAAATAACCTTCTAGCAGATTAAACCATTTTTCTAGGGAATCTGCATCTATCTATCCTTCAAATATGGGAATATAAAAATTAACTTGTACCCTGAATGATGAGGTGCCTCCAAAGTAGCCTCTTGATGAAGACGTGCATGTTGTATCGGCTAAATCCTACATTTCATGATGAAGACGTGCATGTTCCCATCACACTTTGGTTAAATCCTACAGTGTGACTCTGGTGAGCCCTAAAAACATTGTTTAGAGCCTCAAAACGACCCTGGAAGTTTGGAACCCGAAAAGTAGAAAAAAAAATTGCCAAGGTGGAAGACTATTTTTTGAGCCAGTGGAATAGGTGGGCAGCCATCGATATCCACCTGGATCATCCAACCATTTCAACCTTTATGTTGAGGGATACCTATACTCATGTCAAAAAGGGAAAGGATTTTTTCCTCCCATAAATGATGAACAAGAGGAGCAGAAAGCTTGAAGTCATTCCCAACACCTAGCAATAGGTCTTCTCCATCTCGAATGCAAAACCCACTACCTATCTTACATATCATCCATTCACTAGCTGAAGGAAAGGCTTCCACCAGATCCTTCTAGATGATAGACCCCTTTGTTGATTTAGTAGAAGAAAAAAACCATTCCGCCACTAAAAGGCCCACCATGTATTTAAAACACATGACCCTAACCCAGAGAGAGTTATTTTGGGTAAGTTGCTAGAGATTTATTCCCGCAAGGGCCTTCAAAAATAGTAGAAGGTTTTTGAGCCCCCATCCTCCAAAATAATTGGGAGTGACAACTGAATTCCAATTGACTAGATGTACTCCTCCAGAGTCTCTATGGCCATCCCACAGGTGTTTGAAATTGGTCCTACACATTTTATCCAGAATTCCTTTTTCAATGGTAGCAATAGAATTCCAATAGACAGATATGATTTCCATGACTGATTTGATAAGCACAAGTCTTCCTCCTCTAGAGAGAAACATGTTCATCCAGACATTCATCCTCGATTCAACTTTGCCAATTAACCATAACCAGTCCACCTTTTTATAGTTGGAAGGTTTTAGGAAGAACCCCAAGTATTTTATCCCATATTCTATCCCCCGTTACTTGAGCTAGGAAGAGGGATGAGAAGGATTTCACTTATGCTTCCGAACAATTATTTATCAATAAGAAGGATTTATCCAGGTTGAGTACCATTCATGTAGCTAGGAAGAAGTGGTCAAGAATTATTTTTAAGATGGACATGTCCCTTAGGGATCCATATATTTTGCAGAAGAAATCATCTAAAAAAATCAAGTGAGAAATCATGTCTGCATTTGAAACCATAACACCTCTTAAACATTCATTGATATGGCCTCCCTGGTCAACCTACTAGGGCCTTTTGCAATAAAAAGGAACAAAAAGGAGGAGAGGGGACAACTCTATCCGAGACCTCTTGAAGCCTTAAATAAAAGAGAAGGTGAACCATTAATTAAGACGGTGAAAGAGGAACTTTGAACACAGTCCATGATCCAATTGAGAACCCTTACTCCTAATCCAATCTACAGTTGGGCCAAATGCAAGAAATTCGATCTCATCATATCATATTCTTTTGAGAGGTCTATCATCAATAATACAACCTTCTGAATCTTAACCTTCATCATGTGAAGGAATTCTTGTACCATATCCACAATGTCATGGATATTCATGTTTTTCGGGAAGCTGAAATGTTCCTCCCCTATTATTTTTTAGATTAACTTGTAAACCCCATTGCAACAAGGGATAGGTCTAGATTCTTCAAAGGAATCAACATTCTCTTTCTTAGGAATGAGGTAGAGAAAGGTGGAATTAAGAGACCCATGGACTCAACCTACCTTTAGGGATTCCTTGACCATAATCAATAGATCGACTTTGAGGAAATCAAAGAAGGACTTAAAAAATTCAACTATAAAACCGTCCAAACCTAGGATTTTTCCTGAATGCATAGAACTAAGGGCTTGGCTAAGTTATTTTTTAGCAACTTCTTCACAAAGAGCTTGATTCATTTCCTCCAAAATCATATAAGGCAACTCTTATACCACATACAACATTTATTGGATCAAGCATCCTACAAGTGCCTTGAAGAGGTTTTCAAAGTATCTGGCTCTAGCTTTTGCCTTGTTGTTGAAGGATCTCACCAATATCTCTTCTTCATTTTTAAATTCTCAAATGGAATCAATGGTCCTCCTCTGATGAAAAAATGGTGAAAAAATTGTGTTATTGTCTCCCTCCCATAGACATAATACTCTACTCTTCTGCTTCCATTCAATTTCTTCATTCTAAAGCCACATGAATTTCCATTCCTCCACTGCTTTAAGATCTTCTAGAAATTCATCACTAAGACCTTTGTCATCAATGATATTGCACAACTTCGAGAGACTTTCTTCTAGCTCTAATATATCGCTTTGAAGTTTGGCCCGCCAGATTGGAATCCATTGCTTGATTTCCTTCTTTACCCTTTTTAAATTAGTTGTGAATTGAACCACTAGAGGATACTGCTGTGAGGGGTATAATTTTATCCAATTGTCTCAAACCATTTTTTTTAATTCTTCATCCTCAAGCCACACTTTGTTAATTTTCAAGGGGGTCTAGGGGGGGCTCTAAACTGGATTTACATAAGAGGGATATGGGTCTATAATCAGAGATACCCCCTTCCTCTATGGTAGACTGAAACTGAAACCCGCTCAACAAAAAATCCTTAGACAACAGGAACCTATCCAATATTTTTTCCACTTCACCCCACCTAGTTCTAAAATTCCTCCAAGTGGGAGCTAACTTGGTTGTCTCAACATCCACTAATCTCGAATTGTGCAAAAAATAATTAAAGAAACTTTTTTTATGGTCTTCTCTTGGAACAGAACCCCATACATATTTGAGGGAGAGGGTGAAATTAAGGTCCCCATAATTCATTGTCAGGGGATCATTGAAAACTCCTGCAACATACAATTCCTCCCAGAAAGGAACTCGATCAACATAAGGAATATATATATTTGACTATAGAGAAGGAAAAATTGAAATATTTATGGTTTAGTTTCGTAGACAAAGAAGTTTGACATGAGGAAGACAGCTCTGACTTAAACTAGGGACTCAAACCAAGGAAAAGTCCTCCAGAAATACCCTTCGCGTCTAAAGAGATGAATGATCAATTCTTTAACCAGGGGGAAATTGTTTTAGTGACAACTTCCCCTGCACACATCGTTTCTCTGCACACATCGTTTCTTGAATTAGTAAGATGTCTAGATTGAGACTCGTACTAAGTCGTTTGAGGGATTTTTTCTAGGGGAGACCCCAATTCCCCTAAAATTGAAAGAGATAAACCTCATTTAGTGGGGGGATCAGGGCCTGCCTTGCTCTAAGGGCCTTGGAGATTGATGATTGGGTTCCTTTACTGAGTTTTTCCACCACACTTTCCTTTTCCTTAGAAAGGTCGGATTTCCTTCCCCCCTGATAATTGATTGAGGGGTTCAAATCCAACCCACCTCTAGATGAAGTCGAAGGTTTCTGATATCCTATCAACCTAAGGTCATAAAATTTGGCTGGAAACTAGGAGGAAGGGGTGAGGGTAGGGGCAGGAGGAGAATCAGAGGAGTAGAGAGGGGGCCTAGTTTTAACAACATAAGAGGGACGAGAAAGGGTAGTGTTCAGAGCGGGGACCGAAGGCCAAGAAGGGGAAGAAGGGGAAGGGGTAACCTCCTCCTTACCTTCTAAATTCAAAGTAGGAAGGAGGGGGGGTCAATGTTGATTTTTTACTTATACAACTAGCAGTTACAGTTCTTCTTTATTATTACAATCATTTAGCATATTAGCTGCAGAAATAATATCACTAAAAGAGAGGCAATCACATAAACAATAGATACACACAGATTATCGTGGGAAACCCTCACGAGGAAGAAAAACCAACAAAAACTTCCTCAATACAGATAGACCAAAAACAAAGCAGAAGATCTTCCTCTACTCCTTCACTAAGAAAGAGTAGCACACTACTTAACCAAGAACTAAGACATATACCAAGAACCCTCCTTGACGTCACACCTAACTACAGTAGGTTCTCCTCCAAGAATTGTGCACTACAAAGCTAGTTGGTGTGTGTGTCCAAATTGTTGGAGAAATTTATATTTTTGGCACACTAGTTCAGTGTGAGTTAACTAAATAGTTCTATTTTATACTTTCTAATTTTAGACCATCACTATTATGCATGCATTCCTAAGATAGGAAGTCATTTCGTATATGAGTGAATATCACTCACTCTTTGAACATATCATAATATACATTGATTCTCATTCTTCATATTGTATCTCTCTTCCTTTTCTTGATAAGATTTGTTTGTTTATGCTTTAGCTAGGTCTCCTATGAAATTTTTCATGAAACACTAGCATGGTATCAGAGCCGAGCTGCTTGGAGCAACCCAGACAAGCCAGAGAAGAGAGAAAGATGATTTAATTATTGAGTAAAACTAGTTTTCTCCATCGTTGCATCCTATCCCTAGGGGCGGCTCTTTCACTAAACTTAGCATCCATGGATTAAATCTCTCTACACGGTGAATATAGTTTTGATGATAGTGTTTTTGTCAAAATATTCATGTGTTTTTTATCTTATCTTGAATGCAGTTTTCTATCTGTGCAAAGTATATTTCATTTCCTTTCGCTACTGTATAACTTATCTTTACAAATATGCAACCTGTAAAACAGTTAATGCTTTGGTGAAGATTTGTTTTTATTGCAACCTGTGGGAGTAATTGTGTTTTTGATACATGTTTAATGTCTTGAAATGATATTTTAAGTATAAAACTTTTTACAGTAGATTATTCATTGAGTGTTTGTTGTTTCCCTTTGTTTTTACCTCTATTGTTTCACTTGTCTGTCATTTGTGTGCCACTAGCCAAGGAGAAACCTCATCTATATCATTTTTCCAACCCAACAATGTTTTTATCTTGGTAAAACCATCCCTCTAACTAACCAACAAAATCAAAAAACCAATCATTCTAAACTTGAGGTGGCCTAGCTCTACCCTTTAGCAGTCAGGTGCAGATTTTAGGACCAACATCTTCTGGTGTCATTGTCTGGGAATGGAGCAACAAAATATATTTCTCTGGGAGAATGACAACGATCAGATCTAATATTTGATGGTGAACAAAAATTAGATACCTTTAGACTGCCATCTTTCACTTGGTGACTCCACCGATTAAACTTCACAAAATAAATATTGGCTCCTAGAACAAGACTCAAGATATCCAAATCTGAGCACATCAAAGCCACTAAGTCTCATCCCAACCGTGAGAAGGACACAATAGTCTCTACGCCAGAAAGGAAACTAAGAAAATCCACCTTAGCCCAGAGTTATACCTCATCACTCAAGGTCAAAGTTGCACCCAAAGAGTCTAATTTATTGCATTATCACAAGCAGCTTGAATTTGCTAGCCTTGAAAATCACAATTCCAAGGACTCTCGGATTCTTTTAACCCCTTCCTCTGCTTCATCATCTAGTCCAGCATCCAACCCTGCATCGCCAATCAATCCACAGATTCCTATTGCCCAAACAATGGTTGTTAACAGAATGGATGCCATAATTGCTGCCAAATATGCACCCCTAGTTTTTCTTGTAGGCTTACATGCACTCCCAGCCACAAATTACATGAAATATTTTCCAAGATATAATGGGGAAGGGGATGTCACTACTGAATAACATCTGGTAGCCTTTTATAGCTTTGTAGACAACTTCAACATCGACTATGAAAATGTGTGGATGAGGTTGTTTGTACAAAGCCTCGATGGGGAAGTTAGGAAATGGTTTCGGGATCTCCCTCTAGCCTCCATTACAGATATTGATGCACTAGATGAAGCCTTCATAAAGCAATGGGGAGATAGAGAAAGAATGGTGAGTCTATTTCAGACTTCACCAAGAGATTCAATAAGATGTATGGTAGGATCCAGATGAGATCAAACCAACTGAAGCCTCTACCAATATCACTTATGCCAATGCATTTGATGATAATTTTCCCTTACGTTAAGGGAGAGAAGACCCACCACCTTTTTTTCCATGCAAGAAGCAGTCATTGAGGTTGAATCTAACATCCTAGCATCAGACAGGTTAAAGACTAGATCTAAAAAGGACAAGAAGAAATAGAGAGAGGATTCCTCTACCTCCTCTAACCTAGCCACATCTGATACTAAACTTGATGAAATGACCAAAACTTTAAAGGATTTGACATCTAAAATAGCTAAGCTAAAATGGGAATCTAAACAACCAAACAGATCTTTTCAAGGGGCTGGAAACAGAAATCCAAACCAGTTTAGAAAGTCGAATGATGCCCCTCGGATAATGCAAAGAGAGAGGAGGAATGTTGATGATCAAAGAGTAGTACCTCCTTTCAAAAACAATCATATTGAGGAGATGGATGTAGATAGTGATGATGTGGATGTTGCTACTGCACTTCTCAATGAAACAGATTTTTACACCAATCACTCAATGTGGCAATATTATGAGGTAGCACAACTGTCAAATCAGTTTGATATTGAGATAGGGGAAGAGGGAGTTAGTCAAGGCCTGCCCCAAAAGAAATATGACTTGAGGCCTAGAATATGCACTCCTAAAGCCACCACCTCTGATCAGAACAGAAAAATAGAGGTTCCTCCCAAGCTAAATCCAAGCAAGGGTGCATTGGCTAAAGCTCACCAGCCTCCTCCATTTAAAATTGTTGTCCCTGAAGTAAAGGAAGTTGGTAGGCCACAAGCATCTTTCATCCTAGAGCATGAGTTGAGCAAGACCAAGATCCATGTACCTCTATCAGAATTGTTGAAAAATGAGCCTTTCAAACAATCCATTATGAAGGTTCTGCAACCACCTACTTTTGTTGTAACTTCTGATGTAATTAGTCTACAGGATTAGAACCCAGCCATTACTGTGGGCCCACACATTGAGGATGGATCTGATGCTTCTCCACCTTTCTACACATCTTTAAATGTCCATGACAAGATCCTACATAATTTTCTCATGGACTCAGGTGCCTCACACAATGTCATGCCTAAGGTTGTTATGGAGGAACTAGGTCTGGAGATCACCAAGACCTACCAAGACCTTTACTCCTTTGACTCCAAAAAAGACAAATGTTTGGGATTAATAAAAGATCTGGTGGTTTCTTTGGCACAGTTACCCATGAAGAGTGTAGTGATGGAAATCATTGTGGCTGACATTCTGCCCAAGTTTGGTATGCTTTTGTCCAGAATATGGGCCAAGAAGGTTGGGGGATTGTTACAAATGGACCTCACATATGCCACCATCCCTTTTTTTGGAGGAGAGCACAGGAGGATATACAAGGAGGTCAGATTGGCCTATATCGTCATTGACCATCATAATCCAAGAAATCACCCAATTTATGTTGTTGAGGATGAGATCAACTCATCTATTTTTCATCTAAATGGTGATGAACCAGAAATTACAGTCAGTAAATTCAAAAATCAGTCTTTGAAAGATCAGTAGAACAAAGTGTGGAAGATGTGTTTCGATGGCTCTTCATCAAAAGAAGGTTCTGGGGCTGGTATAGTCCTCATTTTCCCTGCACAAGAGATTATAACACTCTCTTATAAGCTAGAATTCGAGACTACTAACAATATAGTTGAGTATGAAGCTCGGGTACTTGGATTGAGGGCTGCTAAAGATATGGTCATTGAAATTTTGGAAGTCTTTGGCGATTTTGAGTTAATCATCAATCAAGTCAAAAACATCTATCAAGCTAAGCAACAAAGGCTCAAAAAATACAGGAACGAGGTGTGGGACATGGTTGACAACTTATTTTTGGCATTTAACATCTCTTTCATTCCTAGAGAGGCAAATCAGAAGGAAGATACTTTGGCATTGGTTGCCAGCACCTTCAGACCTCCCATTGGCCCAAATATCAATTATCAGGTGGAAGTCAGACATAGGATAGCCATACCAAACAACATAAAGCATTGGCAAGTCTTTATTGATGACTTGGAGCTACAAAGATTTATGCATACCATTGAATAATTCTCAAGTATCTCAATAGATCAAGAGGGTGAAGATGATGAATCATCTTATCAACAAACACCTCATATGTTGAACAAAGTGGTTGGACACAACATTGTGGAGCTTAAAACAAACCACATACCCTGGGGTCTAGTGCCACTGGAAATGTTATTTGATAGTCATGATGTCTCCAGAGAAGTTGTCATAAAAAATCAAGAAGAGGAAGTGATGGACTGCAACATTGGGATTGTTGAAAATCCCAAAATAGTCAAACTGTCCAAGGCACTACCTCCATAACAAAAAGATAGGTATGTCAGCCTCATGAAAAATTTTGTTGATATTTTTGCATGGTCGTATGAATATT
The DNA here is from genome assembly GCA_009831015.1 of Picea engelmannii. Taxonomy (NCBI): domain Eukaryota; kingdom Viridiplantae; phylum Streptophyta; class Pinopsida; order Pinales; family Pinaceae; genus Picea; species Picea engelmannii. The sequence continues at coordinate 181,265 of ML787271.1, forward strand.
TGAAGACATTTGACACTAACATCATCCAGCACAAGATCCCTCTGAAGGTTGGTTCTAATCCATTAAGACAGAAGATCAGGCAATTTAATCCCATGTTGATGTCCATAATTGAAAAAGAATTGAAAATAATGCTTGATTCAAGAATTTGTGTGCCCTTGAGATACTCATATCGGGTGGCCAACTTGGTACCTGTGAGGAAAAAGAGTGGGGAAATACGCTTGTGTGTGGATTTCCGAAATATCAACAAGTGTTCCCTGAAAGAAAACTACCCCCTTCCCAATATGAACCATATTTTGCAAAGAGTAGTAGGTGCCCACATGATTTCTTTGTTGGATGGGTACTCTAGTTATAACCAGATAGCAGTATGTGAAGAAGACAAAGAAAAAACAACATTCACCACACCGTGGGGGACATTTATGTACGACAAAATTCCCTTTAGGTTGATGAATGTAGGGACCACCTTTGAGAGGGATATAGATGTGTCTTTCATGGGGGAGAAATAAAAATGTATGGTTATATATTTGGATGACATGATGAGCACTTACAACACCCTGAACAGATTTTCTAAAAATGCAGAAGGTATGGGATTTCTTTGAATCCTGGGAAGTCCCACTTTGTTATGCCAAAGGGTAAACTCCTAGGACGCATCATATCAACAGGAGGTATAAAAATAGACCCTCAGAGAGTTCATGCCATTCAGGAAATTGGAATCCCCAGAAATAAGAAGTCTATTTAGTCTTTTATAGGCAGAATAAATTTGTTAAGGTGCTTTGTGTGAAACTTTGTTGAAATCATAAAGCCTATCACCAACATGTTGAAGAAATATGTTGTTATCAAGTGGTCACAAGAGGAAAAATGAGCATTCCAAAGTATCAAACAAGCTTTGGTTGAAGCCCCTTTATTAGTTAGCCCTGACTATGCCAAAGAATTATTTGTCTTCTCTTTCGCTTCTAAGGAAACCAGTATTGTTGTGCTACTGCAAAAGAATGAAGAAGGGCATGAACAACCCATGGCCTTTTTCAGCAAATCTCTCTTATATGTTGAGCTGAAGTATGGCATATAAGAAAAGCATTCCTATGCATTGGTCAAAGCGTTGAAAGCCTTCAGGGTGTATGTGTTACAGTCTAGCATAACAACCTATGTTCCTAGCAGCAGTGTCAAAGAGATTATGGTCCAGCCAAATAGTGAAGGGAAAAGAGGGAAGTGGATTGTCAAACTATTGGAGTATGACCTGCATATAAAACCCACCAACTAATCAAGGCACAAGGACTTACCAAGTTGTTATCATAATCAAATTGTAAGGTGTAGGAATTGCATCAGACCTTCACCCAATTTGATGCACCCATGATACAGTCTAGACAAGACAACATGCAGGTATTTGAAAACTACTCTTCTTCACCTTGGTATAGAAATGTTATTTACTTTCTACAACACCTACAATGTCCACCAGATTTGAAGAAGACGAGGGTCGGGTCTCTCAAATTAAAATCTATAAAATTCTTCATTTTTAATCAGAACCTGTATTGAAGGGATCTTGTTGGCATCCTATTAAAATGTCTTGATGAAAATGAATCTAAACAAGTCACAACAGATATGCACAAGGGATTTTGTGGAGGACACCAGCATTGGAAAGATATAGCCCTCAAAATCCTAAGGCCACAGTACTATTGGCCCACCCTTTTCTCTAATGTATTCACCACAGTAAGGGCATGCAATGAATGTCAAAAGTTTGCAAGAAAACAAAAATTACTCTCACTGCCCCTGAAACCTATCACTACCAGTGGCCCCTTTCAGCAATGGGGATTAGATTTCATAGGTGAGATAAATCCACCCTCCAGTGGGAAACACAAGTGGATCCTCACTGCCACTGATTACTTTATCAAATTGATCGAGGTTGTGCCCACCAGGAATGGTACTGACAAGGTGATTATGAATTATTTGGAAACCAGTATCTTTGTCAAGTTTGACTACCCTAGAAAGCTTATAACAGACAATGACCATGCATTCAAGTCCAAAGCCATGATTAACTTATATTGAAGCCATAACATTGCCTTGACACATTCCATGCCCTATTATCCTCAGGGGAATGGATTGGTCGAGTCATCAAACAAGACTCTCATCAGGATCATCAAGAAATTGTTGATTGAAAACAAGAAATCATGGGACTCTAAACTTAATTATTCCTTGTGGGTTGATAGGATCGGCACCAAGAAATCCTTGGGAACCTCACCATTTCATCTAGTCTATGGGATAGATGTTGTCTTCCCTACTCAACTCAGTCTACTAGTTATAAAATTCCTACAGGAAGAAATGGAGGAGCCAAATGACATCCAGAGGAGAATATTTCATATTATAGAGGTTCAACAAAAGAGAGAAGTATTGAATCAAATATTGAGGCATACCATAGCAAGATCAAATTATCTTTTGACAAGAAAACCAAGAAGGAGATCTTTCAAGAAGGCAACATGGTCTTGAGGTGGGATGCCAGAAGGGATGAGAATTCTAAGCATGGTAAGTTCGATAACCTCTAGTTTGGTCCTTTTAAGGTGGTTAAGGTTCTAGACAATAATACATTTTTTTTACACAATCTAGATGATACTAAGATTTTTGGAGGCCCATTAAATGGGTGCTTCCTGAAACACTATTTTGCTTGAAATACTAAGGGAAGGTCTCTCTTGTACCATAGATTCTTTCCTTTTTCGTTTGCATTTGATTGGTAAGTTTTTGTGTGAATAAAGACTCCATATCCCAACAAAGGCACTGGGGTGTACATGGCTGACAGACAGTAGTAGATATACATGGTCGACAGACAAAAACATAGGTAAGAGAAGGACAGTGGGAGCAAGTTATTAAGTTTCAAGGCATCAATTTGTTGTTCTCAGTACCCCACAGGGGATTTTGTCCCCCGGGTTGGAGCCAATGTTGAGACCTAAGTCTAGACCTGTTACACATAAAATTTGCACACCTGGGTACCTCGCCCTAAGTGTCGCAAGTGTCATATAAGTGTCTCATACAACTTGACACCATGGAATAACTTATGTCACAATCCATGGTCAATGTGGAGGAGGGATATATTACATGAAGGCCAAAATTCCAAGTGCACATGAATTATTATTAATATTCATGAAAAATAAATTAATTAAGTGTGAGAATCAACCTCACATTTGGTTTCCTATTTTTTAGGGAAGGTGGAGGATCTCATCGATGGTTGAAATATTTCCTCCTTAAAATCCTTGAGAGATATTTCCTTCCTAAAATCCTTAAGAGATATTTTCTATCTAAATATCTTTCATATCCCTTTTTAGTGGATCTGATGAGTGATCCTCTCCATGGTGGTTAAGCCTCCAAATCATATATAATGAGGGCTTTCCATGAAGGAGGATAGTGGATATTTGAGGTATGAAATCTATGGTCTTGGGAGAATAATCAGTGAAAAGTATTGTCATTTTGATCATGGATCGTTCGAGCAAGGGGTTGGACAAAGAGAACTTGGTGAGGCTGCTACATATGCATCTACATTTTGTAAGCACCTTGTTTTGTTCTCATTAATACATGTGCTTGTCCTATTTCCTTCAAGTTTGTGTACATTTGCGTGGACTTGTCTCTTTGGGTGAATCTAGTTTTAAACTAATCATGGTAGAATAGGAAGTATGCTTTGTATTCGTTGTTTATTAGATTGCAGGACTCGTTGAAGGACTTGAAGATCAAGCTAAACCTAGACTGAGCGAGGAGAAACTTCATAAAAAGGTACTCATACTTTCTTCCTCTTTCATATTGACTAGTTTAGCTACATTTAAAGGAATGTCAGTGTTCAAAGTTAGCATTCTTTTGTCTTGGTCATAGGAGTCTAAGATCCAAGAGGACATTCACCTGTCTGCAGGGGAATTTTCCTACAACATAAATTGGCGACTCCAATGGGGATCATTCTAGACTTAAGCCTCTAGATTTTCAAGCTGGGGGCAAAGTACCAACCATCCATGTAGGGTATCCCAATCTTTGGAAATTACGTTGGTTATTTACAAGCATAGTTTAAATTAGTTCCAAGCTTGTGTAAAAATGAAACCAATACCAAGCTTGGTCTTTGTTCTTTCTCACGCTTGAAAAAACATGAGAATGTAACTGAGTAGACTTTTATCACTTTTTAGGACTTGTAAAAGTTATACAAAAAAGGAACCCCCTGGAGTCTCCTTTAAGCTCTTTCTAGACTCTCTAAACATGAAAATATTGTCGAGTGATCTTGCTTCCTTTCACACTCATTTAAAATTTTTTGAAAGGGTGTCTCCTGCGTTGCAGTTTATCTCTTTTTTAGACTTTGGAGACTAGTATTACGAAAAAGGACAACCCTGGAGTCATTTTAAAGTTCTTTTCAGACTCTCTAAACATGAAAAACCATCGATTTTTCCTTCTTTGGATTTGTTAAACTACACATTAAAGGGCCCATATGGGGATGAACCCTTAATTCTTCCAGTTCATTAAACAAAGGAAGAGGAGCTTACCGAAGGTGAGTTATATCGAGCATGTGTTATCGTCCTCGAGCTTGTTAAATTAAAAAGAGGTACTCATCTATCTGGGNGGGGGGGGGGAATTGAAGAAAGTGGGTCAAGTTTTTGAGAATCATTTATGGAAGCTTTTGTTTCCTTTGAACATGGCACTTGTTTGCATCTCGTCTTACAGTTAGGTAATCTGCTTGTCTCTGAGTCATACCAATTCCATGTGTCGCCATACTTTTTTTTCCAGTCGAAGAGTTCTCTTATTGTCGTCACATTACATTTTGGTATTCTTTGAGTCAATGTTGCCAAGTCAGTTTTATGCCTCATCATGTTCAAGGGAAGTTTCACTTCAACCCATCCATCTGCAGTATTACCAGTTTCCATTCCCTGTGCCAGACCATACTCATTTAATTCACCATATTACATCACATCTCTATGTCATTTTCGTGTCGTTGATGAGGGATGTATCAAGGCCCTCCTTTGACGAGTCATTTCCTGTCGACTTCAACACATCATCCAGGAATTAGACTTAGAAAATAGTTAGTACCTTGGGACCTACATGCCTCAATGGCAGGCCTCCTCGCTTCCGACAATTGGTTTACATCATTGACCACTAATCGGATGATTCCACGAATGTTCAACCTAAGCTCATTTATTCACATTCATTGGATTGTACTAGGGTACCTTGGGAGTCATTAACATCACTGGTGATTTCCCTCGCACTTGTTAATGGTTTACATCAATGATCGGTAATCAAGTGGTTTCTACCATTTTCGACATCAAAACATCTATTCACATGGATATATTCATACAATATTGGGATTGGGACGAAGACCTTGGGTTGAGCATTCACTCTATTATCTTCTTTGTCCAGGTTGAGAAGGAGATCATTTGATCCTTTTGATATATCGAATGTTACATAGATCCACATTGTATTGGTATGTGGCTATGTTGTATCATCTTGTAGCTCCAATGTGTATTTATTGTGGCTATGATCAGTTCATGTCATGGAGGTATGGATCCACATTGTATATTTGGTGGCCATATCCTTAGTCAATATTTTTCATGGATCTGCATTGTATTGGTCGACGGTCGTGTTGTGAGTCATGTCGTATTCCGAGCATAGGCATGCCTGCCTCGAAAATGGAACATTTTTTTAATATTGTTTGATGGTTGTTTGCAGCTTCTTCTAGGTTCTCCAACTCCACACCCTTGCATTAAATATTTGTAAAGTGTTTCAGCCATCATTCTCTCTTCTGACCTCACACTTTAGGGGCCATTCTGTTACACATGAAATTTGCACACCTGGGTACCTCGCCCTAAGTGTCGTAAGTGTCGTATAAGTGTCTCATACACCTTGACACCATGGAATAACCTATGTCACAATCCCTAGTCAATGTGGAGGAGGGATATATTACATGAAGGCCAAAATACCAAGTGCACATGAATTATTATTAATATTCATGAAAAAGAAATTAATTAAGTGTGAGAATCCACCTCACATTTGGTTTCATATTTTTTAGGGAAGGTAAAGGATCTCATGGATGGTTGAAATATTTCCTCCTTAAAATCCTTGAGAGATATTTCCTCCCTAAAATCCTTAAGAGATATTTTATCCTTGAGGATCTCATGGATGGTTGAAATATTTCCTCCTTGAGAGATATTTCCTCCCTAAAATCCTTAAGAGATATTTTCTCTCTAAATATCTTTCATATCCCTTTTTAGTGGATCTGATGAGTGATACTCTCCATGGTGGTTAAGCCTCCAAATCCTCTATAATGAGGGATTTCCATGGAGGAGGATAGTGGAGATTTGAGGTATCAAACCTATGGTCTTGGGAGAATAATTGGTGAAAAGTGTTGCCATTTTGATCGTGGATCGTTCGAGCAAGGGGTTGGACAAGGAGGACTTCATGAGGCTATTGCATATGCATCTACATTTTGTAAGCACCTTGTTTTGTTCTCATTAATACATGTGCTTGTCTTGTTTCCTTCAAGTTTGTGTACATTTGCATGGACTTGTCTCTTTGGATGAATCTAGTTTTAAACTAATCATGGTAGAATAGGAAGTATGCTTTGTCTTCGTTGTTTATTGGATTGTAGGACTCATTGAAGGACTTGAAGATCAAGCTCAACCTGGACTGAGCAAGGATAAACTTCATAAAAAGGTACTCATACTTTCTTCATCTTTCCTATTGACTAGTTTAGCTACATTTAAAGGAATGTCAATGTTCAAAGTTAGCATTCTTTTGTCTTGGTCATAGGGATCTAAGATCCAAGAGGACATTCACCTGTCTGCGGGGGAATTTTCCTACAACATCACCCCTGAACCTCCTCTCTCATTTCCCTACACCTTCATAAAAAGCATTCCTCTTATTGTTGGTTAAGTTAGTTTCCCATTACTAAATGACTCATTTTTTATCATTATCTTTCTTGATTGATTCTTTGCACCAATTATTTTTGTTTTCTTGAAGGATAATTGCATGTCGTGGTTTGGGTCTGAAATATTTTTCATCATGTTTACCATTGATTGAGTGTGCAGCAGGTCAACCAAGTCCTTTGCTTGCACAGGAAACATACAAAAGAAAAATGCAACAATTTAGAGTAGTGGATTTCGGACTTAGATTGTGAGAAAATAGACAGGTTCAATTTTCGACGATGGAGATCCAACAATCAATTAAGATCAATGGCTCTTATTCATTTGAGGTTTCAAAATCGCGTGAGGTTTAACAACAAAGCACATGAAGTTTCACTCTGGAACATTGTCACTATAGGATAATGTAATCCAGAACAAGCGCAAATCTTCGAAGTGTCGGAGCCCCGAAGTGCCAGAGCCCCGAAGTGTCGGAGCACCGAATTGTTGAAGTGGATCCTCACTGCCATGTCACTTCGTGAGTTTAGTCATCTAGGAGGTTTTGACCCAGAACAAACACAGAGCCCCGGAGCCCCAAAGTGTCGAAGTCTTTTTTAGCTAATGTCATATGCCACATGTTGATTGATTTCAAATGACATGTGGCACTCATTTATGGTACTTTGGCTACGACATCTACGTTATTTCAAGTAACACATGTCACTCTCATTTTTATGGCATGTCATTAATTGTGACAACAAGATTCAACGTCACTCTGGAAGATTTTCACTCTGGGAGAATGTAATCCAAAGCAAACATTGTTCCCTGGAGAAATTGTTGAAGTTTTGGAGCCTCGAACTACCCCGTCACTCCGGGAGATCATCCTCCAGGAGATATCCATACTCTGCATTCAAAATATCCTGAATGACGAAGAGTCTGAGATGTGTGGCACTCATCTATCGACAACACATGGCATTCATATGTCGATGACGTGAGGCATTCATCTGTCGATGACATGTGGCATGCATTTCAGGCACCTTTGGTTACATCTTATTTACTATTTCAGGTGACATGTGTCACTCTCTTTTTATGAAACGTCACTGACTATGACATCATGTGGCCACGTCATTCTAGGAGATCATCCTCCGGGAGATTCTCATATTCTACAGTCAAAATATCCCAAACGTCGAAGAGTCGGAGTCCTCAAATCCTAAAATGTTTAATGATAAGATATATTAATCTTGGGTTAATTAGCAATAAGCATTGGTTATTGACTTCGCGAGTTTAGTCATTCGGGAGATGTTATACACTGCATTCAAAAGCTCCTGAATGTTTAATTTTTGAAGTGGCTTATCCTCATTAATTGCATGTTTTAAAGTTTTTAAACGAAGCCAAACTAAGGGAATGTCGATCCAGTCTAGGGCATCATATTGCTCGTCTGGCAGCAGCTCGACGATAGTCGACAGTTACAGAACTGAAGCTTCAGACCTGGACCCTACAACACCACAACCAGGAATTGGAGAAGTTGTACTCCATACTCTAGAAGAAGCACCAGAAGACATGATTATTCCCCCCAGGAGATAAGCTAAAGAAGAACACTACCAACACATCTAGTTATCTCCCAATGGCCTCCAATAATGTGCATGGATACAAGCACTCGACTCGGAATCAAGTTCTATCAGTCCTAATTAGTTCTTTCAAATCTCAGTTCACTCCAGCATTTGCATCAGTTTAGTTTTATCATTAGCAATAGTTTTAATTGTTTAATTCAAGAATTTTTAAGGCACAATAAGTGGTCATCTATGAACCACCTCTTTGCTAAGTTAAGTTTGAAGTATACATTACTATACTCCAGAAGTATTTACTTAAGTCAATAAGTTGTTTGTCAACTGATGGTGTAGAGTTAAGCCTCAGTTCCAAATGGTCGAGAGCCTCTACATCTTTGATAAATAGGCAATTTTTGTATGTTTTGAGGGTTCAGTTTTTGGGGAAAGAATATCAATACATGAAGCTGGTTGAACCTGTTCTATGATGGATTACATCTCTCTACCTAGTGAATATACTTTTGATGACAGTGTTTTTGTCCAAATATTCATGTGTTTTTTATCTTATCTTGAATGCAGTTTTTGATCTGTGCGAAGTACATTTCATTTCCTTCAGCTATTGTATAACCTATCTTTACTAATATGCAACATGTAAAATAACTAATGCTTTGGTGAAGATTTGTTTTTATTGCAACCTGTGGGAGTAATTGTGTTTTTGATACATGTTTAATGTCTTGAAATGATATTTTAAGTATTAAACTTCTTGCAGCAGATTATTCATTGAGTGGTTTGTTGTTTCCCTTTGTTTTTACCTCTATTGTTTCACTTGTCTGTCATTTGTGTGCCACCAGCAAAGGAGAACCCTCATCTATATCATTTTTCCAACCCAACCATGCTCTTGTCTTAGTAAAACCAACCCTCTAACTGACCAAGAAAATCAGAAAACCAATCATTCTAAACTTGAGGTGGCCTAGCTCTTCCCTTTAGAAGTCAAGTGTAGACTTTAGGACCAACATCAGGGAAGACCTAAGCTCTGATACCACATGTTAGGAAATGCAGGGCACTTCCACACTAATCCTAACAAAAGAGAAGAATAATTTAATCAAGAAAGAAAATGACACAAGAAATCACACAGTACACCGAGATTTTACCTTGGAAACCCTTAACCGGGAAAACCAACATTTCTTTGAGCATTATGCTCTCATGTTGTCTTATTCATTCAGAATAAAAAGTTACATGTCTAAACTTTGTCCATACCTAAGACATAATTGACATCATACCCTCTTGCACAGGAAAGAACAACCCTGTAGCCAAATCAGCTTACATAAACATGACCAGTAGCCTACGATTTACCATGCATTAGCATTACAGCATTAGCTTTCTCACATTAGCCTTTATGTCCTTAAAACAGGAAAAACCCTAAATATTGTCACCCAAAAGAGGTTACAGATCCATGAATATAATTGGATACAAATCCCGCAAATCTCAAGATTTCGTTACAGTCAACTCCAAGTTGGGTTTACCAATCGACTACCAGTTAGCCTTCATTTGTTCTCTAGTCGGTCGTCTCACGCCCGCACTTCAACCTCTTGTCGTTTGACTTTCTGTTAATATCTTCAACTTCGACTTTACCCAGTAAACTTTCTCGACCTTCTACTTGTTGTCGATCTACCTCGACTTCGACCTGTTGTTGATCCACCTCGACTTCGACCCGCTATAGATCCACCTCAATTTTGACTTGTTGTCGATGTTGTTGATGTTGTCGATCTACCTCGACTTCGACCGTCGATCAATTCGCCTCGACTAGACTTTTACTGCAAGGAATATAACAACCCAACACTGATGATCTAGCCTATGAAGAGTCGTTATACCTTCAACAGTCTAGTTATATCTCTTTTTGACCCGATCTTTGTATTCAAGGGCTACTTGCAGTTGATCTAACCATTGAAATAACTCTTCAGGGAACTTATCCCAAGAGATCTCGTATTGGTCACTAGTAGGGTCTGAATGGAAAACAATATCCTTCACAACCCTAAGGCTTTTGTGTATAAAATCTTCCTCATGCCTTATGAACACATCACACTTCCTTTCCCACCAGTTTTCAACATCATACTTGTAGATCTGATGAGGCATCCTCTAAAAACTCCTTATAAATATCGTTCCTAGCAAGAGAACCATTTGTTGGTGCAAGTTTGAGACCAGGGTTCTTGTTGGTTACCAACAAAGAGTACCGTTGTAGTCTAGGTACATTGGCATATTCAACCTTCCGTGAGGGAAGGAGGTGTCACCCAAAGCATCGCCAAGACTTATAGGATGAAGGGATTTATGAAGAGTGCAACACCAAATCTACTTCTATACTACTCAAATCCATAAGTTAACTAGTAATATTAAGTTGTGATACCATTCAAATAACATTAGAAAAGGAAAAGAATAAGAAAAAACACAAAAACATTATAGATCCATTTATAAAATGAAAGATAACCCTGGAAAAAAAATTGTAGGCCCCAAATCATATCATTGTATTAGCATGAACCATTCTTACATCTTATATCTCCACATATCTCTTCTCAAAGTACCTAGATCTACAATATAACATCTTGCACAACACAATCTACTTCTCCATAAATCATTACAAACTCAAAATATACTATGGATGGAACAGTGATACTGACATAGATCATTACATCACTCGATCATGACAATACCAAAAATAACCCAAACCAGAAGATAGACAATAGTGCCAACACCCAACAGTTACAACAATAGAAATAGAATCATAAGCATCATTAACCATTTTTCATTACAATGTTGTCCTCTTTATACTTTTACATTTTTGACAAAGTACATTGACCGTATCAAATCCGCTCTTCTCTGCTTCCTGTATTCTTTAATCCGCCCACAATATTTCCTTTTTCCCCTGCTTACGAAGCTTATATTTGTTGTGTTGTTCATTTGACTACTTCCACTACTTCTGGACTTCTAATTGTCATGCGGTTAATTTGAGTTTGTCTGTCACTTCTTTTATCCTTATCCATTTCCAAAAATGAAGGACCCAACAATGGTAGCAGACTTTAATTCCACTTTCATTGTATTCATCCCAAAGTCCAATTAGTTATAACCTATATCCTTACATAGTTGTGTTTGTAAAATCATTTTGGAAATCATTTATCTAGCGGTCAAGAGGATCTTTTTTAATTTAAGCTCTCATGAGTAGTTTGGATTCTTGTCTGGTAGATAGATACATGAGTAAATTAGGGTATCCCAATATGGTATACACTCAATTAAAACCAAAAATATATCATCTATGATCATTTAGTTGGATTTTTCAAAATCCTATCACATAGCAAGTTGGTTTTATTTGAGAATGATGTTGATTCACCTACGGTTTGATGTTCACTGTGTAAATTGGGCCATGAGTTGTGTGTCTTCAATTTCCTTTGCAATATTAACTAATGGTTCTCCCTCAAATTTTTTCAGACCTAGTAGGGGGCTAAGGTGGGGTTTCCAATTATCTCTATTGTTATTTCTCATTATTGTGGAGGGGTTGAGTAGAGCACTCATAGAAGCAAAAAGATCTATCTCTTTCAAAAGCATCAAAATTGGAAGTAGTAGTGTGTGTGTGTGTGTGTGTTCCATCTACTTTTTGTTGAGGATATTCTACTTTTTGTGATGTTTTAAGGAAGGATTGTGTACATCGTAAAGAGATGATTAATCTTTATTGGACATCAACATGCATTAAAGAAATTTTTAGGTCAAAAATGGGCCTCAAAATAAAATAAAGTGCTATCAACATCAACTTTAAAAGAACCAATAGGATTCTAGATGATGATGTCAACCACAAGGGAAAATAGTTTCCAATGGAAAGGGAAAAAACTATATTTTTTTATCATATTTTTTACTTATCTCCTTGATTTACTCAAATTTCAAATGTAGGCACTAGTTGGATGCGGAAATGAATTAAGCATCCCATGAGTACCCACTCTGCATACATTTAATAGACCCACAATGAGATAAACTAGAAACACATAAAAAATAAAAATAAAATAAAAAACAACGAGTACCCACTCTACATACATTTGTTAGACCCACGGTGAGATAAACTAGAAACACATAAAAAATAAAAATAAAATAAAAAACATATTTCTTTAAAGAAACATGTTTTTTTCATGTGATTCCAGTTTATCTCATTGTGGATAAGAAACACACATTTTCATGTATTTCTAGTTTATCTCACTGTGGGTAAGAAACATGGTTTTTTTCATGTATTTCCAATTTATTTCACTATGGGTCTATCAAATGTATGAAGAGTGGGTACACGTTGGATGAGGAATTCAATTCCTCATGCAACAAGTTCCTACACTTGAAATTTGATTAAACTTATAAGGAGATAAGTCGAAAATATGATATAAAAAAATTAGTTTTCTTTCTTTCCCTTTGAAAATCTATGACTCTTGTTTTATTATTTTAACTATTATTTTATTATTTTCCTTAGGAGGCTCGCTTTAGACCTCAACATTTGTCTAATTAGTATGTTGGTTAATATGCAAAAGTCAACAGTTTATTTTTATGGGATTGAGGATTATAAGGTTCGATTTTTCTCTCAATTATTTCCATTCCAGATGATTGATTTGAAGACTAAGTTGAAATACTTAGGGTTTTACCTCAAGCCCAATAACTATGGGAAAGAAATTGGAACTGACTTGTAGCTAAGATGGAGAAGAGGTTATATGTCTGGTACAATTGATGGTTATCTCAAGGGGGTTGACTTGTTCTAGTAAAGTTTATCCAAGAGGTAATCCATGTATATTAGATGTCCTTAGATTTTATTCCCAAAGGTGTTCTAGATAAAATTAGACAAATCAGTTATAGATTTGTATGGTCTATATGTAGAGAGAAATTGAAGTCCTCTGGTCAAATGGTAACATTTATCTCTACCAAGAGATCTTGTGCATCGGGAATTAAAAACTATACACTCATTCCATAAATATTTGTCTACCAAATGTGTTTAGAGGTTGATTGGGGGTACAGGACTATGGTGAAAGGTTGTTACACAAAACATATTTCTCCGTACTCAATAAAATATTGGATCACAAAATGTTGGCACAGGGGCAGACCCAGGGTTCAACGCTTCAACAACGCACCAATAAAACCCTAAATATCGGCCCTTTTAGCAACACCTGCGAAGCATATGAAGTCTCACCCGAGGTAGAGGCAAGGGGGGTTGCAGGACTCAAGTGTCTACAACCTAGATGGGACACAGATCTACTATCACAATATTCAACAGAGCACTTTATCAAATAATATTCATTAGTCTTTAACTCCTTTATCCACATCCCAGGTTAAAACCCTAGTTACAGAACAGTGCAGTAGCAAGCATATCTAACCATTCAGCACATAGCATCAAAGAAGATATAGAATTCATTCAGATCATACCCACTAAACATTCATAAATCTATCTATTATAACAGTGCACTAAGAAAATACATGAACAATATGAACAATCATGGCACAAAGCGGATAGACACAGGATATATGTGGTTCACCACAGTGTGGGGCTACGTCCACCAACTCTTCTTCTTCTTTATTATATTCTTCCAATCGTCTTACATGGACAGAGCCACAAAACCAACTCTGCATAGGACTGGAGATCTGCTCCCACCTCGCCAGATCCACAACACATAGCCTTCTTACAATCACTTGCACTTATCCCTGCAAGTTCTCAACACACGGTATGCACGAAGCCTTCTTACAATTCATACAAGACTTGCACTTAGCAAAATCCCCTACATATAATGCACAAAGCCAACTCAGATCTCTATGATCTCGTGGCTCCCTTTCATACATCGCCTAGCTACTTATTTATACATTACAAAATGGGGCCTAAACATGGGAAAACACATGGGTCGACATCCCATACCTGTTACATAAACCCTAAAACCCAAAAAGCCCACAAAAGGGGGCGAGATCCCATGATCTCCGCTTCGCCTGGGCGCTCTGTCTTCGACCATCCTGTCAAAGTCCCAAGAATGGTCAAACACAACCAAGGTTCTCCAAAACTTGGTCGAGGGACAACAGACCCCCAACACTCACCTGTGACTCATCCCGAGTCACTTTGATCTAGGAAATTCTACTTCGAAGGCCTCGAGCTTGGCTCGAGCTGCCTTGAATTACTGCTTCGCCAGAGCCTCCTGTTCGACGAACTCCTGAATGAATTTCTCGGTGACATACCCTTCTAAGCATTGTTCCACTGTGGTGACCACTTGTTCCAGCTATGCACCTTGTCCCTTGATCTCTTCAAAAAGTGTGTAGGCTTCGTCATGCATCGACTAGAGTCTCTGGGTCACTTCCATGACTCTACTCTGAATGGAATTGACATGTTGTTGAACTGCATGCACCTCCTGTGAACTTTTCATCTTCTCTACCACTAAAAGTAGCGTCAATTGTGCTTGCACTGTCGATGCCTATTGTTTTGCCTCCTGGAGTTGTGACTACATTGTCCTCAGTTCCAGGTCTTCTACAAGGCGCTCATAGGTTTGCGCACTTCAGTTACTTAGTTTCTTGCATTCTAAAGCCAATGCCTTGATTCTTTCGACTGTGCTTCTGGCAGTTTCTTCCCTTTGATCTCTCACTTCCTACGGAGTGCTCGACACTGCTTGCAGTTCCAGTTCTGCTACTCTTTCTTGAAGTTGTTGAATGGCTTCAGCAAGCTTCCACACTTGGCTCTCAGTTGTCTCTTCTTCCATCTATGCCAGGCCCAACACAGAGCGAAGTACTCTAGTTACTGCTTTTCTAACCCCAATCTGCTCCGTGAGCAGCTGGTCTTTTTCTCTCTAGATCTACTCTTCGTTTTCTTCCAACTTTGCTCGTAGGTCATCTTTCTCTTGTTGTGCAACCCGACGTTGCTCTGGGGCTTCCTCCTTTTCTTGTTTCAAGGCCTTTGTGGACTGTTCTTTTTCTTCCTGTACTTGTCGAAGGCGAGCCTCTATCACATCTGCTAATCTGCGTAGTTGGGCAGGCTCAACTCCCACTTCTATATCTTCTGATGATGACGTCACAGTGGACATTGCGGCTCGAATAGAGGGCTTGTTGTACCCCTTTCAACTCTGCCTCGATCATGTCATACATTGTCTCCTTCTTGGCTTCGTTTTGTTGCAAAATATCCTCTGAAGTGTCTGTTATAGCTGCAATGATGAGGTCAATATCATCCATTGTGACACAGTCTATGACTGGGGCTTATTGGCTCGTGACTTCTTCTGTGTTGAAGGTTTCTTCGGAGAAACCTTTATTTTCTTTGATGTCTCAGCCTCCGTAAGGGGATGCTTAGGTGGTGTCACTCCTCCCTTTTATTTCTTGTCTTCTTCCCCTTCCTTCTCTTGGTTTACTTCGTTGCCTCCTCCTCCTCCAAGTGAATCAGATGCAGTTTCCTCTGATGCATTGTTTATTTCTTGCACCTCTTCCTTATTCTTCTTCTTCTTGGCGTTGCTCGGTCTATCATATTCTTCTCAGGTGACCACAGGACTTCCGATGATATCGGGGTTGGAGAGATTTGTCTGCTCGACTGGTATAAGGAATTCAGTCGACCATTCCTTGGTTATCTCCTCCATGTCTTCATCGATTAATTTGTAATATGACTGCAGCTCCTCCTTGCTTTCATCTCTGCACGCAGTGATGTAAATGAAGTGCCTGTCTACACGAAACTTCATTATTGGCCTGTAAGTATGCAAGGTATTCGGAGTCATTTCAGGGAATGACTCAATGGATCGCGTGAGCTGTAAGTAGTAAGTGTGGAAGATAGCATTCAACTGCCACTGCTTTGCCATATCGCTTGAATACCACAAGGTGGTGAACCTCACGACCAGTGGTTCGGATGGCTAGACTTCTAGGAAGGTCTCTCCCTTCGACATCTCCTAAGCGACAAAGGAAACAAGAATCAGCAACCAGCTAAAGTGAAACTTGTATCCTTGGTCCTGCACTTCACGACAATCCTGCTCCAACTGGTTGACGAGGTAGCTTGCCCAGTTCATTTGCATCCCTTCAACGCACTTTCATGTGACGTGGACGATGAACCCCATGACTTGTGTTGGTCTCTTCTTCCTGAAGAGCTTACTAGCGATCAACTAGCAAGCTAGGCACACTGCGCCATCTTGGATGACTAACCACTCATATAATCCTTCCTTGGTTTGAAATGTTATCTTATACTCATCCCTTTCTCGGATCCAGATATAGTGATATTCATTCTTCAAATATCTCTTGCTAAAGTGGAGTCTACCTTGTAGCCCCGCTTCCCCTTCTCCACATTGTCGTAGGTGTTCTTTATTCGTTGGGCTAGGGCACGAACTGCACCCTTCCATGGGTAGAATTTATGTGGGTATGATCCCTACATGCTTAATCCAGTGATCATGTGGATCAACGTCGGATCCACAGTCATGCGCCTGTCTAACCATAGATAACCTCCATGGTAGCATGACAAGAGGTGTTTAACACATGCATTAACCTCCTGATGTCTGCCGAAGTGGGGTATCTTCATGATGTTGAGGATGGTGGACCTCGCGATCTCCTTAGTCCATGGTTGGGGGACTATCTTCGGCTTCTTCCCCATTGTCTTTGTCAAGTACTTATGTGGTGCGAGAAACGCATAGTTCTTCCTATCTTCCAGGTTAAATTCGTTGATCTTAAGGTCAGGGATCAGTCCTAGTTGTGGTCCCACTGCGTGTATCCCCTTCGGGAGGTACGCATTGATGAGGGTGTACTCAAAATCTCTCGAAATGTTGTCATGACTAACTGTGCCAGCCAAAAGCAGGATGTAGTCAGGCAAGACCGATGGGATGAGCTTCGCATTCACCAGGTCATCGCGGTGCTTGCTTCTCTTCTTCATCGCGGTTTGGGATGGCCCAGATCGACTAGATCATCGTGCAGTCAAGGGGATGCTTGCAATCCTCCTGTCGATGAGGCTTGTACTCCTGCATACATGACCTTCTCATCCATAAGGTCGATCAAGATTTCTTCTACAAACTTCTCTATTACACTACGTTCGCTCGACATACACACTTGTGTTCAAATGATCGGGTAGGCGAACAGATGCTTAAGGTAATAAAAACGGGTGGCGAGATCTCAATAAGTACAATGCAATAGCAATCAGTTCTTGTGGGCTTGGATAATCACAATTTGAAAAAGTGTCTGAGGTGATACATTCAATGGATTAAATAGACAAAATCGTAACGGATTCCTCCAATGTCCAGGAATGCCTCAATCCATCTGTTATGGCGCGGTCCCAATGGTCCAATGGCAATATTTCCGGCAATAACTGCGTTTCTAGCCGTTCCAGAGCGTCACTATAACGGTCTGGATGCCTCCAACAGTTATATTGCTTCGTCGTGGCGAAGTGTCAGTCTGCGTTGTTCTACTATTCCGGCGAGGTTCAAGTTCTGCAAGCCTGCTTTCTGCGAAGTCTTCTCTAGAACCTCGTGCAATTTTTCTAGCTTTGCTTTCTTTTTGCTGAGCTTTCTAGCCTTCTTTCCTATGATCTGAGTTGTTGGATCCCTCTTTCCATTTTTATTCTTATCTGCTCTTAGCATAGTAACTTCGCACTGTTGAGGGTATTTTAAAGGGTTTAAGTGGAATACCTCTTCTCTTATTACTTCAGGGGTAGGTGCTCTTCTCTCGTGCATGGATAGGTTCTTTCAACCTTCTTGTGTTCTGTCAACCTCGACAGTTAGTTCTCTAGCCCTTAGTTGCTTCGACTTGTCCTCATGTTCTTATATTAAGTGTGTTATTCTCCTAGCCATGAAATCCATTAATTCTTGCTTTTTTTGTTCTATAGCTTCCTCTTCTTCTTTCCTTCGGATCTGATATTTATCAATCTGAGTCCTTCCTAACAAAAGTGGAAAAGGAGTGTTGTTCTCAACAAACTTAACGACCTTGAATTCTTCTCTCGTCGATGCTCCATGAGAAACCATAGGTACATGATTAAGTCTTCCACATAGGGTTATCATCTTTCCTTTAAACAATCCTATTCCTCCCAATGAAGGAATCATAGCAGGCTTTCCCAAAATTTCCCAAGTACTTTATGTCATGATATTCACATGTGTTTCCTCATCCAAAACATAGTCTATGCCGAAGTCTCGTATTTTTATTTCTATGCACTCCTTCTCTTTTAAGATCTCTGGTAAACTAATGTCTCTATGATCACTTAGGGTTTCTTTCATCTGTAATAATATAGTTTATGATTCTTTCTGGTGTTCTAGCATATCCTTAGTCTCTTGACCTTCTTCGTGGTTTTCTTGTCTCATATTCATCTTTTCAACTTTAGCTAATCATTCTAATACAATCCAAAACCTCATGACCAACAGATTTATAGCAAAGGCAAATAGGACCTATACCAGGGCATTCCTTAGCAAGATGTCTCGGTCTTATGCAACTATAACAAAGAGTCAATCCTCTCTTTATCTTAAACAATCCCCAACCTTTCCTATATTGGGCATTGGGATCACAGTGATGAACCTGCAAAAAATTCTTTCTAGGATCTTGCATCCACTTGTTAGTTCAAAAATTATTTCTATGCATAGGAATAACATATATTTCATTATTTCTATCAGATTTATTCATACCAAATCTTCTCTCTTCTAGTTGTGCCCTAGTTTTCAGACTAGGACAAAATCTATCAAACATACCTAGATCCATTCTTTTGAAACAAAAATTTCCACTTATCTTACCTTTACCAGAGCACAAAGCTTTAAGATCTTACCTCTTTTCTTCAGATTCTATTCTCTTCTTAGCACAGAGCTTCATAATTCAAGTAGAATACTACACACTAACGCAACAGATCTACGCACAAAGATTTCTCTTCTCTTCAATTCCCAACAATCACAGTTTCGGGTCCCAGCAACGGAACCATTTGTTGGCACAGGGGAAGACCCAGGGTTCAACGCTTCAACAACGCACCAACAAAACTCTAACTATCGGCCCTTTCAGAAACACCTGTGAAGCAGATGAAGTCTCACCCGAGGTAGAGGCAGGGGGGGTTGCAGGACTCAAGTGTCTACAACGTAGCTAGGACACAGATCTGTGATCAAAATACTTAACAGAGCACTTTAGCCAATAATATTCATTAGTCTCTAACTCATTTATTCACATCGCAAGTTAAAACCCTAGTTACAGAACAACGTGGTAGTAAGCATATCTAACCATTCAGCACATAACATCAAAGCAGATCTAGCATTCATTCAGATCATACACACTAAACATTCATAAATCTATCTATCATAACAGTGCACTAAGAAAATACATGAACAATATGAACAATTATGGCACAAAGCGCATCGACACAGGATATACGTGGTTCACCCCAGTGTGGGGCTACGTCGACCAACTCTTCTTCTTCTTTATTATCTTCTTCCAATCATCTTACATGCACAGAGCCACAAAGCCAACTCCGCATAGGATAGGAGATCTACGTGCACCTCGCCAGATCCGCAACACAGATCCTTCTTACAATCACTTGCACTTAGCCCTGCAAGTTCTCAAAACACAGTATGCACGAAGCCTTCTTACAATTCATACAGGACTTGCACTTAGCAAAATCCCCTACATATCTTGCACAAATCCAACTCAGATCTATCTGATCTCTCATATCTCTTTCATACAGCGCCTAGCTACTTATTTATACATTAAAAAAGGGGGCTTAAACATGGGCAAACCCATGGGACAACATCCCATACCCATTACATAAACTCTAAAACCCAAAAATCCCGCAAAAGGGGGCAAGTTCCTGTGATCTCCACTTCGCCTCGGCGCTCCGTCTTCGACCAACCTGTCGAAGTCCCAAAAATGGTCAAACACGACCAAGGTTCTCCAAAACTTGGTCGAGGGCCAACACAAACCAAATAAATAAATGGAAAGATGGTTCTATTATTTGGAGAGTGATTGATCCAAATTGGATCCTCGTCAAAATCTCTTTCTAAACTTTGTTGTAAGAATTTCATTTTTTTTGTCAAAGTTGAGAAAATGTTCAAAATTCCCTTGGAAGTTGAAACAAATCATTGTGGTGGTTGGCCTTACAAAGAAACCCATTAAAAATGAAGGTTGTGGTAAATAAGAGCATTGAGGGGAATAAATAGGAGGAAATGAAGAAGCGTAATAACATAGATAAGAGCTGAAAAAATAGACTGCAAGTTGATGATTGGAAGAGAAGAAGAAATTGAGTTTGTCCCATGACGAGTGAAGATTGTTGTTGAGCCATGGACATCTACAAATTTCCTATCAGCGAGTAACAATACATTAAATATATGTATAGCTCACCCTTTTGTAATCATTTTCCTACTTAATAAAATCCCCTAGAACCTAGTTTTCCCATTTGGATTTCTAGTGTAAAAAAATATCTCTATTGTCTCATGGTGTTAATGGATGTGCATACTTGATGTAGTTTTGGTTTTAATATGTTCTTTCATTATATGTACACCATGAGAACTATAACAAAGCTACAACATAATCCTATCTCTTTTCATTGGTTTAAGTGATTGCTTGAGTGTTGGAATTGGTTGAGTGTATTGTTGGTTCACTATTTAACGATATTCTACAATCAATCTTGCAATTGCTTCTTGATAGGTGTTTATTATTTTGTGGTGGGTTTCTATAAGTACACATATTTTCAATTAGTTCCAACACCATACACTAAACAATTATTGTATTCTCCCATTATTCACGTATTTGACCACTAAAGTATAGCTACAATACTTACATGTGTCTTCCATTTTATGTGTGGATAGAACCTACAACTTGAGAGAAAATTTGGAGAGCCTTTGTTGAACAAAGGTGTGTCTATTGAAGCCAACAATCGATTAGTGAACCAAATATGAAACAGAGCCATTATTTTTTATGCATATTGGTGATTAGCATCAGAGAGAATTATTTATTTTTGTAGAGATCCATGTTAACACAATGGATAGGCCATAGGCCTACTATTTATAGATCATAAGGTATTAGAAGGATTTTGTTAGATACCTTGAAGGAGCTGCCATGGACAAAACCTTGAAGAGGGAGAAGTTGGAAGAGATGAAATAATTCAACAGGTAGATCCAAGAGGAAAGTTGTTATTGGAGGTAGAAATTGGATGAGATGGAAATGGAGTTTGTCAAACACTAGGACTCCCTCACCGCCATGAGGGAATAATTAGAAAGGATTAGATTGTATTTATTTCAATTGGGGGAGAAATTCACTCAACTCGATAATTGGCAAGAGGAGAGGTTCATCAAAGTGACTGCTCAATTATACCAAGATTTATCATTGAAGGAAGAGGCCTTGAAGAAACTAGAATAAATTGTCCAAGAGACCAAACAAGCCCCTTCAATTTACACTATGGAATCTAGCACCATAATAGAGTCAAGCATGATAAACTCACCTTCCAAGACCCTTCCTCAAGATACCTTTGGTGACTTTGAAAATCACACTAGAGGCATTGGTTCCAAGCTCATGAGGAAAATGGTCTAGGAAAGGAGGGCCAAGGGATTATAATCCCCATTGTATCTCGACAAATACTTGAGCATGAAATCCTTGTATCCAATGGACAAGAATCCAACACAAGTTCATCTCAAACTACCTTCATCAAGACAATAGGAACCAAAAAAGAAGCCATTCCCATGGAGGAAAAGGAAGTTGGAAAAGGAGTGTGCAATGAGCCACTCAAATATGCTTGTAGAGGCTTAGAAGAGGGCAGCAAAGAGATGATCTTGCCATCCATATCTACTCCAACTCTTGGGGGACCAAGCAACCAAGATGGAAATCATCATCACAAAATGAAAAGGTATAGCATAGTATCTTTGGTTTGTTTTTGTTGCAATAAAATGGGTCATAAGGCTAGAACTTGTTGGCACTCTAGAAGGCCAAGAAGCCCATTTAGGAACTATTTCCAATACTATAGATTAACTAAGCATTGGTAGGAAAAATGTTGGAGGCTTCACTTGAAACCCCATCCCAAGAACTAGACAACCTAGAAGAAAGCTTGAAGAGTCAAGTTCAAGGGGAAAGAGGATCTACTTGCAGTTGCATCCCAAGGAGCAGTGGTTGTCCAATGACCTATTGCAACAATGAATGTCATCTCTATCCATGAGATGAAAAACAAGCTTATGCAAAAGGAAACCCCTTTTCAACTCTTCTCTTCCATATTACAATGAAGGCATCCTTTCTCAGAGATTTGTCAAAGGATGCTTAAAGGAAGAGAAGAAGAAGATTGAAGGGAATTGAATATTTTGGGTACCAAAAGCCTACAAATGGTATGGTGTGATATGAATTGGATCCTCATCAAAATCTCTTTGTAAAATTTGTTGTAAGCATTTAATTGTTTTTTGGAAAAGTTGAGAAAATGTTCAAAATTCCCTTGAAAGTTGAAACAAACCATTGTGGTGGTTGAACTTCCAAGGTAGCCAATTAAAATGGAAGGTTGTAATGAAGAAGGGAATTGAAAGCAATATAGAGAAGGAAATTAAAAAGGGTAGTAGCAGAGATGAGAACTCAAAGAAGCATCATGCTTGATGATCAAAGGAGAAGAAGACATTGAATATGCCCCACGATGAGTGAAGATTGTTGTTGAGCCATGGCCATGTGAAAATTTCCTGCCATTGAGTAACAATACACTAAATGTGTGTATAGATCACCCTTTTGTAATCAATTTCCTGCTTAAAAAAATATCCTAGAACTTGGTTTTCCCATTTGGATTTATAGTTTTAAAAAAGTCTTTATTGTCTCGCGGTATTAATATAAGTTGTGAATACTTTATGGATTTTTGGTTTGAATGTTTCTTGCATTTTGTGTAAACCATGAGAACTATAATAGAGCTATAGTGTAATCCTATCTCTATTCATTGATTTAAATGATTGATTGAGTGTTGGAATTAGTTGAGTGTTTTTATCCCCATTTTGTGGGATAACTAAGGAGATCATGTCTCGAGGCCCTTAGGTTGCATATATGGAGTGCCAAGAGACTTCATGACCAGCAGTGTCCACTTGCACATACAAAATCCTACTCCATCACCACATTTTATCGATTTCCAGTGCATCCACCATACCAGCGAGCTTCTGGAAGGAAGAAGGGTCTTTATCCATGCGGTACAAGTCAAGTATTGTGGAAAGTAATCACCCTAATATTTGAGGCATTTGAACATGTTGTATTTGAGCTACTTTTGATTATAGAGCGCCTGCTTGGTAGTATGCCTTTGCTATTGTTTGACCTTGGTGAGTGTCATAGATTTCCTATTGGGTGGCCAACCTTTAGGAAAGGTTTGTGACTGGGGGTCCCTTGAGGGGTTATCATACCATTCCCGACCATACTTACCACTTACGCTCATTTCACTCCCATCATATTGTCCTCTTCTAGGTCCTTTGACTTTAGTGACCCAAGAAGGGCATGTACCTCATTCCATGGGAACAAGGGGATGAATGCCTAGAGGGATTGTTGTTGGTTAAAAAGATAAAATCCTATATATATTTACCTTCTAAATGCTTCATTTAGGGATCCCTGAGAAAGAAATAAAATGCTTCTATGTAAGAAAGGGGGACCTACAAGAATAAATGAAAACGAATTCTTAAGGGGTTAGTTGGAGGATAGGAGGTCTCATCATGAGTCATCCTATCATGATCGTGGATATTCAATAGTATGACATTACCATCATATGGTCACCAAGCCAGGGTAGTGGCTCTCAATTACACAACTGAGAGAAAGGGGGTCTCATCACGAGCCAGCCTTCTCATTTCTGTGAGATATTTGTGAGTGGCACTATCATTATATGGACACCATGCTAGGAAAGTGGCCTTCAACTTGTTCCTTAAAACATGAAAGAAACAAATAATGGCAAGAACATGGGCTTAGAAAAAGTTCATTGCAAACGAAGGTGCCACACACCCTCTAGAAAGGCACCCATGAATGAGATAATATGAGCCATTGTATGTCATGAAACTCAATGACCAATAAAGTCTAAACCCCTTCCACTTCATCATCCATTACATAAACTTGAAAGTACATCCTTGGGAGCATCCCCTACTTGAGGGATTTGGTTAACCCAATAGGACTCCTATGACACCCCTCCCATACTTAAACTTGGTCAATCGTAGAGGGTTTTGAGCATTTGTTTAATTTGATGAGGTAGTTTTGATGCACATGTTTAGGTGCCTTGCAAATTATACATGGTTTACACTTGTCATGGTATCTTTGACTTGAGATGTTTGGAGGGCATACCCTTTTGTTTTGCAGGACCTTGTTGGTGGAAAATTTTGGAGGAGCAAGCCTAACTTGGGCTTCCATGGGGCTTCAAGCCCATAGGTTGGATTCCAAAGGCCCACATGTCGTATGACAAGGATGTGCCTTTGGAGGCCTAAAATACATCATGGATGACATGACCTAGCCCTCACATGCCAAACGTTTTGCCTGGGAGAGGCAAAACGTCACTTTTGGAGGCTTGATGTCGCCTAGAGGAATAGGGTTTGGTGATGAAGGTGTTGTTTAATGAAATGTGGCACATTTTGAAGGAATGAAGATTTAATACGATCAAGAGGGGACTTGGATGAGTGACAAATGGCCTTTGGAGGACTATCCATGCACCTACTACCCCAACGACTTCTTCAAAGTGACAAAACGTCTCCTAAGGGGGTGACGTCACCTTATTCTAGGGTTTCTTTTGTGTAAAAGTGGATTTTAAGATGAATTGTTTAATATTATTTTGTTGCAAGGGGTAATATAAAGGTTATGGACTCCTTGTATTATGTTTTACCCTTGCTAATGTGGAAAAACTATGTGATAGACATTTTGTATAAATAGAGATCTTGAAATCTCATTTTGAATCATAACTCTCCCATTATGAAGAGCTAAGGACTAAACATTTTGCTAATCTTGAAGCTTTTGTTCTCTTGTGCTATGGTATGGTGCCTTCTTTGGCTATGGACTTGATGATGATGATGTGCTAGCTCTTTGAGGTCTTTTTCTAGCTATTGTGGTGGTTTATCTTGGCATGTTATGGTTTATCTTGTTGTTATTGGATTGGTAAGACATTTTACTTATTGATATCATTTGTAATTCAAGCTCAAGGTTGATTTTGCTAAGTCTAAGTAGGAAGTATAAGTGCATACACCCCTACTCTAGCTCCACCATAAATTTAAGCATAGAATTATTGTTTGCAAGGGTTTGCTAAGGAAGTATAAGGATATATACCCCTTAGTTTTAAACCCTAGCTAGTTTACTTGCCTTGGGGAATAAGAGCATTTATATCCCCAAAGAGGTAGTAGATATAGCTCCTTTTTTTGACCCCATTAACCCATAATAAAAGGCACTAGTCATTGCATTGGAGAAATAAAGCGTTGCATTGGTAAACATGAAAAGTTGATGTTTTAAAGTTCTCTCACTTGGACATTGTTCTTTGAGCCCTAGGCTATATTGCCTCATTGAGGCATCCTCTTTCACCCACTAAAACTTGATGTTGTTAAAAAACTAACCTAGAGCCATTAGGGTTGCAGAAATCTAACCCAACTCCTAAACTAACCCTAAAAATTGGCTATAACTTTTCCCTAACAAATTACTAACCCTAGCACACTTTTTGAGCTAGTTTTGTCAATGTTTCATCAAAACCTGCACAGGAGACCTAGCTAAAGCAAGTAGAAACAAAGATTATCAAGAAAGGACAAGAGATTCAATATGGAAGAATGATAAAATATATCCACACTACTCCAATGATTTAATCAATTATGATCATTGTGATTCAATGAATGAGTGGAATACACTCATATATGGGAAAGAACATTCCATAATTAAGAAAAGAAATAAAGCAGTTAGCTTTCCTTAGGAATGCATACATGCATAATAGTGATGATCTAAATTGAAATTCTAAAATATAACTAGTCAGTTAACTCCCACTAAACTAGTGTGTCAAAAATAG
>ML787271.1:207580-232970 GCA_009831015.1 Picea engelmannii
CCCTGAACATCACTATGGAGTAAAAATGAGTCCTGACAAATAGGCCATATTAGGTACTCATGTACAATGCAACTAATGAACAATGAATAAAAATGAGGAAAGAGGGAAAACTGCATGGGAAAAATACCCCCCCTCAAAAGACAATGCATCAAAAGAAGAAAAGGTGGCTGCTAGGAAATTGTGTTGTTCACTCCAAGATGATCCTGCAAAGTCTGAAACTAGTTCTATCCAATGAAGGTCTTGGTGAAGATATCGAAAGTTTGTTCAGAGGAAGGAAAAAATTGTAGATCAATGGTCCTTTCATGTACTAGATCTCTGATGAAATGCATGTGGACCTCAATGTGTTTAGTTCGTTTTTGTTGTATTGGATCTCTACAAAATCACAGTGTACTCTGATTTTCACACCATATGACAATCGAACAGTGAAACTAGATACTAAGCTCGATAAGGAAGTGTTGCAGCCAAATTTCCTAAATGACACGGTTGATTACTCCTCTATACTCAGCTTCTTCGGAAGATAAAGCAATGGTTGATTGCTTCTTACTTGACCAACAAATAGGGCCTGACCCCAAACCGAGAGTGTACCTGAACGTGGAATTGTGATCTGTGCCATCACCAGCCCAATCTGAATCTGTGAAGCCTATGAGATCAAATGCACATCCAACTGCATAGTGAATTCCATAACTCATGGTGCCTTGAAAAAATATGAGGATGTTCTTGGAAGCCTTCCACTGCAGATCATGGGGCTCTTGCATGTATCTGGAAACTTCTCCTACTGCATATGAGATGTCTGGATGTGTGTGGGTGATATACAGAAGACTCCCCACCAATTTTTGATACCAAGTGTTATCCACTAATGGTGTATCCCCGCCATCCTCAAGTTTGGTCCCAGATAAGAAGGGTGTAAGTGCAAACTTACAGTTTGTCATGTGGAATCCATCCAGAAGATCCATAGCATACTTATCCTGAGAAAGTTTGATGCCTAAAGTATCATGACTAATCTCAAGACCAAGAAAGAAATGAAGTGAACCCATATCGGTCATAGAGAACCTGTCATGCAAAATATATATGATCGTAGCAATGGTAGAAGTAGAGCTACCAATGATCAAAAGATCATCAACATAGAGTACTAAAATCATCAAAAATTCGGTAGTCCTCAGCATGTAAACATTGCAATCAGATTTACAACTAACAAAATCATGTGAAAGTAGATAAGAATCCATCTTTTCATACCATGCTCTAGGTGTCTGCTTGAGGCCATAGAGTGACTTCTTCAGTCTGCATACTAAAGATGATTTCTGAATGAACCCATGTGGGTGCTCCATTTATATCTCCTCTGAAAGATCGTCATGAAGAAAAGCATTCTTCACATCCATCTGGTGAACTTCCCATCCTTTGGTTGTTGCAATGGCTAGAACCAAGTGAATGGATTCCATATTTTCTACAGGAGAAAAGGTCTCATCATAATCTATCCCATGAATCCGCTGAAATCCTTTTGCAACTAATCTTGCCTTGTATCTGCTCACCTGACCATTTGTTTCCCTCTTGGTCCTATAGACCCATTTGCATCTGACAAGTTTCCTCCCTAGTGGAAGTGGAACCAGATCCCAAGTCTGATTCTCTATGAGTGAGTCATACTCCTCCTGCATGGCTACTTCCCATAAAGGATTTCCCACAGCCTCACTATAGGTATGTGAATATGAATATTGAACCATATAGCAATGCATGGGCATCGCAGGTTCAGAATTTGAAAGTACATGAGAGGGCTCCTCTTCTTGAGATCGAATCCTCCTCAAATCCAATGGATTTTGTGCAAGGACGCATGTTGCCTGAAGTGTGTATTGTGCCCAATTGGGCATCTGTTGAAGCTCCAACATTGGCTCCTCATCTGGTTGTACTACCTGCTCAAATCCATGTATAGAATCCTTTGTATCTGAGTCTGAATGTGTAGCATCTGAGTGTATGGAATCATCATCTCTTATGTTTGGAACTGATGGAAGCATAAGAGTCTTTGCATGTTTCGTTGGAGGTGCATGAAAAGGAATCTCCTCAAACTGAACATTGTGCTTAATGATGAGTCAGTTTGTAGAGGGATCAATCAGCTTGTAACCCTTCACTTCATCTAGATATCCCACAAATATGCAAGGTGTGCTTTGTGGATCTAATGCTTTCCTCTTTTCAGAAGGAATATGGACCCATGCATGAGATCCAAAGATGTGGAAGTATGTGACATCTAGTTTGTCACATGTCCAATCCTCAAAAGGTGTCATGTTCTCAATAGATCTATGGGGAGATTGATTATGTATATAAGCAGCACAGTTAAGTGCCTAATTTGAAAGCTTGGAAGGAAAAGACCTTGCATCCAACATGCAATTGGTCATCTCCTTGAGAGATCGGTTTTTCCTTTCAGCAACTCCATTCTGTTGTGGAGTGTATGGAACTGTATGTTGCAACTGGATACCATCCTCACTACAAAGATTTTGAACATATCTGTTGATATGCTCCCCCCCCCCATTGTATGTACAGAGGATCTTGATTTTCTTCCTAGTATGTGTTTCTACTAGAGATTTAAAGTCTTTGAGATGCTCAAAAACTTCAGACTTTTTCCTAAGAAAATAAGCCCACGTATAGCGTGAGTAATCATAAATGAATGTAAGGACATACCTTTCTTTGTTGATGGAGGAATGTGGAAATGGACCCATGAGATCACTATGAACAGGATCCAAGGAAGAGGTGGCTCTCCTTGCCTTCCCCTTTTCAAACTTCTCTTCAGGATGCTTGCCAAGAATGTAGCCTTCACAAACCCCTTCAGAAAAGTAAATATCTGGAAAGCCTTTGACCATTCCTTTCTTGGACAATTGTTGCATGTACCTAAAGTTTAAATGACCAAATCTCTCATGTCATACTCTACTACAATCATCAGAATGTAAAATTAGTAAGGAGGAGTTATGGTCAACAAACTTAGTGAATTTATGTTAATGTTTTACTTATACATCTAGCAGTTACAAATCTTCTTTCTTATTATAATTGTTTATCATATTAGTTGCATAAATAAGATCACTGAAAGAGAGGCAATCATAGAAACAATAGAGACACACAGATTATCCTAGGAAAACCTCATGGGGGAGAAAACCCAGCAAAAACTTCTTCAATATAGATAGACCAAAGACCGAACATAATATCCTCCTCTACTCCTTCACTAGGAAGAGTAGTGCACCACTTAACTAAGAAATACTAAGAGATAGACCAAAACCCTCCTTGACGTCACCCCTAGTTGCAGCAATTTCTGCTCCAAGACTTGTGCACTGAAGAGTTGAGTGTGTGGGTGTGTTCAAATGAGACACCATCCTCACATATAAATACACGTTGAGAGGTGGCGTTGGGGTTGTGACTCTTCACTTGGTGGAGCCGACTTCTCCTAGAAGTGGCTAAAACCACTTTACAATTACTAGGGGTCAACTTTAAAAATACTACCATACAAATACATGTTGACCAATCCACAAAAGGGGATCTGATCTTATACAAGACTTGACTTGATCAATCCACAAAAGTGGATTTGATCTATACAATAATTACTCAACTATAAGTAGAATATTCTTCGAAGTTACAATAATTCAACACTCCCCCTTAACGAGAAGGGTATTCTACTGATAACATTAATAACAATTGACTAGACTCAATACATCATCAAGAGGAGGGGACATCAGTAGCATCGAGAACATTGTTGGTCGTATCTATGGGTCATTGGAAGTTTTTCTCATCATCAATATCATCATCATTTCTAGCATGGAGTTGGATTAACATCATCATCAGCAGCAGCATGGAGATGGAACATCAACATCAATAGCATGAAGCTGGAACAACAACCTCAATAGCACGAAGCTAGAACAACATCAATAGCACAGACCTGGAACAACATCATCAACAGCACAAAGTTGGAACATCAACAACATCATCAATAAAATGAAGATGGGATAACATCATCATCATCAACAACATGAAGCTAGAATAACATCATCATCAGCAACAACATGAAGCTGGAACATCAACATCTATGTGTGGCAATAGAATGAGGCAAGTGCATCATCAACAACATTTGTGGTACTCTGACAGACTGTCCTTACTGTACCTTAAATATCTGGCGAGGAATCATAAGATTCCCTAGGATATAAAATCCTAACAAGCTACCACATGGTACTCTGACAGACCGTCCTTACCGGACCTCCGGGATCTGCCCAAGAGTCATAAGATTCCCTAGGATATAAAATCCTAACTGAGCTACCACTACTAACCACAGCTGGCATATACATGCGCAGGTACTCTAATAGACCATCCTTA
Organism: Picea engelmannii; assembly: GCA_009831015.1. Taxonomy (NCBI): domain Eukaryota; kingdom Viridiplantae; phylum Streptophyta; class Pinopsida; order Pinales; family Pinaceae; genus Picea; species Picea engelmannii. The sequence goes on from ML787271.1 coordinate 211,919, forward strand.
TAGGACCTTCGAGATCTACTCAGGGATGATCAGTCCCCTTGGATATAAAATCCTAACTGAGCTACCTATTGTTGGTCAGGATACCATAGTATCATCAGCATCACTCCCCCTTTCGAGGGAGGCCCTTTCATACTACACCAATCTTGTCTCAAAAGTATTGAAACTTCACATGAGACAGAGGCTTAGTCAACACATCTGCAACCTGGTCATCTCTGCAAACATATTGGAGCTTTATAGCTCCCTTCTACACCATGTCACAAATGTAGTGGTATCGGATCTCTATGTGCTTCATCTAATCATGGACCACTGGGTTCTCTGTCATCTTTATGCAACTATGGTTATCACATAGAATCATCGTAGCTTCCATCTCTAGGTCAAATAGACCTGTCAACATCTTTTGAATCCATATGGATTCACAATTAACAGAACATGTTGCAATGTACTCTGCTTCTACCATGTTGAGAGCAATATTGAATTGCTTCCTACTTTTCCATGAAGTCATGGATGAATCCAAATTGAAACAACATCCTGAAGTGCTCTTTCTATCTGATGCACTTCCAGCCCAATCTGATTCAATATAACCATACAGTCTAAAGTCATGATCTCCGGTATAACAGAGACCATAATCCGACGTACTCTTAAGGTATCTCATGACATACTTTGCAGCTACAAGTTGAACATGTCTAGACTCAACCAGATACTAAATCAAGATGTTCATAGAAAAGCATATATATAGTCTGGTATTCGTCAGATACATCAATGAACATCTATCAGTATAGAGTAACATCAACTGTTTCTAACGAAGTATCAACCAATAACTTCATATTTGTCTCCATAGAAGTGGACATGGACTACAGTACATCAAGTCGAATCTCGTCAGAATTTCCACGGCATAATTTCCTTGATTATGGAAAATCTCTTCTGGGCTCTGCGATACTTCAAGACCTAAGAAATAGTGCATCAGACCTAGCTCCTTCATTTCAAATTTAGCGAAAATCTTCTTCTTACAATCTATGATGATCTTTTCTTCCTCTGTGAATAATAAGTCATTCACATATAGCAGCAATTTAACTGGTCCATCATTTTCAATCTTGAAGTAAAGTTTGGGATCAACTTTACTCTTGGTAAAGCCCAAGCTCATCAGAAAACTATCAATCTTGACATACCAAGCTCTTGGAGCTTGCTTCAACTTGCAGACATGATTCTTCCTGTCATGTACCTTGAAACAAAATTTTCACATCACATTATACTAGCCTGGTACACTTGCTCAGCTTCAACTCAATCTGCATAATCATGTATTGGTTCTATGTGCTTTCTGCAAAACACTATTTGTCTCACTACCTGAGAGTATGTCCTCTACTTTTTCTGAAATTGTTCCTTCTAGAACCAAGAATCTGCACCTGCAACTGCTATTATTGAAGTTGATAATAACTACTCTATTCTCGGTGTAGTTTTTTAACTCTCATAGTAGCTCCTCTATTCTATCATGGAAACAGATTCAGCTAAAACTGAGAGTGGTTGATGTTGAAGGTAGCTTTTCTTCTTTCATGGAGGTAACTCAATATCAAATTCATGGATTTCTCCCTCTAAATCTCATACTGTATCGGAATCATGGTTGTTTTAGTTGTCTTCACGAACACTGGAACTATTTCTTTGATTGTTGGAGCAAGTGTCTCATCATATTCTTCTCCCTCTTGCTGGGAGAATCCTCTGGACACAAATCAGGATTTTTACATCTTTATACTATTATCTGCAACATGCTTATTTTGTTAGATCAATATTTGGAAGTCACAATTGACTTCCCTTCTGATTGTAAGGAAAAATCCATATCCCAATCCTTCTAACTATCTTCCTCCTTTGTCATTGAAACATGGGAATCTTCTCAGGAGATTTCATGTCTCCTAGAGTTCTTTGAAGCTACGATCTAGTTTTCTCAACTCTTTGCATTTGTCTGCCAGTCATGGAAAACTTCATAGTCTCTGCAGGATATACTTGGTGTTTGAATACCAAGTCTTTAATATGAAAATCTGAGTCAGAATTCAAATGAATTATGCTTCTTGTCAAGGCGGCTCCATTATCCATTGACCAATTTTACTCTGAGTTCTATTCTAATTTTTGGTCTTCTTTGGAGCCTTCTACTCCTTACAATCAATCTCCATATGAGATACTTTGTATCTGAAAAGTAGCTTCTTCTTCATCTTCTTTGGTACATGGATGTATACGGTCATGTATACAACTTGGATAGTCTGCTTCATGTCTCATCTAATATGTTTCCTCCTACAACCGTCACTATAGCTTCCTCAGGGTTATCACATGTGACCTACCTGGAACAAGAACAAGAAGGGAGAAACGACAGAAAAGAATACTACTCTTTATAATAATAATAAAACCATAGAAAGAACAATCATCATAGTAGCTCCTTCAGAGATATCACTTGTGACCTTCCTATAACACGGGTAAAATGTAAGAAATACACTAATAGGAAATGAGAGCAACACTCTTCTAGTGTTGTGATCAATCATTCCTCCATGGTAACTTGGAACCAAAACAAGAAGTTTCTCCTAGAGGAGATGTTAGTTATATCTGGTAGATGATTACAATAAGCATTTATCTCAATAATGTTCACATGCTACCAAGTATAAAACTTTTCAAATATTGTTATTACAACTATAGTGTTTTCTTGTAATGAGGCAGTTATCAAACTTGACATGTGCAAATTTTAATCTTATCAACTTAATCAATCAAACCTAGAACCTGGGGTCTTTTCCTAAAGAATGAGTGTGGTTTATTTTATTTTGAGTCTCCCTCACTCAAGATGACAAGTACTTTCTTCAACCTGACATCTATACTAAGACAATATACTATCTTGATAGAAATCTGAGTTAGAGAATAAACTCTATAATCTCAACTTTAATCAATCTAATGATTTGACTTTAATTTTAACCAATGGTTAGTATGATAACTTCAACAGATCAAAATGCAACCTAGATACTCATAAGATTACAATAATTCCACAACAAGTAGAGGCATATCAAAGTAATCAAACCTGGGATGCATAGTTCCTCTAAATGTGTTGGATCTAAGATCCCTCTGGATGTATGATTGTTGTATATACAAAAGATCCTTTCTCCTGCAAATACCCTTTGAAATAATTATATAGTTTAAACATATGTAAGTACATACCTCTGACATTATCAGTAGGTAGTGGCACCATCCAACAGCAATGACAAGCAATAACTAACCTTTAAAACTTCAAAGGTGCTTCAGCTTGTAACTTAAAGTTGGTTGGATATTTGATAGGGTAAGGCACACTGGGACAATAAAAATCAGTTCCAGCACTTCACAAAAACTTTCACTGTAATTGGTACTGCAGCTGGTGTTGGCATTGCAACTGGTGTTGCAACTGGCATGAAGTAAATGGTGTTGCAACTGCAACTGCAACTGGTACTGTAACTGCAACTGCAACTTAAGGTTTTATGAGGAAACCCTAATTTCTCAAACTTCAAATTTCAGAATTCTAATCCAGGGACTAGATGCGCCCTCCTAGGGAGAGCTCCTAGATGTGGTTACTTCCCCCAACGTCCTCCTTCAACAGGGAAAATGTCACACTTAGGTTTTATGTAGAAAACCTAATTTTCTAGCAGCTACAATACTAAAATTGAATCTTGGAGAGGGTGCGTTGAAGCTAACCACTTCTTATAAACTATGAGTTGGTCCCTTTCAGGCCTGCTCTGATACCATGTTAATGTCTTACTTATATATCTAGTAGTTACGGTTCTTCTTTCTTATTATAATCATTTAGAATATTAGTTGCATAAATAAGATCATTGAAAGAGAGGCAATCACAGAAACAATAGAGACACATAGATTATCCTAGGAAACCCTCATGGGGGAGAAAACCCAACAAAAAATTCCTCAATATAGATAGACCAAAGACCGAATAGAAGATCCTCCTCTACTCCTTCACTAGGAAGAGTATTGCACCACTTAACATAGAAATACCAAGAGATAGACCAAAACCCTCCTTGATGTCACCCCTAGTTGCAACAATTTCTCCTCCAAGACTTGCGCACTACAAAGCTAAGTGTGTGGGTGTGTTCAAATGAGACACCATCCTCACATATAAATACAAGTTGTGAGGTGGCACTAGGGTTGTGACTCTTCACTTGGTGGAGCCGAATTCTCCTAGAAGTGGCTAAAACTACTTTGCAATTACTAGGGGCCGACTTTACAAATACCACCATACAAATACATGTTGATCAATCCACAAAAGGGGATTTGATCTTATACAAGACCCAACTTGATCAATACACAAAAGGGGATTTGATATATACAATAATGACTCAAACATAAGTAGAATATTCTTAGAAGTTACAATAATTCAATAATTTATACAACCTTGATTTGTGATCTACCTCACCAATTGCAATAATGGAATTGTCATGCATGTCAAGTACAGAAATTGAATCTGATGTAAATTCAACTTGTTTACCTATTTGAGTGATCTGATAAACTCATAGCATATTTATAAAAAGATTTGGAACATGTAAAACATTCTCAAAAATGCCATTTTGGAGTTTCTCTCTTCCCTCTCCTACTACTGCTATTGGATTATCATCCCCCATGAGAATAGGGGGTCTTGATCATGAACTCAAAGAAGTAAAAACTTCATCTTTTGTTGCCATATGATGTGATGCGCTAAAATCTATAATCCATGAATCAGATGAGGAATTAATTTCAACAAGAGCATGATGATTACCTTTCTTAGATGCACGATCTTCTTCCTTCTTCTTCGTGGCTCCTTTAGGAATGAAGTTTCCAAGGTTGTTCTGCTAAAGTACCTGAGCCATAAGATCGAGTTGCTTCTTCATGCATGTGGATTCTTCATGATTTAGTTTATTTCAGTAAGTGCACAACTTTCCCTTCTCCCTCTTCTTCTCTTCGGAACCTGAACCTGAAGAGTCTTTGGAACCTAAAGAATCCTTGAAGGGTTTGGAATATCCCTCCTTTTCTTTATGTTTCTCCTTTCCTTTATGTTTGGATTTATCCAAGGTGGTCCAAATCGTTTTTAGAGTCTTGCATGTAGCAAAATGAAACCATAAATCAGTTGAAATCAATTCAAGAAGAATTCATGTGGCCTCATCCTTTCGGTTCGCCCATCTGGTCTTCTCAATTGCTGATGTAGGTTATGTTTTTGTCCCCATCGTCAAATTGTACAGTCCTTTCCTTCTGAGTTTGAATTCAGGCTTGGGATTCCAATAAAAATAATTGTATGGTGTGAGGATTACCACCAAGTTTGACTGAAGAATTGGTGTTGTATCCATCTCTCCCATTGTTTCTGAGAAACCCTAAAAATTTACTCTCGATCTGCAAGTGAAAAAATTGAGAAATCACTGCAGAAAAAGGTGCTTTTAGAGGTTGTCACACCTTTCCTTAAGACACGGAGCGACCAGGTTGCACTTTGCTAGTGTATTGGGTGTGACCATTACATAATTGGAAAAATCGTAAGTCTGGGTGTGACGATCGCTCATTTTGATAGGGATAAGGTGCGACGGTCGGGCTATTCAAATAAGAAAGGGTCGACTTTGTTTGCTACACGGATTTTGCTCGTCGAAAACTCTGATTTTCCTTATTATTTGGCTTGTCTAGCTTGCTCCAAGCATATTATCTCTAATAACATGTCAATGTTTCATCAAAACCTACACACAATACCTAAATAAAGAAAGTACAAACAAAGCTTATCAAGAAAGGACAAGAGATTCAATGTGGAAGAATGAGAAAATATATGCACACTACTCCAATGAGCTAATAAATTATGATCATTGTGATTCAATGAATGAGTGGAATACACTCATATATAGGAAAGAATATTCCATAATTAAGAAAATTAATGAAGCAGTTATCTTTCCTTAGCAATGCATGCGTGCATAATAGTGATGATCTAAATAGAAAGTCTAAAATAGAACTAGTCGGTTAACTCCCACTGAATTAGTGTGTCGAAAATAGAAATTTCTCCAACAAGTTTAAAGTGATTTTCATTGGCTATATTTTCTATTATAAGGCTTGGCTTTCTGCAGCCATAAGGCTGATAAATATCATTGCAGTAAGATTTTTTTGGCAGCCTTGCTTTTGTCCTAAAGTCTTGCTCTATCATTGTTGAGTTAAACTAGTCTTTACTAGCTTGTCTCGTGCTTCTTCAATTGGAATTTTAGCACTTATTTTGCAGCCCTTGTTATCTTTTATATGTTTATATAAATCATCGATCATTGTTGCAATTAGGGATATCAAACTTAACTTGATTGTCCACCTAACATATTACAGGTATACTTGGTTTTCATTGTGTCTCGGGCATGTATTCTTCTCTCGACAGATCACTCAAAGCATTGGCAACCCTAAACCTTTCCCAAGACTCTTTTCTGAGTTCCCTTTACCATTTAGAATTGACCTTTAGGGGCATCCATCCATACATTTCAGTTTCCATCTCATTTCCCCCAATGGTCATCGGGATTCCCCCCTTAAGGTAACTACCTCAACTCTAAAATGATGGGAACACCTGCTTAAGGTGATAGTGGGTAAGTGCTCTCAAAGTTGTCGCCATCTTGGTGGTTGGGTCAGGCTTTGCTAAACCTACAACTTGTGCAATAAAATTTTGGCATCATTTCCGAAGAGGATTTTGAATCCTCTTTCAAACCCTAATGACACGTTGGCAAGATATCCCAAAGCATTTTCCCTAGCTTTCCTAGAGACTCCACCCAAGGGACGTTCCCTTTTCATCTTTTTGATGAGCTCTTCTTGAAGTTCATCTCATGACTCCACTTTCCCAGAACCTTTCCTCTTCCAAACCTTTTCCCCCTAGGAGATTCAAACCTTCTAAGGTTTACCAAAGAAGACCTCCCCTCAAGCCTCTTGTTGTAAAAACCCTTTTCCATGGTACCCTTCCCCTTGCTCCAATGGCTCACCCTTGGGTAAAGGACCTTTACAAACCCCTTACCATTTCCACTATCTAGGGATACCCCAATGCAATTCCAAAAGAGTCAAACAAGTGGTTTCCAAAGTTCCCAAGAAATAATGTAGTGACTGTTGAGGATCATCTTTACGTCATGGGTCGAGACATGGACAATGCAGGGATTGAACATGAGGATGTAGTCATGAGTTTATTCACTTCATCATTGACTGAAGAAACTATTGATTGGTTCAAAGGCCTTCCTAACAATCATCTCACGTCCTATGAAGGTTTTTCCAACTTATTTAAGAGTAGATGGTCAATAAAGAAATATGGTGGGACGCTTGGAGCTCAATTCAATCAGATAAATAAAAAGGAGAATGAGACAGTGAAATAATTAAATGCTATATTTGACATATTATACAACTAGATTCCAACAAAGTTCCATCCTACAACCTCATTAGTCTATCTTCTTTATATGAATGCTTTTGAAGGGCAATTTCGCTTCATTCTGAAAGACAAAAATCCTACATCATTAGCACAAACCAAAGAATACAGTGTTGAAATTGAAGAGAACCTTCTTGATTCAAGGGTTGAGCCTTTTTGGTACCCTCATTTCGAGGCAAAAGCAAAGACTAAGGTTTCCAACATCAATGATCCTAATCCAATTGACCTCTTGAATCAAAAAATAGATCAGATGACTACTCAATTTACTCAAGTGCAGAACCATATTATGGGTTGTTTGAATATTGTAGAGAGAAATCAATCTGCTCCTAGACCTCAGTTTACCAGAGAGCAGAGAGATGTCACAAGTTGGAAACCAAGGCCTCAACAAGAAGGAAAGGCCCCAGATACTTTGAAACCAATTGGGATGGTTGACACAGAAGCTTGGTTCCTTCCATGCCAAGAACCTCACAGAGAAGATGAGTGTCCCCAATGAGATGAAGATTTCCCCGATTATATGAATTTCATGGATATGATATGCATTTTCCAAGAGGAACAAGTCACACAAGAACATATCAATGAATCTAGAAGATGAGGGGAAAGAGAGGGGAGACTTCGAGCCTTGAATCAGTTAATAGATGATCAAAATAAGGAGTTAAGGAGGAGGGAATATTTGACCTACAACTTGTACGATAACAAGTGTAATGTTGGTTCATTATTCAACCACATTATAAAGCCAATCTTACAAATGCTTCTTGATGGTTGTTTATTATTTTGTAGTGGTTTTGTAAAAGCACATAGTTTTTCAATTAGTTCTAGTACCATACACTAAAATTCATTGTTGTAGTCTTCCATTATTCACTTATTTGATCATTGGAGTATAGCTACAATGTTTCCACATATCTTCCATTCAATTTGTGGAGAGAACTTGCAGCTTTAGAATAGATTTGGAGAGCCTATGTTGAATAGATGTATGACTATTGAAGAAAGTAGACAAGTAATGAACCAAATATGAAATAGAGCCATAATTTTTATCCCTATTGGTTATTAGAAGCATATAGCATTATTTATTTCCACAACGATCCATGTTGATGAAACAAATAGGCCATATTCCTACTATTTACAGACCAGCAATCGTCTTAGCATCTCCATTAATTGGTAATTATCTAGTTTGGAAGATCTTCAATGGATCAAGGGTCTGTATTGGTTTGGACCCTTGGGTTGGTTATGGTGACGGTTTCAATTTATATGATAGATTTCATTAAGAGGGACATTTCTTCCTAAGTCAAGTTGCATATCATGAATTAACATCTATCTAGAAACAAAAGTGGAAATCTAATGGTATGCTAATATTGGATGGTAAGATTCCATTGATTAGGAGAACTATATTTTAATACTCAAATATGGCCATGTGACAATTAGTGATGATGAAGATGAGTTGTTGTGGGGGATAATCTTGTCAAAGCAAATTATACTCCTAAAACTAGATATCAAACTTTGAGTGTAAGTGATTGGGTAAGGCAATTAGTTTGGTGGTGGAAAACACTGTGAAAGTTAAATTCTCCATTAATTTCTCGAATATTCTTGTGTTTGGCTCTTAAAAACAAGGCTCTTAGATGGGATAACTTGCAAAAAAGATGAAAGCAAAGCCCTAGGCCCTAGTTAGTGCATATTGTGCAAGGAATGTGATGAATCAATAATTCACTTGTTTATGCCATGTCCTTTTATGTTCTGGATCAAGAAATAACTAGAGTTTATTATAGGTATAAGGGAGGCCTACAAAGGAGTTTCAATTGATGAGACACTAAAACAATGGTGCAATAATTTTGCAATGAAAAAATTCAAAGCTCTTCCCTTGATTGTTGGATGGGGAATATGGATAGCTCATAATGCATATATATTTGAAGAAAGATTTATCCCTCCTTTTCAATGTAATGTACAAGCATGTCCATTGTTGAAGGATTTGTGCAAACTACTAAAGAAAAATCACAAAAGGAAAATTACCTTAGAATATATTGACAAAAGAGATCATTGGGAATATTTTAATGAGGTTTGTCAAGGAGTTGGTGGTGATATTTACTTTAGTGATGATCATTTCTTTAAATTTAAAGCTAGTTTGGGTAGGGATACTAATAATCTAGAAGAATTGGTGGCCTTAAAGCTAGTGTTAATGATATCTATTGTGAAAGGTGCACGTTCCCTTCAAATATTTGATGATTCATATGATGTTATTAACTGGATGAATGGATTAAATTCCTCAAAAAATTACACATTTAGACCTATCTTTGAGGAAAATAAACTTGCTTGATCATTTTAACTCTATATCTTTTCAACATAAGTACAAAGAGAGGAATGTGGATGTCAATGGTCTCTCAGAATATACACTACATATGCAATATGGGACATGGTTCATTCTACATTAAGTGGATGGTCAATCCATTGAATATTTTCATGACCCTTTTATATAATGCATATGATTTTTAGACAATCCCCTAGATTATAATATTATAAGGACGATTATGGTGGACATTTTCATGACATTTGCATAATATGGAGATCCGTGAGGATCTTGATGTTTCTTTTTAATGGTACTATTTGGTCCTTTTTTGGATATGTGATGGAACATGTTCTATGTGACATATTTTTCATGCCATCCCTATAAATGAATTTTTGGAAATGTGGTTTTAGCGCATCTACGAAATGTAATTTTGTTATATAAATAATAAAATTATGATCTTTTTCTAAGGGAAAAACCCATATATAGAATCAAAGTCATTAGTGTGGGTTCATAGCATAGATTTAATGAGTATGGGATGCCCATGACGTTCACTTGAAGGGGTGAATTTATGAATAATGAATACAAAGAACTATGTAGTGAGGCTAGATCAAAAGTTTATGGAAATTTTTTGAAGCAATGCTATATGGGAATAGGCCTCCAAATATATGAGGAAGGTGTAAAACAAAACAAAAAAATGCAAAGGTAGTGATGTATTCAGAGGCATGAATTATTATTTTCAATTGGTATTTAGTACTTGACATGCATGGCATTTGATTGATAAGGTCTTTGGCTTATGGGAGAATATTGGTATAAAAAATCAGAAAGTTAACAATGGTGCACCAATGCAATCAATAACAGTAATTTGGTCCTAAATTGAAGGATATGTTGAAACACATGGGTATAACACCTTGGATATCAATGTGAGGGAAGCAAGAAACATGTATTCGGATCATATTGTCATGTGTAAGGTCGAGAGAATTATCATTGTAAGATATATCTAATGAGGTTGAGAAGTAAGTTTGTTACCTCTATTTGGATGGATAATTATATTACAATATAATTATTTTCTAGTCACAAGGTTTATATGGAGATATAAGAACAAATGCTTAAATTGTTGAATAAAGCTAATTGGATGATGTTACATGACCATTGTCCAGAATCAAGCTGTACAAAATCCTTTACACAATTTTTTGTTGCGCTTAAAGATGTATGTTGATTTATTATATTTATTATGTATGTTGATTATTTATATTTTATCACTTAATATTTTTTTCATAAAAGATATCTAAGAGGAGAGTAGATTCAATACCAAAGAATTTTGAAACCATATTCAAAAAGTGAACTTGGAAAGAGAAAGAAGGCAATGCCTTGAAAATGTTCAACTTGATGATACACTAGATCGCTACATTTGGAATGGGATCTACACTATGCAAATCAAGTAATATTAGTTGTATGCAAAAACTATTGGAATATTGAGAGGGGGGGGTGAATCAGTATGAGCACTTTTTACCACTTTCAATCACAATATATAAACTTCAACTTTATCATTAGTATATCATTTATGATTGCATTCAATGTATCATGAGCATATAACCATAAGAAGTATCATCACATCAAATAACCACATGCACGGTACGTCATAATTTACGTGGAAACCCAAATGGGAGAAAACCACATAATGCTTTCTTATATATATCAAGAATACATTCATAGGAAGCACCAACTTCCAAATTCTCCAACACCAACTGGAAGGAGGAACCAACCCCTTGATTTATAGGCACCAACCTAAAGGAAGCTACAACTCCTTGAATTCTATAACACCAACCAGAAGGAGGCACCAACTTGAAGGAAGCACCAACTCCCTGAATTCTCCGACACCAACCGGAAGGAGGCTACAACCCCCTTTCCTTGCCCCATCCTACCACCATGAAATATAAGTGTAGACTCATTGTCACTACCACTGATCAACCTGTAACTACCAATTCCACTGATACATCAACCAACATGTCATTGTCATGTCAACCAACCTGTCATTGTCACTGTCACATCAACCAACATGTCACTGTCACATCAACCAACCTATCACTGTAATTTTTGTAGATATACCATCATCAATCAACTATAACCAGATCCACTGACATGGATACCAAAATCATCACCATACCATGTACCAAAACCTATACCATATCATTTACATCAACTGTACCATACCATGTACATCAACCACGCACATTAATCATCAACTGTGTACATCAACTATGTACATCAACCATGTACCACAACATGTACCATACCATGTACATCAACATGTACCATACCATGTACATCAACCTATACCATACCATATACATCAACATGTACCATACCATATACATCAACCATGTACCATGTATCCAAGATGTGTCAATCTCTCAACAATATGCCTCAAGAATATGATAACATCACCATGACATATACCAAACCAGATACCAATCTAGCCAAGATATACTTCTAACAATGTATAATATCATCACAAAGGTGTACCATATCATGTACCATCATCATCAAGACATGCCTCAAGCATGTACCATAAACATAACCCTCAATAACACATGTAAAGCATACCTTTGATCCTGTAGAAAACCCGATACATAAGATTACAGACATGTATCTCTTACTCAACCTCAATAACAAGAGAATAACATCTTCATCAAACTTTACCTCGGTCTCGTGGGACTAGTTTTGGATTAATCACAAAACCTAACTTTCAACAAGCATAAATCCATACATGTAATGAAGAGAGGTCTAAAATTTTCTCAAAATTTCAGGGTCTGAAACTTCTCAGAACAGAAGTTATAGCAAAAAATGGAAAACCTTTCTGAATTTTATCCTATTCTAGAGAGAGAACTTGTACAGCATGTCACACGCTCAATATTTGATATGTGATTCAGAAACTCGCACACAAGATACTAAATATTGTTATATTTCCACTGAAATTTGTCTCAAAGAATTTTAGTCCTCTATGAAGAAGTTATGACTATTTTACCCGGAACACATGTTTAAGACTAGTTTCAGGACTAGTCAAAAACCCTATCTTCCACAACGTGTATCTCCAAAAATACAAAGACCCAGAAGATTAAATTTTTACCACGGGTACCTTGACATGTATTCTCAAACTCCTCCAATTTTCACTATCTGAATCAATCTAGAAAAAAAAATTATAGAAAAAATGGTAAAATGACCTTTAAATAGCATACCTTAGAACACATCATCATAAGACCTCATCCTCCCTTGGAATTTCACCCTTTTTTACTTCATCTTCCCTATGAAATTCGCCTCAAATCTACTTGGTTACCTAAGATAAGAATCACTTACTCGCATAGAATATATTCAATAGAATGTGTGTGTGAATGTACTTATGAGTGACTTCTTGAGGTGCATATATACTTTTTCTAATTAACATATTTCCCTAACTTTAGGGCTTCTTGAACTTTCTTGTTACAACCACTTTGACCTTTCATTAATGAATTGCAACCAATTAGGGGCTTCTTAACCCATATTTCAACCAATTAGGATATTTTTAACCCATATTTCAACCAATTAGGGGCTTCTTAACCCATATTTCAACCAATTAGGGGCTTCTTAAGCCATCTTTGGGGCTTCCAATTTCATGACTTCATAACTCCTCAACCGTGAGAAACTACGTGATGTTCCACCTATAGTTGGAAATGACATGACGAGGATTATTCATATATGAGTGTGTTACCTACATTTACATTGTCCTTTGTGTCCTTATTCCTCAAACAACTTCGGGATTCATGACCACACCTATGGGTTTCTTGTAGACTTCTTCAAAGCATCTTCCTGTGAGGGCCATGCTTAGAGATACACCATAAGGATACCACTTTGGAGACTTCTCCAAATACACCCATCACATCTATTGAATCAATGAAAGCCACTGCTTTTTGACATCAATGAAAACCAACTGTCCAACAACATTAACAATAACCAATTGTCCAACAATATCCCCCTTTTTCATTGATGGAAACACTTATACTCTAACACTCATACTCCACATGTGACCAATGCTCCTCCGATGTTTCTCTCCTCATGTTTCTCCCCTCCTTTGATATCAATGGTAAAGGGTATCTCGCTTTGGGCTTGCTCCCCATGTCTTCATCCTTCTAATATTTCTCTTTTGGTCTTTCTCTTTCTCCTTCTTTGGCATCACAGGTAAAAGGGTAACTCCCGCTATTGATATACCTTCTCTGAACAATATTTCTCTGAGTTCATGTATTCCCCCTATCTTCATGATTTTGATCTCTTTCTCTAACAATTTCTCTTCCTTAACTTTTCTATAAGATGTCGTGTAGATCAATGTTGGATTTCTTATATATGCTTTCTTTCCTCTCTTCTGATGTTCTTTGTCCATTAGTGCTTCCTCTTGTAATTCACTGACATATATAAAAAGCATTCAAAGTTACTTGACTTCAAGTCTTCATGACTTGTGAAGTTCACATCAATGACCATACATTATTCTAACGATATAGCTTTTTTTGTTCTTTTTATTGCTTGACTTCTTGATTCCACTTGTCCACTTGTCCACTTGTCCACTTATTCCACTTATTCCACTTATTCCAATTGTTAATATGCTTTCATCCACTGTCATGTATCTGTTTAGACCTGTCAAAGCTCTCATAAATCCATCTTTGTCCATGTGTCATAAACTACCCATGACACTGTTACTCAACTGCATATAATGTTGACCCATCCGCTGCAACTCATCACAACATATTATGCACTTTTGTTGTCAAACTATTTTGAAATTGCCTTTCCAAGATCTGCAAACTTTTGATTCTTTGTTGTCCCAATGTTTACCTTACGCATCTTTATTGGCTATGTGTATGTAGCAGATTCAAGCTCGAGTCCTTCTACTATGCATTCCCCCTCGATTTCAAGTACTTGTACATTCCTTGGATCTTCCTCGTCTTACTCTTCCTTAGTGATATTGTAACATTCCAAAAATTCATGGACCTTCATAGAAGCTTTGTGGGCATTGCACACAGGTACCACCTCCATCGACCCTTCTTTTGAGAAGATCTTGGTTCAAATGACCTGTAGAGTTGTGTCTACTGATGGAGATTCATGTTCGAAAGTAAATGTTACCTTGAACCTTTGAATCAACTCATCTGAGTTTGTTGTTTCTCTACGCATTTCCAACTCTAGGTACCAATTATTAGGGATCGTGTTTAGTGTATGTATAAACTTATGCATCCATTCCTCCCTCGGTACTGAACTCCATACGGTTTTGTACTACTCAACTTGACCTACTGGATCACTTACCCCTGTATACTTTTCTGTAGTATACTCCACCTTAGTACAAAACCATATTAACATTAGTCTCCTACACTGCGACTAGTGTTCCATTCCCTCTTTGTGTGCATCCCACCATCTGGCTAGCATAGCTTTCAAAATAACATCCAGTGACAACAAACTTTGTTGTTCGGGTACATGCAACTCAAACACCTTTAAAACAAGATTATATCAGTCAATCCATCATACCTGGGTGGATCACATAACTTTGTTCCAATTAATCATAATGATCAAGTTACGCATGCACACCGTCTGGTTGATAATTCATGCATCCTCTCATGTCAATCTTCTAGACCTTTCTCTGAATCTGACGCACACAAGCTAATGCTTCTCCAATTGAGTACACCATATATAGTCGAGTTAACATAGTCATCCATCTACCTAGTTATGTTATACAAATTGTCAATTAGGTTCCCTCTTGTTGGCTCAATGTATCCCTTCTGTTGGATCTAATGGTGCAGCAACCTTTAAGGCTCCTACCTCAAATATCACCACCCTCTTCTTCAGATTAATGATCACATGATTATCAAATTCCAATTCAAGTCTCAACAATGTTGGATATGGTTGATGATCATCCATGATCTCAATGACTTCAAAATATGCTACATTGTGCACCCCATCTATATTCACAGGTACTCCTATCAATCGGCCAATTGGTATTATCTTGTGTTGGTTTTCCAACCTTAACTAAACATGAGACCAAATAAACTTGAGTTTCCCCATCAATTCACAGGTATTCTTTGGTAACATATTTACATCAGAACCCAAGTCTAAAATAACATTATCAACGTCATATTATCCAATATGCGCACTTAATCTGAATTCTTTGTTGGTCCTACTTTTACACAATACTTGATTCACTGCCCTCTGTGCGATAGGGATTTCCCTTTCTTGTGTACAATGATAAATGATTTCACATAATGCATTCAACACAGTTTCATCTTTCATCAACCCTATGCAACTTCTCAAGAACTCTATCAGAGTACTTACTTTCCCAAGTAACTTTTTTGGCATCGTACGATCACCGACAAGCGGCACAGATGATGTTGATGCTACCCAATTTGGTCCTAGTATCTCTTTCCTTTCCCTATGATATGTCTCATTTTCATGTTGAGGGTCAATTTTTCGCATAGGTCCCGTTGATTTCCTTACCCATTTCTCAAACTTCTTCTCCCCATTTGTCGCATCAGACCTTGTTCTAGCTCCTCCGTGCTTAACAACTACTATTATAGGTCCTTCATTGTCTTTCTCGGGTAATATTTTATGTATGTTCTGATTTGGGTTCTAGTTTTGATTCCCTCTTGCCTGCCATTTCGCTAGTTGAGGACAATCTTTATCGCATGGTCCAATGTTGTAAAGTATGTGCAAGTTGTACATGGATTTGATCAGTCATGAGCTAAATGTCCTGGTTGAATGAAATTATAACATATTAATGGTCCTCTACCTCCTCTACTAAAATTTCCTCTACCTAGACCTCCGTCAAAATTTCCTCCTCTATTTCCTGGATTAAATCCTCTATGATTATTATATTGTGGACCACCTCCTTTTGTCACAGCATTATCCTCTCGAATCATATACATGCCTGAAGTGTGCTCCCTCATCAAATCGAATGTGCGACAATCCTTCTCTTCATGCCCAACTGAATTTCAAAAGTTACAGAATAAGTTATTTGGCATACTTTGATATTTCTACAGTAATGGACACTCAAACAGACAATGTCCCCATTTCTTATGTTGGGTAAAATATAAAATCCTATGTATGAACCTTCTAGATGCTTTGCCCATGGATCACCCAAGAAAGCAATGAAACGCTTATCTTTGAGTAAAGGAGGACCCACGATAAAATATGATTAAGAATGCTTAAAAGGTTAGTTGGAGGATAGGAGGTCTCATCACGAGTTCGCCTATCATGTCCATGAATATCTAGTGGTATGATATTACCATCATCTGGTCACCAATCCAGGGTAATGGCTCCAAGTTGCATGGCTGAGAGAAAGGAGGTCTCATCACGAGCAAACATTCTCATTTCCAATAAGTATTTTTGGGTGACATTGCCATTATCTGGACACCATGCCAGGGAAGTGGCCTTCAAACTTTCCTTAAAATTTTGAAAGAATGGAAAATAATAGGCTTGGAAAAAGTACATTGTGGACAAAGGTACCACACACCCTCTACAAAGGCACCCATGAATGAGACATGTTGGATTACTGAGAGGGGGGGTGAATCAGTAATAGCGTAATTATAATCTTTTTTCTCCAAATAATCCAAGTGTTATATCAATGTAGAATTATTATCCAATAATGAGCAATAAGAAATGAACAATCACACACATACACGGTACACCATTGTTTTATGTGGAAACCCAAATCGGGAGAAAACCACAGAATGCTTTATCTTATATCTCTTGAAGAATTACATTCATTGGAAGCACCAACTTCCTTTGTTTTCCAACTGCAATTGGAAGGAGACTCCAACCCCCTAGTTTCTCAGGCTACAACCTGAGGGAAGCTCCAACTCCCCAATTCTCTAGCTACAACTAGAAGGAGGCTACAACCCCATATGTTCTTCGGCTACAACCGGAAGGAGGCTACAACCACCTATCCTTGCCCCATCCAACCGCCCTGAAGTAGAAGTATAATGATGGAACCATTGTCACACTATCACTGTGAGATATATCGTTGTAAACTTGTACCAATAAACATGAACCATGCATCAACCTGTAATCAACCTGTACCATCAACAAGTGCATCAACCATGCACCAAGTATGTACCAATCATGTGTCAACTACTCATCAACTACTTGTCTCAACCATGTACCCAACTTGTACCTCAACCAAAAGCCCTCATCAATTTCATCATCCAAATATGATTTGTAACTCTGTAATATACCTGGTGTATATGATCACATACCTGCAAACCTTCCTTAACTTTAACAACAAGAGACTAGCATTTTCATCAAACGTTTCTTTAGTCTCACAAGACTAGTTTTGGATTAGTCAACAACCCTAACTTGAAATAATGATAACTTTGTACTGTAATAAATAAAGATTTGAAACTGATACACAATGTTCTTCCATGTGTTTTGTGCAATTCCTCCAGGTTTCACTACTTGGAACCTCTCAGAAAAGGCGTTATGGAAAAAATGGCACACCTTGCTGAATTCTGGCTTATTCTAGAGAGCGACCTTGTAGAGGGTGCACTGCATGGAATATTTGTTGAATTGATCTGAAACTGTTACATAGAATACTACAGATTGTACTATAACCAAAAAAAAATGGTCTTACTGAATTTTTATATTTTATGAATAAGTTATGACATTTTTACCCGAAACACTTGTTTTTGACTAGTTTCAGGACTAGCCACAAACCCTATTTTCCACGGAGTGTAACTCCAAAAATAAAATGACCCACAAGCTGGATTTTTTACCATAGATACTTGGATATGTTTCCTAAATGGCATATAAATTTCATGGTCTGAATAATTCTAGAAAAACAATTATTGCAAAAATGGTGAGATGACCTGAAAAAAACATACCTTAGAAAGCATCATCAAAAGAATTTATCCTTCCTTGAATTCTGGCTTTCTTTTCTTCACTTTCCTCAAAAATTCAGCTTAGATATCCTTTGGTTACCTTAGACACCTATAGGTATTCAATATTCTCAAGTGTGTCTTAAATGAGAGAGCCTTTCCTCTTATTTATACTCTTCAAGTAGCTTCCTTAAAACCATCTTCTAGGTCACTTTGCCCACTTTCCTTATTTTAGGGTTAACCCACTTCTAATTTCTCCATTAAAGTTATTATTGAATTAATTTATTTTGTATTCACTTTGAATTATAGTACAGTCATCACTTCACTTTATTATTTACCTTTTAAAATCTCTTAAACCACTTTGACTACTTTGACCTTTTGGGGCTTCTAGATGACATATGAGGGACCTCCAACTTCGTAAGGCCATAACTCTCAAACCATGAGGAGTTATGTGACGTTCCACATACCACCAGAAATGGAATGACATGTAATATCCATATAGAATAGTATTACTTGAAAATATTTCAAAACTCATACTGTTATCCATCAAACAAACTTGGGTCCATTACCCAAACCTGGGTTCTCCAACTTCTCATGGCCATAACTCTCTAACCGTGAGGAGTTATGTGGCATTCAACATACCACCATAAATGTCATGACAAGCACTATCCATCTAGGATAGTTTAACTGACAAATTCACTAGCGTTCATCTCATTATTCCACAAATAATCATGGGTTCTCTAACCATACTTCTAGGGTAACTCAATCCGCAAAGTGTCTTCCCATGAGGGATTTCACCATAAGGGGACCACTTTGGAGCTCATCCATTTCTACTTATTATCAACCATGA
This sequence comes from Picea engelmannii, assembly GCA_009831015.1. NCBI lineage: Eukaryota > Viridiplantae > Streptophyta > Pinopsida > Pinales > Pinaceae > Picea > Picea engelmannii. Next base: position 231,313 of record ML787271.1, read on the forward strand.
CAAGACAATAACGAGTGATCTTTACATCAAACAATATTGGTTCCATTACCCAACCTTTGTGCTACAGGGCTTTCTTCAAGGGTTGACATCAATGACAACCAACCTTAATCAACAATCTCCCCCTTTGGCATTGATGGAAACACTCTGATGCAATACTAAAATCATATCACTCATGCTCCCCCTGGAACCATGCCTCTGTCCTCTACATCTAATAAATCTCTCCCCTTTTTTCATCAATGGAAAAGGTATCTTTCCATCAAGGGTTGCTCCCCCTGACTGAACTGTCCTCTTATGGTGCTTCCTCATGTAAATCTAAGACATATAAGATAAGCATTCAAAAAGCATTCATTTTGGAGTAGAAATAACTCCAAGTCTCTAGCGAAGATATTCAAAGGATTCCCATGGAAGTGGTTTTGTGAAGATGTCTACCACTTGTTCTTTTGTCCCCACATACTCAACTCTGATGTTCTTTTTTGCAACCTGCTCCCGTAGAAAGTGATACTTTATTGGAAGGTGCTTCGTCTTGGAGTGCATCACTGGGTTCTTTGAGATACTGATGGCGCTTGTATTATCACAATATATTGGAATGGGCTCATCATACTCAACCTATATATATGTCGGAGTTTTTTTCATCCAAAGAACCTGTGTACAACATGTTGTTGTTGCAATATACTATGCCTCAGTTGTAGATAAAGATACTGATGATTGTTTCTTGCTTAGCCATGATGCTAAATACTCACCCAAGTAGAATGTTGCTCCACTAGTGCTTCGTCGGTCATCAATACAACCTACCCAATCTGCATCTGTGTAGGCAATAAGTGATAGATCCTTTCCTTTTGGATACCATAATCAAAACTCTTTTGTTCCTTTGAGATATTTGAAAATCCTTTTTGCTGCTAACACATGTGACTCCTTTGGTGCTGCTTGAAATTGTGCCACTTGTCCAACTGTATGCATTACATCTAGTCTGGATGATGTCACATATAGTAGGCTGACAATCATTGACCTGTATTGCCTCTTATCTGTAGACTTCGAATCATCATCTTTGCTCAACTTGCAACTGGTTTGCATGGGAGTGATAACTGGTTTGCAATATTCCATTTCGAACCTCTTTAGCATTTCTCTGATATACTTGGTTTGAGAAATAAGGATTCCTTGGTTGCTTTGACGTATCTGAAGTCCAAAAAAGAAGGATAGTTCTCCAAGTAACGACATTTCAAATTCATTATGCATATCTTTTGCAAATTTCTGGCTTAACTTGTCATCATCACTACCAAAAATAATATCATCAACATAAACTTCAATTAATAAAATATTACCTTCACTTACCTTGATGTAGAGGTTGTTGTCTGCACTTCCTTTTCTGAACCCTGCCTATTGCAGATACTTATCCAATCTAGAGTACCATGCTCTACGAGCATGTTTTAGACCATACAAGGTCTTCTTTAATTTACACACATAATATGCGTTCTATGACAACTGAAATCCTTCTGGTTGTTCAATGTAGACTTCTTATTCAAGTTCCCCATTCAAAAAAGTTGATTTTACATCCATCTGATATACTTTAACATTTTTGGAGCATGCATAGGCTAAAAGCAACCGGATTGCTTCCATTCTGGCAACTGGGGAAAATGTCTCTTCAAAGTTGATTCCTTCAA
>ML787271.1:233310-248841 GCA_009831015.1 Picea engelmannii
CTTGTACTTGAGTAACCAACAAGTACTCCTTTGTCCACACGAGAGTCAAACTTTCCCATTCTGCCATCTTCTCTTTTGATGTAGCATTTGCTTCCAAAAATTTTGAAGTGCTTCACATTTGTTGGTCTTCCTTTCCATAGCTCGTAGGGAGTTTTATCAGTGTTGTTTATGAGCATTACTCTATTTTGAATGTGAATTGTTGTATGCACTGCCTATGTCCAAAATATATCTGTCAATTTGGAATCCATTAGCATTGTTCGAGCCATTTCATGTATTGTCTTGTTATTTCTTTCAATAACTCCAATCTGTTGAGTTGTCCTAGCAACGGAGAATTGTCTTTTTATTCCATGACTGCTGCAGTAGTCCATAAATTCCTTTGAAGTGAACTCTCCTCCATTATCATATCTCAAGCATTTGATTCTTGAAACCATCTCATTTTCAACCATTTCCTTGTAGATATTGAAGTTTTCAAAAGCTTTTGACTTGTTCTTGAGAAAGCAAACTGTAGTCACTCTTGTATAATCATCAAATAATAACATAAAGTATCTCTCACATTTTAATCCCTTTTGTTGCAGTTGGTCCAACTAGATCAGTATGCACAATTTCCAGTGGTCTTGTTGTTGAATATTCCTTTGATTTGAACCTGGTCTTTGTTTGCTTTCCTTGTTGACAATGCTTGCATAAATTGTTGGTTGGTTTCGTGATCTGGGGCATTTCTCTGACTGCTTCTCTTTTGTTGACTTTGACAAGGTTATCAAAATGCATGTGACCCATTCTTCTGTGCCATAGCCAAATTTCATCTTCTTTTCCTAGACAACACTTTTCATTTCCAATTTCACTTAACACATATATGTTATTTGAAGTTCTTGCAGTTGTACCGACCAATTTACCTAAACCTTCTCTTCTTATCTCACACTTTTGTGAATCGAAAGTAACCTTATGACCTTCGTCACACATTTGACTCACACTTAGAAGATTATGTTTCATATCTTCTACCAGTAGAACATTTTGTGCCTTTTTATTCTTGTTCCCAATTCGGACTGTGCCTTCTCCAATGATTTTGGCTGAATTATCATTTCCGAAGGAGACTGATCCACTTCTTTCCTTTTGCAATGTAAGAAATTTGTCTCTATCACCTGTCATGTGTTTTGAACACCCAATGTCAACATACCAACTGTGTTTCTTCTGCTTAGCTTGTAGAGCGATTGTGCATTCTTTATTGTTATATTGACCTTGCTTTCTTATCCATGTCATTTTCTAAGGTTCTTGTCTGTGACTGTTGTTACTTTGTTGAGGTTCTTTAGGAGCAACTATCATTCTACAATTTTTGGCCACGTGTCCAAAATTGTTACATCTGTAACATTCCACTTCAGTGCTCAAAGATTCAAACCTGTTGTAACTTCTTCTTTGTGTTTCAATAGGTCTTCTTAAGTAACCCCTTTGTGTATGACTCTCAAAGTCATTATTGTTCATGTTGTTAGCTCTGCAATTCATAGCTTTATGTCCAAAATTATTACATGCATAACATAAAACAAAAAATATAGTTTGATACCTAGGATTTGAAGATCTTATGAAAGAAGGTGTTCTTATGAATCCTTCTTCTTCTTGAGGCCTATCTGTCTATTTTTTATTCTGAAATCTGAATCTTCTCGGTGGAGGAGTGTCCTTGTAATCTTCCCTGTACATCTTTCTATCCCCTTTGATTGTTTCTGAATAGCTTTTTGGATTTGTTTCTTGCTCTGTTGTTTTGGATCTTGATCCCTTTTCTGTCTGATTGTATCCAAGTCCAGACTTGTCAAGATGAGATTTTTTACTGCTGATAATGTCATCCAGAACTTTTGAGTTATTCTGCATATTTTTCTTTTGAATATCCTTTCTTAGTGTGACAATCTCTGCTTCCAAGTTTCCAATTATCTTGTCCTTTTCTTATAGTTGTTCTTTGACTGCTTCTTCAATTCTTTTATCTTATTCTATTTGAACCTTCAATCTTGTGATCATTTTTTCTAGTTCTCGAGTGTCCTTTTCTTGTCTAGTTTTGCTTGTAGTTTCTTGTTTTTCTTCTTTTCTCTTCTGATAACTTCTATGGCACACGTTAATTCTTCTCGATAGTCAACTTCTATCTCTTCAATTTTGTCTTCGACTTCTTCATATCCCTCTTCGGTTTATTCATATTCTTCTTCGGAGTCTTCTTTGTCAGAATATTTTACTGCCATGAATAGAACTCTTCTTGTCTCATTGTCATTGATTTCATCTTCATCTGATGATGAGATGTCTTCTTTGATGCATAAGATTTTATTGAAATATTTCTTTGTAGTTCTTTTGCCTCTATATGTGTGTTTGCCTTTTGAGTAACCTTCATCATTTCTCTTTTTCTTATGAGGACATTTGTTAGCAAAATGACCAATACCATCACAATTAAAACAAATTAAAGGAAGCTTACCTCTATACCTACCATTGGTTCCCTTGTTCTGTCTTTTGACGAAGTTGGCCACTTCTTCATCATCTTCTGAGACGTCGTTCTTGCTGCTATATTCTTCTTGTTCCTTTTTATTTTGCTTTGATCTTTTGGATGCTTTGAAGGCTACTTCTTTTACATATGGATTTTCCTATTCAGTTCTCATTTCATGTGCTGTGAAGATTCCATGCAGTTTGTCCATGTTTATTAAGTTCAGATCCGATCTTTCTTCTAGTGTTGATATCTTAGGGTTGAATCTCATAGGAAGAGATCTTAGTACCTTTTGAACAATTATAGATTATTCGATTTCTTCTCCCAATCCTATGATTGCATTCACTGTTTCGTCAACTCTTAAGAAGTAGGTTGCAATATTCTCATCTTCCTTCATTTTTAGTTGTTCGAACTGACCTCTGTAAGTTTGAATTTGTGTTGCTTTGACTTTTGTATCTCCTTCATAAATATTTCGAAGCTTGTCCCAAATCTCTTTGGCGGATTTACAATGTGCAACTTTGGTGAATATTGTTTCACTAAGACCATTCAAAAGTGCATTTGTAGCTTTGGAATTTTTCTGACCAAATTTCACTGCTTTGTCATTTGTTGGTGGAACTGCTCATACTGTGTATCCATCTACAATTGATTGTCGAATTTCAAACCCCTGTGCTTGTATATATGTCTTCATCCTTATGCTCCAAAAAGCATACTTTTGTCCATCAAAGTCTGGTATTCCATTATTATATGAGTTGGTACTCTCCATGATCTACCTTTCAGTGGTTAAACTGATTTATGAAGGAACCTGCTCTGAAACAAATTGTTGGATTACTGAGAGGGGGGGTGAATCAATAATAGCGTAATTATAATCCTTTTTCTCCAAATAATCCAAGTGTTATATCAATGTAGAATTATTATCCAATAATTAGCAATAAGAAATGAACAATCACACACATACACAATACACCATTGTTTTACGTGGAAACCCAAATCGGGAGAAAACCACGAAATGTTTTATCTTATATGTCTTGAAGAATTACATTCATTGGAAGCACCAACTTCCTTTGTTTTCCAGCTGCAACTGGAAGGAGGCTCCAACCCCCTAGTTTCTCAGGCTACAAATTGAGGGAAGCTCCAACTCCCCAATTCTTTGGCTACAACTAGAAGGAGGCTATAACCCCCTATGTTCTCCAGCTACAACCGTAAGGTGGTTACAATCACATGTCATTTCCCTGTCCAACCGCCCTGAAGTAGAAGTATAATGATGGAACCATTGTCACACTATCACTGTGAGATATACCGCTGTAAACATGAACCATGCATCAACCTATACCTCCACCTGTAATCAACCTATACCATAAACAAGTGCATCAACCATGCACCAAGAATGTAACAATCATGTGTCAACTACTCATCAACTACTTATCTCAATCATGTACCAAACTTGTACCTCAACCAAAATCCCTCATCAATTTCATCATCCAAATATGATTTGTAACTCTATAATAGACATGGTGTATATGATCACATACCTGCAAAGCTTCCTTAACCTTAACAACAAGAGACTAGCATTTTCATCAAACGTTTCTTTAGTCTCACAAGACTAGTTTTGGATTAGTCAACAACCCTAACTTGAAATAATATTAACTTTGTACCTGTAATGAATAAAGATATAAAACTGATACACAATGGTCTTCGGTGTGTTTTATGTAATTCCTCCAGGTGTCACTACTTGGAACCTCTCAGAAAAGGAGTTATGGCAAAAATGGCACACCTTGCTAAATTCTGGCTTATTCTAGAGAGCGACCTTGGAGAGCGTGCCCCACACGGAATATGAATTGATATAAAATTGTTACACAAAATACTACAAACTGTAATCTAACCAACACATTTCATCTTACTGAATTTGGATCTGTTATGAATAAGTTACTACATTTTTACCCGAAACACATGTTTTTGACTACTTTCAGGACTAGCCAAAAACCCTATTTTCCACGGAGTGTAACGACCCACAAGCTGAATTTTTTACCACATATACTTGGATATGTTTCCTCAATGGAATATCAATTTCACGGTCTGAATCATTCTAGAAAAAAAAATTATTGCGAAAATGGTGAGATGACCTGAAAAAAAAAAAAAAAAAAAAAACATACCTTAGAAAGCATCATCAAAAGAATTTATCCTTCCTTGAATTCCGGCCTTCTTTTCTTCACTTTCCTCATAAATTCGGCTTAGATATCCTTTGGTTATCTTAGACACCTATAGGTATTCAATATGCTCAAGTGTGTCTTAAATGAGAAAGCCTTGCCTCTTATTTATACTCTTCAAGTAGCTTCCTTAAAAACATCTTCTAGGTCACTTTGCCCACTTTCCTTATTTTAGGGTTAACCCACTTCCAATTTCTCCATTAAATTTATTATTGAATTAATTTATTTTGTATTCACTTTGAATTATAGTACAGTCATCACTTCACTTTATTATTTACCTTTTAAAATCTCTTAAACCACTTCAACTACTTTGACCTTTTGGGGCTTCTAGATGACATATGAGGGTCCTCCAACTTCATAAGGCCATAACTCTCAAATCGTGAGGAGTTATGTGACGTTACCCATACCACCAGAAATGGAATGACATGTACTATCCATATAGAATAGTATTACCTGAAAATATATCAAAACTCATATCGTTATCCATCAAACAAACTTGGTTCCATTACCCAAACGTGGGTTCTCCAACTTCTCATGGCCATAACTCTCTAGCCGTGAGTTATGTGACGTTCCACATACCACCGGAAATGGCATGACAAGCACTATCCATCTAGGATAGTTTCACTAAAAAATTCACTAGTGTTCATCTCATTATTCCACAAATAAGCATGGGTTCTCTAACCATACTTCTAAGATAACTCAATCTGCAAAGCATCTTCCCGTGAGGGCTTTCACCATAAGGGGACCACTTTGGAGTTCATCAATTTCTACTTATTATCAACCATGACAAGACAATAATGAGTCATCTTTACATCAAACAATCTTGGGTCCATTACCCAACCTTTGTGCTACGGGGCTTTCTTTAAGGGTTGACATCAATGACAACCAACCTTAATCAATAATCACTACAACCTCTTGTATGTCATGAGCCATATGCCCATTCACTCTTGACCCTAACCACTTCACCCAATTTACATGGATTAGAGAGGGATCTCTTGGAAACTCTCCTTGACCTAGGGCAAGATCTACCCAATAGGACACCTCGTTAACCCTCGCATATTCAATCTTGACAAGTTGCATAATGTCTTTGAGCAATTAATTGTTTGATATAGTGATCTTTGATGTACATGCTTAGGTGGCTCATTTATTGATTTGATTCACTTATCATGATTTTATGACTTGAGATCCTTTGAGGGTGTGCTTATTTGTCTTTGTGGGACCTAGTTGGTGGACAATTTTGGAAGAAAAATCATATCTTGGGCTTCCATGGTGCTTGAAGCCCACGGGTGGATGCCAAGGGCCCGCATGCCTGTTGAAAAATATTAAACTTGGAAGGCCTAGAAGATGACGTGGGCGATGTAGCCTAGCCCCCACATGCCAAACATTTTTCCTAGGAGAGGCAAAATGTCACATCTAGAGGCATGACGTCAGTTAGGGGGGTTAGGGCTTGGTGGTGAGGTGACTTGAATTGGCACAAGGACGTTTTGAAGGGATCATGAAGGAAGTGGTCTTGATGCTTGACATGTGTTTTTGGGAAGCCTCTCCACTCTCCTTCATCACCAACGACCTCTTTTTAGTGCCAAAACGTCTACTAAAGGGGTGACGTCCATATGAATTAGGGTTTTTCTTATGTGCAAAAGTGAATTTTTAATAAATTGTTTAATATTAATTTGTTAAGGGGGAAATATTAAGTTTTTTGACCCCTATTCTTGTGGTTTACCCCTAAATATGTGAACCAGTCACCTTGGTGACATTTTGTATAAATAAGAGATCATAAGATCTTATTTTAACATAACTCTCCCTCTTGTAAGAGGAACTTGATCTGAAATTTTCACTATCTTTGGCAAATTGTCTCTCTTGGCTCTTGTTTATGGTTATCTCTTGATGTAATGGTTGACAGAAGTGATGTGCTAGCCTTGGAAGGATTCTCTATTGCTATTGCGGTGAATTATCTTAGAATTTTTCCTTTAAATTGGTATGATTTTTACTTTCATGCTATCATTTGTTTCAAGTCAAGGTTATTGTGCTAGGATCTAGGTGGGAAGTATAAGGGCATACACCCCCACCATAGTCTTCATCGTTGTATGCTTCATATTATTGGTTAAACAAGGGTTTGCTAAGAGAAGTATAAGGGCATACACCCTCTTAGATTAACCCTAGCTAGAGAAACTTGCCTTGAGAAGAAAGAGGGTTTACACCCCCAAGGAGGTATCTTCTCTGGCTCTTTCTTTGCATGACCCCATTAACCCAATTATTAAGAGCACTAATCATTTATTATTGCATTGGAGAAACAAAATTGTTGCCTTGGTAAACGTGATTTCTTCAAGTTTTAATTCTTTCTCTTTTGGATAGTGATCTTGATACCTTAGGGATTCTTCCTCCCTTAGGGCGTCCCCTTTCTCCCACTAATTCTATTTTTTGTACTAATTTTTTTCCTATATCCATTAGGTTGCATAAAACCATAACCCTAAATGCTAATAACTCACAAACTACCCCTAGACTTAGGCTAAAACTTTGCCCTATTAATTTGCTTGCTATAGTGCACTCTTTGGGAAAATTTTGAGCAAGTTTCATTGGATAATTTTTCTGATGTGATCCATTGCATGCTACAGCCATAATGCCGATAATTTTTATTGCAGAAATAATTTATAACAGCCTTGTTTTCCTGCTCATGTTTCATGTTATTTGGTGCAAGCTAGACTAGTCATTGTTGGTTCAAATATTGCATGTTTAACTAAACTTGTAGCACTTTTAAGTTGCAGCCTCCGATATAATTTTATTTTTGATATTTAATATTGTTTGATTGCTGCAAATTAGGGACAATAATCTTAATTTGTTTGTCCACCTAACATACTATATGCAAGTGTGGCTTTTCTTGTGTCTTGGGCGAGTACAAAACACTTTCGCAGATACCCAAAGACTTGGCAACTCTTAAACCACCCATAGACGAGTCATCAAAGCCTCATTTCTCTTTCCATCACTTAAATTTAGGGGGATACCTCTTTTCCTTCCCTTTAATTCGTCTCAATCCCCCTAGGGTCACCAAGATTGCCTCCCTAGAGTGAAATAGTTAACCTTGAATCATGGGACCTACATCGAGGTGACATTGGGTGTAGTGTCCCATAGTTATAGAACTTTATTTTTGGTTGAGTCAGGATTTTCCCAATCTACAACTTGTGCGATAACAGGTACCTTCCAGTATTCTCCACCAATGTTTATAACCATTCAGTCAAAATAATCGGAAACTCGCCAAAGAAAATCTCATGCAGCTTTGTGTACACATACCTTTTCATCCATTGCTTGTTGCTCATCTGAGGGTTTCTATTCTCTTTCTGGACAAATTCTTGTTCCTTTCCTTCTAGCCATTTACCGATCTCTTTCTTGGTTGGCCTCCAAAAAATTCCCTTAATCACAAATTCTGGGTCTCGATAACGAAACCATTTGTTGGTGCATGGTTATAAGACCCTAGGTTTGAGTTATCTAACCAACAAAATCCTTTAGATACTGGCCCTTTAGGAATCGTCTACATGCAAGTGAAGTCTCACCCGAGGTATCTATTGGGGCTACAAGAACCAAGTTTATGTATGAGGGAGGGGATAGAAGGTGATCTACATATTAAATCTGGTTTATCTATCCTATGTGCACTATTCTTCATCTCTTCCCCTGATTACATAGTAGGTTTAATTATATTGTTCTACTATACTATAGATTGCAACATAAACTATTCATTGTAACATTCATCATTACTACACATCATCTACTACACGGGTCTAGATGTAATCATGCATAAGTAAAGCATTCATGAGTAATCATATATCAAGACATTTAGACACGGAGTTTTAACGTGGTTCACCCAAAATTTGGGCTACGTCCACAACGACTAGCTTACTTATTATTCTTTATGCAATCTTATCAGGTTGCGCACTGTGCTTACAAAAGATTCATCATGTTATCAGTCCCCATCATGCTTAGTCACTCTACAATGTAAGCTTCTCTCTGCAAGACTCTCCCTAAACCTCTAGACATAGACTCTCTCTCTCTCTCTTTATCAATCTATTCTCTCACTCTTTTCTCCAAACCCCTTTCTTCCCAACCCAGTGCATATTTATACATGAAATCTAGGGCTCAAAACCCTACTTGATTATCCCCAAAACCCAATTACAACTCATTCTGACTCATTACAACTCATGTTGACTCGTTGTTTGGGCATGTTTTTCCTACTTTTGCATTCCCGACTGTTGTTATTCCTGCTTTTGCATGCCTTTCTACTTTTGCATGCCGAACTATTATCCTTCCTTTTCACCCACTTTATCTTCCTACTTTATTGTCTTGCTTTATTCTCTTCCTTTTCTCTGTCAAGTATGATTTTACTGTGCACTTCAATCTTGAATGCACCTTTTCTACGCACTATGCTTATTCCTTCTTTTCTTTATTCTGTTGTTGTGCATCTCTTCCATACTTAGGATTTTCCTCAAAACTGTATCCAAAATTCCTGCCCAACACATCCTCTTTTGGAATTTTGACATTCCTTTCATCATCTTCCTGAATTCTAACATCTTCCTCTTCATCCTTTGTCTAAATTCTGACACCTTCCTCTTGGCCTGTGAATTCATTATGATATTGTGCTACTGTAAATATTATGAGTATGATCTCTAGGACATGGTTTTCATTTACCTTCTCTTCTTGTTTTTCATTTCTTCTCCAAACCTTCATGTATCTGACATCAGTGTTTTCCTTCATGGGAGGCTCTATCATGCTTCTACAATTTCGAGTTGTATGTCCATAGTTGTGTCATTTGTAACATTCAATATTATGTGGAGCCACATAAGCATTTCTTGCTTGAGCATTTATTCCATAAGTCCTGCAATCTACATCTTTATGTCCAAAGTTAGTACAAGTAAAACAATGACCATAAAAGAAACTTACTTACGTAGGAATGAATGATCTTCTTTGTGGTGTGTTGGAACATTGAGATGGGGGGGGTGAATCAGTATGAGCACTTTATACCACTTTTAACCACAATATATATGCTTTCACTTTATCAACAATGTTCAATAGTTTATCATCAATGTATCATCTATGATTGCATTCAATATATCATGAGCATGTAATCATAACAACATCACATCAACAACATCAACTGATCCAAATTCAGATCCAGGAGCTTGATGGGGCTCAAAAAGGCCTAAAAATCAATGTTCTCAGAATGGTGTCAAAATGGATGTGTGTGTACGCCTCGTCGATATGAACTCGATGCAACTTGAACAGGCTCAAACGGATGTTGTATGCTCCTGATATCGCGATCTGAAGTTCAGGTCAAACTGGCAAAAAGTCAAAGTCAAAGTCAACAGTCCGTACTGCTGATGTCAGCAGTACGTCAGCAGGACAGGTGGCAGATGACATCATGGTGACATCAATAGGACACGTGGCAACACCAGGACGTGCCACGTGGTAGTCATTTTTGGCATTTTTAGGGGCTGATTTGGACCAATAAAAATTGGACACGTGGCAATGTACGAACATGACACGTGGCAATCGTACAACATGATGTGGTAGGTACAGTGATGACATTGTAGTGGTATCAGAGCAGGCTAACATTTTCAGGAACTGTGAATATGGGAAAAATCTTGAAGAGAGCTAGACTCCAGGGGGCTCGAGGAGATCAACCAAGCCATTCAGCAAGAGAATGTTGAATTGCGAAGATTGGTGCAGATTATCGAGGAAGCCAGGAAAAGAATGTGAACGTTGATGTTCACAATGGAAGCAAGGCCAGTTGGAGGAAATCTTTCAGCTAGAAGTCCAAGCCCTGTCAAGGATGATGGAACTCATCCATTCCGGAGGCAATCAGATGAGGAGGATTCGTATACTCCTACTACTCCGATTGAGGAGCAGTCAGTAGGAGCGGTCATTGACACATTCTCTTCACCAGCAGAAAGTACTAATTACACTCCAACCTTGCATGTAGTTGATCAGGAAGTGGAGTCCGACCATCCAGAGATAGCAGCATTTGAGAAACATACCAAAGGATTTGGTATGAGAATGCTATCGAAGTTCGGATACGGGAAGGGACAAGGCCTTGGAAAATATGGCCAATGCAGAGCTGAGCCAATTGAAGTACGTGAGCGTCCACTCCAGGAAGGATTGGGATATGTAGGAGAATCTATTGAGGACAACAGTCCAGTGATTCGTTGCACACACTGTCAAAAGTTCGGACATGATGTTGGCCACTGTTGGGAGCGACATCCAGAATTGACACCGGAATGGTTTCGAACTAAGCAAGGAAAACAGGTAGCTCGAGCCAGCAACAACGCAAACAGCAAGTCGCGAAAGAAAGGTAAACAGGTTGAAAGGTATAAATCACCTTCACCCACCTTTACTGATGAGCATGCTAGAGTCATGAACCTTATCAAGAAAACGATTCCATGCACATTTTGTAGCGGCAATAACCATTGTGTTGCAGACTGTTGGGAACAAAAATTATATGGAAGAAATATCATGGTGACAAGAAGTACGCCAAGACGTGATGACACGACATTGTAGGTCAAAGAGTATTTGCGAGCAAAGTCAGTGCAGCTAGGGCAGGAGTCAGAGAAATCCAAGGGGGGATTCGACTCAGTCAGGGCACGATTCCATTAAGTTTATTCGAGCAAGAAACACTTGCTCACATTTTCAAAAGAGCGTACATTGTGAGGATAGTTGTTTGAGGTTGCATCCAGAGTTGCGACGCTCAACAAAGCCTGAAGGGCCCAAGCAAAAGAGGGATGTTGCAAAGGAATAGAAGGACATTGTCGGGGAGCAGAATGACACTACAAGAGGACAGCAGGTGAATGTTGCAGAGAAGCAGAGGAACGATCGCGGTGCTCCGTTGGCAGGAGATGGGTCGTCTGACTGGAACTAGGCAGATTTTATGCCCTATATGTAAATTGAGCCAGTTTCATTGCCATTGATGTAATAAAAGTGATTTGATTTATGGAATCACTTATTGAGTCTAGTTAATGTTAAGTCTAGGTTGTTTTTCATTAGTCGATTGATGTAAGGATGTAGTCGATTGATGTAAGGATGTAGTCGATTGATGTAATAAACCTTTTGGGGACCAAAAGGTCTTTAATGGGAAGGCATGATCCAGATTCGGATCCAGGCACTTGATGGGGCTCAAAAAGACCTAAAACTCAATGTTCTCATAATGGCGTCAAAACAAACTTGTGCCTAGGCCTCGTCGATACGAACCTGGTGCAACTTGAATGGGCTCAAACAGACATCGTATCCTCATGATATTGCGATCTGAAGTTCAGGTCAAACTAGTAAAAAGTCAAAGTCAAAGTCAACAGTCTGTACTACTGATGTTAGCATTACGTCAATAGGACAGGTGACAAATGATGTCAGCATGACATCATGGTGATGTCAGCAGGACACGTGGCATCACTAGGACGTGCCACGTGGTAGTCATTTTTGGCATTTTTAGGGGCTTATTTGGACCAATCAAAATTGGACACATGGTAGTGTACGAACATGACACGTGGTAGTCGTACAACATGATGTGGTAGGTACGGTGATGATGTGGCAAGTATGGTGATGACATGGTAGGTATGGCTGGGCAGCTGACTGTGTAGATGACTAGGTTGATGACTGGATAGTACGGCCCATTCACAGGGTGACATGTGGCCCAATCACAGGGCACCACGTGGCACCCCGAATTTGGCCAAAGACGGTTGGGTAAAAGTTTGTTCCGCCTCCGGAGGAATTGAACTCATGACCTTTGGGTAAGGCAACGGACTAGCAACAATTCGCTAACCAACAAGGCACATGTGTTCCTTGTTCATAAAAATGGCCGAAATTGTATTTAAGTTTGGATTGGGCGCGAAATTTTGGATAAGCCTCGATCAGAGGGGGGGTTATCCATGCAACCATAGGTGCTAGACCAGGGAGCCAGGCAGAGAATAAGGTCCCAGCACTCGGCCACATGGCGCTGCATGTGACCAAGGTCCCGGAGAAAGAGGGCTAGCGCGCATTTTTGCCCAAATGTGGGTTTTCCACCTTATTATTAGGTGTTATTCATGATTTTATTATGATTTTCTCACAAATTTTTGGGCAGTTTTGGTTATTTTTCCATATATTGGTGGATATTGGGCCAAATTGAGTGCCACAAAAAGTGGGATGTTAGGATTTGATCCCTCTACCTCATGGCTATATAAACCAAGCCATTGTGAGGTTTGAAACAAGCAAGAAGCAGCAAAGAACCTTGAAGCAAGTTGAGGAAGAACTTGCCAAGGTCAAGTAGTATTGAGCAGTGTAGAGTAGCTGAGGAAGACAGGGGAAGAATGTGAACGTTGATGTTGGCAACAGAATCGGATCCAGGAGCCTGCCAGAGCTCAAAAAAGGCTCAAAATGAAAGTTCTCATAATCATACGAAACCAATTCCATTGCGACTGGCTCGTCGCGTTGATTCCGGCCATATATTTACTTTCTCAAACGAGCTCTGTATGCGAGATTTATCGCACTCTGATCAGTTTCCCAAACAACAAAAAAGTCAACAAGTCAACTGGCAAAAGTCAATGATGATGTTAGCATGACATCCTGCTGACATCATCATGATGACATCAACAAAGTGACATGTGGCAGCACAGCAGTAGGGTGACTGGACAGTGACAGGGACCAATTGCATGTTGACATGTGGCATCATGGAGGACCAATGAAAGGGTGCCACATGGCCCAGCCGTGGGCTGCAACGTGGCACCCCATCACTAGTTTGAATGGAAAAATTTTATGGAGCTCAAGGGTCATGACCCCATGACCTGTTGAAAGGAGAAAGGACTTAAGAACAGGTCCATTTCCAACGCGCCAACTTTATTACTTGTGATATCATATCCCTTTACTTTTATTTAAAATGTAATATATTAGAGTATGGGGTGGAAAGGGGTTGGGGCTTACAGTTCATTGGTGAATGTGACCACTGATCAGCAAAAGGGCGTGGGGCGCATTACTAAAACCACCAACATGTGTTTTTTATGGAACTTCCACCATGTAATATGGGGCTAGAACCACGGGCTTGGTGCATGGGAAGGGGCGCGGTCCCATTTCATTGCACCATATGCCCACAAATCAAGGAGCTAGCGCAATCTTGGGGCCAGTGCTTGGCCATATTAAGGTGCATGTGGCAAGAATAGGGGGGGGCGCGCATTATTTGGGGGCTTAAACCCATATTTTTATACAGAGTGGGTTTTATACTATGCTTTTTGGATTTTTATTTGATTTGTATGCCTGTTAATGGAGGATTTGGCCATTATTGGGAGATTGGGAGATATTGGACTCTTTTTGAGCCTAGATTTTGGGAGGAAGTTGGGGATGGATAACCAACTTTAGATCTATATAAACCAGGCCTATTTGAGGCCATGGGGGATAGTCAGAGCAGATTTATGTTGAAGCAAAGCCAAGCCAAAGCCATTTTTATGTAGGGAAGCTGTTGAGGAGCAGACGCTTGCGGGCCATTTTTGGGAGCTCCGTTCATCTGTTTTGCATGTCGTTTCTTCTGTTGGGTTCTAGAGATATGGAAGAACATGAATAGATCAGTCTTGTAGCCTTATGGCACTGTTGCAATGTACTTATTGAGCTTTGAACAGAAATAAAGAAGCCTCCCCCACTGAGACAAAGGCCCGGAGACGTAGGCAATTTTGTGCCGAACTCTGTTTTCACTTCTCTTGTTATTATTTGTTATTCTTATTACTTCAGTTTAGTTATGTATATGTGTTTATGGTTGCGATATATTCTCTTATCTTCATCATCTTTCATTAGCTTCCTGAATGGTTAATACACACATGCTTAATAACTCAACCACAGCCATCAAAAGATCTTTTCGGATCAAAAAGGTATCAGAGCAGGCTGACATTTGCAAGAACTGTGAATATGGGAAAAAGATTGAAGAGAGCTAGACTCTAGGAGCTCGAGGAGATCAACCAATCCATTCAGTGAGAGAATGTTGAATTGTGAAGATTGGTGTAAATTATCGAGGAAGACAGGGAAAGAATGTGAACGTTGATGTTGGCAACGGAAGCAAGGCCAGTTGGAGGAAGTCTTTCAGCTAGAAGCCCAAGCCCTATCAGGGATGATGGAACTCATCCATTCTAGAGGCAATCAGATGAGGAGAATTTGTATACTCCTGCTACTCCGGTTGAGGAGCAGTCGGTAGGAGCGGCCATTGGCTTTGATACCACTAAATCCGAAAATCAAAGGCTTAGCAATTACACACTATGACCTCAATTTTATCAAGACCTTTTTCTAACAGTGAATGTGAATATGAAAGCGACAAAGACTTAAAGAATTAAGAGCAATAGCAGATAACACAAAGAAAGAAAACCATCAACCAATTGTACCCAAGAAGTTGATAACGGAGTTCAGCAAAATCCGCCTACGTCTCTGGGCCTTTATCTTCAATGAGGGAGGCTTTCTCTATTAAATATTCAATGCTTTACAATCTACATTAAAATCACATCATATAGGGCTCTGACTGACTAGTTGTATTCTGCTCTATCTCATAAACCTAATGCAACAGATGGCACTGAAAACGAAGTAGTAAAACTCCTGTAAATTGCCTCCAAAGCTCAGCTACTCTGCATTGCTCAAGACTACTTGACCTTGGCAAGTTCTTCCTTGACTTGCTTCAAGCTTCTTTGTTGCTTCTAGCTTGTTTCAAACCTCAAAATGGCTTAGTTTATATAGCCATGAGGTAGAGGGATCAAATCCAAACATCCCACTTTTCATGGCACTCAATTTGGCCCAATATCCACCAATATATGGCAAAATAACCAAAACTGCCCAAAAATTAGTGAGAAAATCATAATAAAATCATGAATAAAACCTAATAATAAGGTGGAAAACCCACATTTG
>ML787271.1:249754-270496 GCA_009831015.1 Picea engelmannii
ATATATATATATAATTCATTCATATGAAGCACCAACTTCCCAATACTCCAACTACAACTAGAAGGAGGCTACAACCCCTTATTTACAGGCTCCAACCTGAAGGAAACTACAACTCCCTGAATTCTCTGGCTACAACCAGAAGGATGCTATGACCCCTTGATTCTCAAGCTCCAGCTCCAACCAAAAGGAGGCTATAACCCCCTTTCCTTGCCCCATCCTATCGCCCTGAAATGTAAATGTAGACGAACTCTCACTACCACAATTACTACCACTGTCACTGCCACTATCACTCCCATCGTTACTGTCACTGCCACTGTCACATCAACTTGTCAATGTGTCACTGTATTCAACCTTTCACTAATCAACCTGTCCAATTTGTCATTATCATTGATACTCAACCAGATCCTCTCACATGGATCATATACCAAGGACACCTCTCAACTAGATGTCCAACATCACCAACACATGCCTCTACCAAGCATGTACCAAGATCATCAACATACCATCACAAGATAAATTCTTGTACCAAACCTGTACCACAACAAGTGCATCGACCATGAACCAACACATGTACCAAACCATGCATCAACCATGCACCACAACTATGCCAAACCATGCATCAACCATGCACCACAATTGTGCCAAACCGTGAATCAATCGTGCCTACCAGCCATGTACATGCACATCAACACCATACCATGTACCATACCATGTGTCAACCATGTACATGCACATCAACACCATACCATGTACCATACCATGTGTCAACCATGCACATCAACCATGTAAACCAATCATGTACAAAAACAAATGTACCATACCATATACCATGCACAAAACCTCCACCAATATGCCAATATCACCAAGATGTGCCTCAAAAACTATGGCAGCATCAAGTGTACAACATGCACCTCAATCATGTGCCAAATCAAGAACCAAGATAGCCAATAATTCTTATAGTCAATGTACCACAACATAACCAATATGTACTATATCACATACTATCATCACCATACATGTACCATAACACCATAACCATAACCCTTAAGACTTACATTTGATCCTATAGTTGAATTGTTGTACTATAAACTGACCTATAACTCTTCTGCAGTCCTCAGTAACTTGGTGCAAACATCCCTTCACAACCTTTCACAAACCCTTTTACATATATGTGACTTGCTCTTCCACTGACCGCGTGTATACGCGCTTTCCTCCACTACATCTCACAGATGTCTACTCTTCTCTATGCATGCAGCCCATAAATGTACGTGACCTATCTTTCTTCAGCCCACGGATGTATGTGACATGTCCTTCTTCAGCCTGTGGATGTACACTACTTGTTCTTCTTCAGCCCACATATGTACGCGACTTGTCCTTTTGTAGCCAACATATAACCTCAAAAAACTAGGGTTGCCATTTTTCTGCAACTCCGAAACTTTTTCTCCTTCAGACCTTCGTTGCCTCAGACTTGAGACGTCACCTAAATTCACTAGTATATTTGCCAAAAGATAAACCATAACATTCACAAGATAGATATTCAATGTAAGTGTGTGTGTCCAAATGAGAGACTCTTTGAGGTGTATTTATACTTTTCCTAAGTAACATCTTTCCTTATTTTAGGGGTTTCTTGTTACAACCACTTTGCCCTTTGACCAAGACTTGTAACCAACTAGGGGCTTCTTGACCACTCTTCGGAGCTTCCAACTTTATAAGGCCGTATCTCGCTAACTGTGAGGAACCACCCAAGGAGAGATACCCTTTTCCATTGATCACGAGAGATCCTTGTTGTCATGCTCTCCCTGTGATCATCGCTCCTCGTCAATTTTTCTATCTCTCCCCCTTTGAAATCAATGGAAAAGGGCATCTCTCCTTGGGGTTGCTCCCCCTCTCTTCATGCTTTGTTCTTTCTCTCCCTCTTTGACCAAAAGGGTAACTCCCCCTATCGATACTTCTCCTCTTGTCAATTTACTTGTTGTAATCAATCATCGATAAAATAATAGCTCCCCCTGTGGGTATGTCTCCCTGTCTATATGCTATTAATCTTCCTTTATGGATCTCTCTCATTGATGACTTGAATTCTTTGCATGATGATGTGTAGATCGATGTAGGGCTACATGTACATGTTTCCTTTCCTTTCTTCTAGTGCTTTCTAATTGTCCATTGGTGCTTCCTATTGAAATTCACTGACATATATATAAAGCATTCATTATTTGATTTCTTCAATCACTTGTCATGTTCACTTGACTATGTTGTTCAATGATTTTGTTCTGATGATATAACTTCTATTGACGATTTTTCTTTTCATGTGTTGTTGTGCCTTTCACTGTTTGCCTTTCTATGAACAACTTATTCCACTTATTGCAATTGAAAATACGTTGTTATGCATCTTGTTTGACTTATGTATTCTATACCTAATAAGCATCTCATGAATCCACCTCATCTCCATATGTCAAAACTATCCATGACTCTACTACTCAAATTTCCACAAGGTTGACACATATGTCACTGAACTATCATGAAGGCTTCATCAGAATATGCTACAATTGATCATCACATGTTCTTGTTTATCAGATTGAATCAAAATATGTCCATTGATCTTATCTATCTACTCATCAAACTCTGCATGTCTGGAACAACATGTACTGAACATATCCCTGCATGAATACATATGTGCAATTAAATCATAAACTTATGCTTGCCAATTGATACATTTGTGGGAACACTACTTCTCAACTGATCAATTTGTTACTTTGTACTTTTGTTATCTGAATGCTTTGAATATGTCTCTACAAACACTTCATACTGCTTCGAAAGATGGTTCTCTAATCTATAGTATCTACTACATGGACTCCCCTTGTTCAAAATACATATTTATTAGGAGTCTCCAAGCATGATGGCTTAGAAAAATACTCACTCTGATGTGGATTAATCTTCCTCTTCATCTGTAGACTCATCATCTTTTTGAACTCTGACTTCTTCCTTTCTACCCATGGATTGATCTTACACTACAATTCCTGAAAGTACAATCTCTTGAACTTGATATTTATTCACTTGCTCTTCTTTTCTTTCTCGTACTACTGGATTTTCCCCTTAGGGGGGTTTTCCCTGGGTAAATCTTGTGCATGTTGTGAATGTTATTCTTTCAGTGATCCTTTATATACATTTATTGTGTTAATGGTTTAATAAGTAAAAGAACATTAATCTAGTTAATTGCTTAAGTAGAAAAATCAACATGGTATCAAAGCCGGCCTGAAAGAAGGCATCTTCACAGGATAGAAGAACTCATTTAAGAAGCTAAGAGCTTAGGAAGACTCTCATAATCCTAATGGATCTCCTCCTGTGCATAAACTCTGAGTTTGACATTTTTTTGTAAACTACAACAGTTGTTGCAACTGCCTGCAACTACATAAACCCTAAGTGTGACATTTTCCCTATCTAAGGAGGATGTTGGAGAAAATAACCATGCCTAGGATCTCACCATAGGAGGGTGCATCTAGTCCTTGGATCATAATTCCAAAATTTGAAAGTTGAAAAATTAGGGTTTCCTCATAAACCCTAGGTCTAGTTGTAGTTGTTCCAGATTTTGTGAAAGATTACATCTTTGACTCAACAATCTCTTTGGTAAGGTCTAAGAACTTCATCTTGAAAAGTTGTTTGTTATTTTACGTGTTCCATGCAGGATGACTACCAATACCAAGCTTGACAAAAATCTTGAAGGAGTTGATGACTTCCAAGCATGGAAGTATAGAGTGATGCTCATTCTAGAAGAAAATGACCTTGTAAGTTTTGTTGAACAAGATATTGAAGAGCCAGAAAGAGATGAGTCCAAAGTTGAATATAAGAGGGATCTGATCAAAGCAAAGAGGATCATTGTCGACTCCATCAAGAACCACTCGATTTCTCATGTTTCAGCATGAAAAACCCCAAAGCAAATGATGGATGCCTGATCCCATCTATTTGAAGGCAAGAACATCAATCCAAAAATGACCTTGAGCACACAACTCAAGATTGTGAAGATGAAAATTTTAGAAAAGATAAAATCCTACTTCACAAGAGTGTCCCGGATTAAAGAACAACTTGAATCTATTGGAGACTTAATTGAATAAGCTCAGATAATGATGACCACATTAAATGGTCTTCCAAGTTATTGGGAATCCTTCACCCAAGGAATTTTCTCTAGAAGAAAGTTAACTAATTTCATCATATTGTGGGAAGATTGTACTCAAGAAGAAGCCAGATTAGAGGCAAGAAAGGAAAAGATAGAAAGCAATGAAGATCAAGTGCTAACAGCTCATGAAAGAAAAGGAAAGAACAAGAAAGAAGTCCACTCTCACAAAATATTTCAGAAGCCTCATAAAGGACAAGATTCTCATAAATATCTCTCAAGCTTCAGATGCTTCATTTTCCAGAAGTGTTGAAATTTTGGTATGCTTGTTTAACCATAGACAATGTCACATCATTGTCACCCAACTGTAGGCATTCACATATGCCACCCCCGAGCACACTAACCTTTACTTAGAATAATCTTGGCAAGCCTACTCCAGAACCAACAGATAAACCCTAGTTGCTAATTGTAGCAACAACTCAAGACAAGTAGAACGCTTCGTCTCCAAGGGTAGCGCACAAGAGAGAGAGAGTCTCCATATCCACATAACAAGTACCATACACAATTGTAGCAGTTGCAGCTGCACTACTCTCTCTCTCAAACTTGTGCCATACTTAGCAAGAATATCACCAAGAATGTCACCAAGAAAATCACCAAGAAAATCACCAAGAGAGAGACCAAGACCAAGAGATGACCATGTGCATTTATTACTCCTTACAGCTGCAGTTGCAGTTGCAACTGCATCTCTCCACAAGAGTTATGCACTAACTGTTGTACAGATGAGTTGAAACATCCTTTATTTATATTAATTTGTCCAGTGACTTTTATGGCTGGGCCAACCTGAGTTTATGGTAATTACATTTTATGTTTATCTTTTTCTTGTGGAGTCGACATGTATTTCTGGAAGATAATATTCTAATATTATTTATTCTTCTAGGTTGATTTGTCTTCTAGGGTTTCCACACATCTGTTTAATGGTTCACTTAATTCTGGAATATTCTATCATAAGTCATAGGTTACACGTGGAGGCTAATACCTCACACATCTACCAACACATCAACACTTCGTCTTAGCTAGGGAGGTATTAACTAAGATGTTCTTCATGTAGAGGTCTCAAACACATCCATCCATCTCACATGGCATGGGAAAGACTCACATGGTCTTGTAGAACAATCTACAGGTAGCATCACCATAGCCACACAGGTTATCAAATGATCAAACAGATCTTGTAACAAGTATCACCATCATAGCTACACATTATCCATCTAGCTAGAAAACACCTCCAACACTATTGGTTGGCCCTCCAGATAGAAACCTATGATGCTACTGATCGACACTCTAACTAGGAATCATTTTCGACACTATAGGTCAACATCTAGTTCATACAAAACTAGTAACTCGTCAGTTCACATAGAATCAGACTGAAAAATTTAACACTCCCTCTTAACGAGGAAGGTATTCCTCTTGGAATGATCATCATCACTGCTTCTACACTTATGCACACCTCGATCATTGTCCGATTTTCAATCACAGATCTATATTTCATAGGAAGTTATGCACTTTCACTGGAGTAGCGTACCAGCCTTCATTGGAGTAGCATACCAACCTGCGTTGGGGTAATATACCAGCCTGTGTTGGAGTAGCATACCAACTTTCACTGGGGTGGTATACCAGCCTGTGTTGGAGTACCAACCTATGCTAGGGTAGCATACCAGCCTACGTTGGAGTACCAACCTGTGATGGGGTAGCATACCAGCATGTGTTGGGGTACCATACCAGCCTACGTTGGAGTACCAACCTGCAGTGGGGTAGCATATCATTTTGCGTTGCATTACCAACCTACGCTAGGGTAGCACACCAACCTGTGTTGGAGTACCAACCTACATTGGGGTAGCATACCAGCCTGCGTTGGAGTACCAACTTGCATTGGGGTAGCATACCAACTTATGTTGGAGTACCAACGTGCGTTGGGGTAGCATACCAGCCTGCGTTGGAGTACCATTGTGCACTGGGGTAGCATACCAGCCTACGTTGGAGTACTAACTTACGCTAGGGTATCATACCAGCCTACATTGGGGTAGCATACTAGCCTGTGTTGGAGTACCAACCTACGCTGGGGTAGCATACCAGCCTACGTTGGAGTACCAACCTGTGATGGGGTAGCATACCAGCCTACGTTGGAGTACCAACCTGCACTGGGGTAACTCCCACTACTGGGGATCTCATCACTTCCCTCTACTAGGGAACACATCACTTCCCGCTACTGGGGAACACATCGCTTTCCGCTACTGGGGAACACATCAATCCTCACTACTGGAGAAAAACATTTGGACCACTCCAAGCTTGTCCCTGATAGAGGCTTGGTCAACATATCTGCTACATGTTCATTGGTAACAATATACTGGAGCAAGTGTCTCGTCATAGTCTTCTCCCTCTTGTTGGGAGAATCCTCTGGACACAAATCAGGCTTTATACATCTCTAGGCTATTTATTTGCAACATGCTTGATCTTGTAGATAAACTTGGAAGTCACTATTGACTTCCCTTCTGGTCTCGAAACCAAGGAAAATATATATATCCCAGTCCTTTTGACTAACTTCCTCCTCAGTCACTATAGCAAAGTCTACTGAAGCAAGGGAATCTTCCCATATGATCTCATATCTCCTTGAAGCCTCTGAAGCTTCGATCTAGCCTTCTCAACCCATGACATTTGCATGTCAGTTCTAGAAGATGTCTCTCTCTTTCATCTGAATATGAAAGTCTTTGAGTCTCCATTCTCCCTCTGAGTCTATATAACCTTCGGAGTCGTATGCTCCTCATGATATGGCTTATCAATGTTGCATCCTGCAAAGTTTCATGGGACCATGCTGGTCTCTTCTTGGTTAATGCAACGATTCTGGGTAGGCCCTTTTGGCTCTACTAACTCTTCCTAGTGATCTAAAGAGTGATCAACTACACTAGAGGGATTTGTTCGATCATCTTTGGAGCCTTCAGCTCTTTACAATCAATCTCTGTATGAGATACTATGTATCTCGCAAAAGTACCCTTCTTCATCTTCTTCTTCTCTGGTACATGGATGTGTACGGTCATGTATACAACTTCTTATCCAGATAGTTTTCTCCATGCCTTAAGCTAGAGACCATCTAATATGTTGTCTCATGCAGCCATCACTATAGATTCCGTCAGATTTATCACCTATGACCTACCCGGAACAAGAACAACAAAGAGAAAAATAGTAGACAAGAATAATACTCTTATAATAATAAAAACAAGAACGAGAACAATAATCACAGTATCTCCTTCTCAGAGCTATTGCTTGTGACCTTCCTGGAACAAGAACCAAAATAAAATAAAACAATAATAAGAAATAGGAAAAACACTCTTCTAGTTTTGTGATCAATCATTCCTCCATGGTAACCTGTTGGGAACAAGAAAACAAGAACAAAAAGTATAATAGCATTTTCATAAGAACATATCTATGTCAACAAGAATAAAAAGGTGACCATCATATCTCATGGTAATCATCATATTATTACCAAGGTGACCTTCCTGGAAGCAAAACAAGAAGTATCTCCTAGAGGAGATGTTAGTTCATCTTGCGACCAAGTACAATAAGTATTTATATTAATAGTACTCACATGTTGCCAAGTATTCATTGTATCTAGAAGTAATAGAACCTTTCAAGGATTGTTATCACAACTAGTAATGTAGAGATTATCAAACTTGATATGTGCAAATTTGAAACTTATTAATTTAATCAATCAAACCTAGAACCTAGAATCTTATCTTCAAGAATGAGTGTTGCTGATTTTATTCTGAGTCTCCTTCACTCAAGATGACAAGTATTCTCTTCAACATGTCCCTTGCACTTAAGACAATATGCTTTCTTGATAGAAATATGAGTTAGAGAATATAATGCAAATAAACTCTAAAATCTCAACCTTAATCTAATAATTTCACTAGAATCGACTTATAACTTTAACTTTGAACACAGGTTACTATAACTTCAATAGATCAAAATACAACTGGATGTTCATAAGATTACAATAATGCCATAATAGCTAGAGGCATATGAAAACAATCAAACCTGGAGTGTGTTGTTCCTCTGAATATGTTGGGTATGAGATCCCTCTAGATCTATGATTGTAAGAGATCCCTTCTCCTGCAAACACACTCAAAATAGTGATACAGTTTAAATATATATAAGTACATACCTCTGGCAACATCGGCAGGTAGTGGCACCATTCGACAGCGCCAACAAGCAATGATGAACCTTAAAACTTCAAAGGTGCTCCAACTTGTAATCTAAAGGTAGTTGAAGATGTGCTAGGGTAAGGAGCACTGGGACAACCAAATATTGGTCCCAATACTTCACATAAAATTTCACTACAACTAGCGTTGGCACTACAACTGGTGTTGCAACTGGCACTGCAACTGGTGCTGCAATTGGCACTGCAACTAGCATGAAGGAACTAGCACTGCAAATGAAACTGGTACTGCAGACCTAGGGTTTTACGAGAAAACCCTAATTTCTCAACTTCATAAATTTGCAGAATTGATCATGGTAAGAGATGTGTCCTACTTATGCAACCTTCTTAGTGAGCTTGAAAATGGGGGAAACTGAGGATCTTCCTTCTAGCAGTTAGACGGTTACGAAGGAAACCAACTCTAATACCATGTTGAAATTTTGGTATGCCATTTAACCATAGACAATGTCACATCATTGTCACCCAACCATAGGAATTCACATATGCCACCCCCAAGCACACTAACCTTTACTTAGAATAATTATGGCAAGCCTACTCTAGAACCAACAGATAAACCCTAGTTGCTAACTACAACAACAACTCGAACAAGTAGAGAGCTCTTTCTCCAAGGGTAGCGCATAAGAGAGAGAGTCTCCATATCCACATAACAAGTACCATACATAATTGCAGCAGTTGTAGCTACACTACTCTCTCTCTCAAACTTGTGCCATACTTAGCAAGAATATCACCAAGAAAATCACCAAGAGAGAGACCAAGACCAAGAGATGACAATGTGCCCTTATTCCTCCTTACATTTGAAGTTGCAGTTGCAACTGCAGCTCTCCACAAGACTTGCGCACTAAATTGTGTACAAATGAGCTAAAACGTCCTCTATTTATATTAATTTGTTGAGTGACTTTTCTGGTTGGCCCAACCTGAGTTTTTGGTAATTATATTTTTTGTTTATCTTTTTCCTATGAAGGCAACTTGTATTTCTAGAAGATAATATTCTAATATTAATTATTCTTCTAGACTGACTTGTCTTCTAGGGTTTCCACACATCTATTTAATGGTTCACTTGCTTATGGAATATTCTATTCTAAGTCATAGGTTACACGTGGAGGTTAATACCTCCCGCAACTACCAAAGCATCCACAAGAAGATGGGACATATTGCAAGAAATTGTCCCCAAGCAAAAGACCAGGATAAAACCACGAAGTTTAAAAGACATCATGTTCATTTCCTAGGAGAAGATGAACCTAATTGGAAAAGAACAAAAGAAGATGATTCAGATGAACTATATCTTTTGTGATATAGGACTTAGCGTTTCCGAAACACTTGATCCATATCAAGTGATATTAGTAATAGTATCTCGTTTCTCTCCACATTAAAATTTCAAGAAGTAAAAGAGTTGGATAAGTGTTGTATCATGAGGGCCAAGTACAAATTGTGAAGAAGTATCATTATCCATCCAAACCTCGTACATATCAGGCAAGCAGTCTAACAATACATGCTCCAAGTATGCACCCTTCATAATTTGATTTCAGTTTTAAGTTTATTAACATTATATTTTATGAATTTTTATCTTAGCTTGTTGGATCATTATCCCTCATACGGGAATCCAACAAGGTCTCATTTAAAATCAAGAAATAGTTTATGTGCTCGGGGGTGGCATATGTGAACGCCTATGCTTGGGTGACAATGATGTGACATTGTCTACGGTAAAACGATCACATTATAATAGAACTCACAGTGTCCTGTAGTTTCTCGATGAGAAAACTTTGTCAATGGATAATGAGGCCACCTTGACATCAACCATAATTTGTTTGAAGTCTGAATCAGTTTTTCACATTAAGACTTGGTAACCAAACACTAATTTTATCTTTTAGAGACTCTGAGATCATTGTAGACTCAAAGGAAGTCAAGGCTCAGAGGGAGCAGGTGTGACAGTCCATGTATTTGAGATTGAGTTACCTCCAGTGCTAGATGGTGCAGTTGATCACCCTTCAAATCATTAGGAAGAGTTAGTAGAGCCAGAAGGGGCCTACCAAGAATCATTACAGTAACTAGGAAGAGACCCGCATGGTCCCGTGAAACTTTGCAAGCTGCAAAGCCATATAGCATTGGCTTGCCATATCGTGAGGAGAAAATGGCTCCACCATTGGTTAGGCAGGCAGCCCCACCAAGTATCAGCTCAGAAGGAGTTGGAGTTCAGAGGGAGTCAACCCTCATAATTCAATAAGGAGGAGAATCCTACCCAAGACCATTCATAGAAAGCTTGATTTGTTTCCATAGGATTCTCCTAGCAAGAGGGAGAAGACTATGACGAGACACTTGCTCCAGTAATTAGAAGAAGTATACATAGAAAAACCATGATCCATTAAAATAAGTTGATGCAGTGTGATATTCAGAGGGAGAAAATGAATCCGTTATCGTTATGGAGTAGAGGAGCTACTCTCCAAGTTCAGAAAGCTACAGTGAGAATGGAGCAGACATTCTTAGATTCGGAAAAAGCACTTGCAGGCACAGAGTCTCGGTTCCAGAAGGAACAATTACAGAGAGAGTAGAGGACATACTCTTAGACAGTGAGACAAATAGTGCTTTGCAAAAAGCACATAGAGCCAACACATGATTATGCGGATTGAATTGCAGCTGAGCAAGTTTATCAATTTGGTTCAATGTGATGTGAAAATTTGGTTCTAAGAACACGAGGATAGATATATGTTTTGTGATGAAAGACATGTTCACCTGATTGTAGAAAAACATGTGATGAGGTATCTAAAGGGTACATTCGATTATGGACCTAGATATATCTCGGATTGTGAGATAAGATTGCAGGGCTACACAGATTCAGATTCGGTAGGCAGTATCACAGAGCGGAAAAGTACATCTGGATGTTGCTCTAGTATGGGATCAGTTGTGATCTCATGGCTCAATAAGAAGCATACATGTAAGGCACTCAGTTCCATAGAGGCAGAGTATGTGGCAACATGATCATCTTGTGGCGAAGCAGTGTGGCTTCGGAAGTTGATTACATAAATGTTTGATCTCGAGTTGGAGAAAACCAGTGTCTTTTATGACAACTAGAGTTGCATAAAGTTGTCAATGAACCCAGTGTGTTATGACAAGTTCAAGCATATCGATATCAAGTACCATTATATTTGAGAGATGATACAGAAGGGAGCAGTAAAACTCTAGTATATTCCTACCGACAAACAGGTAGCAGACGTGTTGACTAAGTCTTTGTCGAGAGAGAAGTTCAAATATTTCAGAGACAAAAGTGATGTGTTCCCCAGAAGTGGGAAGTGATGTGTTCCCCAATAGTGGAAAGTGGTGTGTTCCCCAATAGTAGGAATTGATATGTTCCCCAGAAGCGGGAAGTGATGTGTTCCCCAGAAGTGGGAAGATATGTGTTCCCTAATAGAGGGAAGTGATGAGATCCCTAGTAGTGGAAGCTACTCCAACGTAGGTTGGTATGCTACCCCAGCGCAAGTTGGTACTCAAACGCAGGCTGGTACGCTACCCCAACGCAGATTGGTACTCCAACGCAGGCTGGTACGCTACACCAGTGTAGGTTGGTACTCCAACGCAGGTTGGTACGTTACCCCAGCGCAGGTTGGTATTCCAACACAGGTTGGTACGCTACCCCAGCATAGGTTGGTACTCCAATATAGGATGGTACGCTACCCCAATGTAGGTTGGTACTCCAACGTAGGTTGGTACACTACCCCAACGCAGGCTGGTATGCTACCCCAATGCAGTTTGGTACTCCAACGCAACCTGGTACGCTACCCCAGCCCATGTTGGTACTCCAATGCAGGCCAGTACGCTACCCCAGCGCAAGTTGGTACTCCAATGCAAGTTGGTACTCCAATGCAGGTTGGTACACTACCCCAGCGTAGGTTGGTATGCTACTCCAATGTAGGCTGGTACGCTACTCTAGTGAAAGTGCAGAACTTCCTATGATATATGGATCTGTGATTAACAACAATACAATGACCAAGTATGCAGAAGCAGTGATGATGACTGTGACGAGAAGAATGCCTTCCTTTCTAAGAGGGAGTGTTGAAGATTGAATAGTTGCAGAAGATATCCTTATTGTATTTGACCAAGACAAACCCTAAAAAATATTATTATATTATATTTATTAAGATGGCCCTATTGTGCCTTTGCAAAAGTTGGCCCTATTGTGCCTTGACAAGTAAAATATAAATTAAAAGGGTAAAGTGGCAGGTCGACCCAGACCTAATTTAGGCAGGCCATACTATTATTTATAAGAGAGACTAGTGCCTCATTTGGACATACACAACACAAGTTTTGTGGCTACAGAAGAAGTGCGTGAGTCTTGAAGGAAGAAGCTACTGCAGCTAGGTGTGACGTTGTGAAGGTTCTTGGTATATCTCTCGGATACATCTTGGTTAAGTGGTGTGCTACTCTTCCCTAGTCAAGGGTTAGAGGAGGATATTCTACTTTGTTAGTTCTCCCTTGGAAAGAAGCATTGTTCTTGATTGGCAAATCTATGTTGAGGAAGTTTGTTGGGTTTTTCCCCTTAGGGGTTTTCCTAGGGTAAATCTTGTGCATGCTGTGAATGTTATTGTTTCAGTGATCCTTTATATGAAGTTATTGTGCTAATGGTTTAATAAGTAAAAGAACATTAATCTAGTTAACTGCTTAAGTAGAAAAATCAATAGTTTCTTCTTTAGCAATATTTGACTCTGTCATGGGAGAGGAATAGATATTATGTAGCTTATCCCAGAGTTCTTTAGCTTATGAACATTTTCCCACTTTGTCCTTTACTGAATCAGGTAATCCTTCCATGATGAAATCCATTTTTATTTTGTTGTTCCTCTTCAATTCCTTCTTGGTTGCAGTCTTAGGTTTCTTTATCTCATTGTATCATGTAACAACTGAATACCAAATATCATATCCATGTGCTTGTAGAAATGTTTTCATCCTTCTGCTCCATATCTCATAAAATAGACCACTCTGACCATTCCTTTGTTGGCCCAAAATTTAAAAATGGCGTTGGGTTTCCATGTCACGTCACGAGATCCATGATCCTTGACCTTCCATATACTGGAATCATTCTGACTTGGCGCGCGGATGTACGCTACATGTCCTTATTCAGCCCACATATGTACGCAACATGTCCTTCTGTAACCCGTAAATAACCTCAAAAAACTAGGGTTGCCAGTTTTCTACAACTCTAAATCTTTCGCTCCTTCAGACCTTCATTGCCTCATACTTGATACATCAAATTCAACCTCAAATTTACTAATAAATTTTCCAAAAGATAAACCATAACATTCACAAGATAGATATTCAATGTAAGTGTGTGTGTCGAAATGAGAGTCTCTTTGAGGTGTATTTATACTTTTGCTAAGTAACCTCTTTCCTTATTTTAAGGGTTTCTTGTTACAACCACTTTACCCTTTTACCAAGACTTGTAACCAACTAGGGGCTTCTTGACCACTCTTCGGGGCTTCCAACTTTACAAGGCCATATCTTCCTAACAATGAGGAACCATGTGTCATTCCATATATCACCGGAAATGGTACGATGAGTACTATATGTCTATGAGGGTCTTGCCTACATTTACACTGTCCATCATGTCTATATTCCTTATTCAAATTTGGGTACCAAAACCACGTCGTTGAGGTGTCATGTAGGCTTCTTCAGATGCACTCAACTAACTCACCATCAATCTTGATCATACAAATGACAATAAACTGTCCAACAATTTTGTCCACATCTCTGGACCTCTCCAAGGGTTGGCATCAGTATCTAAGGGTTGGCTTCAATCTCCAATATCACTCTCCAAGGATTAACATCAATGACAACCAACTATCCAAACCAATTGTCCAACAATGGTGTAGTCCTTCTGAATTCCTGCCTTGGTTGATCATGATCTTGTCTTTGGTTGTTTCGTTCACAACGATTGAAGCTTCTTTGTTGATTGAATGTAGAAGCTCTTTTGTATTCATTCCTTTCTTATTCATGTTGACCATGATTCCTTCCTTTGAGAACTTCTGCATAAGTCTTTTGTTTTGTTGCTTTCGTCATGGAGCTTGAACCTTCCTCAAAATGAAGATTCTTGTATCCTAGTTCGGATTTGTAACTATATGGACTTTCTCTGTTGAGAATGTTTTTTAACACTTGATAAATTTTCAAGTTCTTGTTGAGCTTGTTGACTTCAACTCTCAATGTCATGATTTCCTTTTCAAGCTTCTCGCACTCTTTTTCTTTCTTTATCACATATATCTGCATTACTTCATCATTTCTCTTTCCTTCTTCAAGTTGCATTTTCAAGGAGATGATTTCTTCTTTGAATGATTTGTTTTTATTCATTTCTTTCTTTAGCTCAGTTAAAGCACTAAATAATTCTACCTCAAGATCCACTTCACCTTCTTCTTCACTTTAAGGAGTTCTTTTTTTATTTTCCATATCCATAAAGAGTACTCTCTATGAGTCACTATTGCTTTCATCATCTTCGTCAGATAAAGAATTGTCTTCTCTTGAGTAGATATTTTTCTTGAAGACTTTCCTTTTATCTCCTTTCTTGTTTCCCTTTTGATATTTATTTTCTTTCTTGGGATATTCTTCTTCATCACTATCTGACTTCTTAGCATAAGGACACTTATTTGCAAAATGACCAATTTTACGACAATTAAAGCATTTTAAGGGAAGCATACATTTGTACTTGTCAGTTCCTCTCTTCAACTTCCTTACGAAGTTGGCTATTTCTTCATCCTCATATGAATCATCGCTATAGCTGCAATTTGGCTTTGAGTCGGGCTTTTTCTTCTTCTTTGTCTTCTTGGATTCTTTGAAGGTTGTTTCTTTCTTTGATGGATTTTTTCGTTTTGTTCTCATTTCATAAGCTATAAATATTCCATGTAGCTCATCCATGCTTATTGTACACATATTTTCTCTTTCTTCTAGTGATGAAATCTTAGGATCAAATCTCGTTGGAAGAGATCTCAATACCTTTTGAATAATCATAGATTCGTCGACGACTTCTTCCAATCCTTTAATTGCATTCATTGTTTCATCAACACGTAAAAATTAAGCTGCAATGTCTTCATCATCCTTCATTTTGAACTGTTCAAATCGACCTATGTAAGTTTGAAGGTTGGCTTCCTTGACTTTGGCATCTCCTTCATAAGCATTCTAAAGTTTGTCTCAAATATCCTTTGCAAAATCACAATGCATAACCTTGACATATACCGAATCAACCAAACCATTCAGGACAGAATTTGTAACCCTCGAATTGTTTTGACTGAGTTTATTTCCATTGTTATCTGTTGGGGGAGTGGGAGGCTCTTTCTATCCATCTACTATTGATTCCCAAACATCAAATGCATGTGCTTGTACATATGTTTTCATCCTTCTACTCCAGAATGCATAGTTTTGTCCATCAAACTGTGGTGTTCCATTCTTGTACATATTGGTTCTCTCCATGATCTACCTTCCAGTGGTTAGACTATTTTCTTAAAGGACATGATCTAAAACCAAATGTTGGAATACTGAGAGGTGGGGGTGAATCAGTATGAGCACTTTTTACCACTTTCAATCACAATATATAAATGTCAACTTTATCAACAGTATATCATTTATGATTGCATTCAATATATCATGAGCATATAACCATAAGCAATATCATCACATCAAATAACCACATGCACAGTACACCATAATTTACGTGGAAACCCAAATGGGAGAAAACCACAGAATGCTTTCTTCATATATATATATATATATATATATATATCAAGAATACATTCATAGGAAGCACCAACTTCCAAATTCTCGAGCACCAACTTGAAGGAGGCACCAACCCACTGATTTACAAGCACCAACCTGAAGGAAGATACAACTCCCTGAATTATCCGGCACCAACCAGAAGGAGGCATTGTTACGAGGAAAATCACTCTATGGCATGGGGTAAACCACAAGAGACAGAAATGACTGCAGAAATCAACTCTAATCTCAAGTATGTTATATAAACAACATGTTAACAAGACAAGATAAAGAGCCTACCTCGTCCGGACGTTCGATGAAGTCCCTCGTTGAGCACTTGACTCAAAGATATACACCTACAACTTGTCCTCAACAACCAAGATACAAAATCATATGGTGATAATATATAAATTTGAGACATATAATAGCATGATACATCAATATTCATAACAAATACGCCCATGGAATAATAATTCAAATATTTGCAAGACATTAATTGGATGAGAAAAGAGTATTTCTATTAAAATGTAATCAATAGAAGTGTATGAATGACAAACTTTTGTGTCGGAACATTCGGAACCGAGAAATTAATTCCCTTCCAGTTGGGCCTCCACCAAAGGCAAGCTCATATAAGAGAGATGATGAGGTTCTCCATCAAATAGGGAAGAACTTGGGGGTTGAACAATGTGTTCAGACTTAAAAGGACAAAGGGATGCAGACTCAATATGAAGTGAACAATTTTTCCAGAGTAACTTTGCTCTCAAAGTTAAATTCTTCTCCTCCTTCCACAGCTTGGATATGGCCCATTTATAGCCTTCAAATGGAACTGAAGGGCCAAGTCGGAACCTTTCCAGTATATGGAAGGTCAAGGATCATGGATCTCGTGACGTGACATGGAAACCAGACACCATTTTTTAAATTTTGGGCACAAAACCCAATCTATGCGAGTTGTAATTGTGCAACCTGCGTATACGCATGTTGTATAGTTGTTAGGCCGCGTATATGTGGAAAATTTTGTTTTTTTAACTCTTGGAATTGCAAAAAGGGGACTTCAAGTCTGTATAGGGAAATGGAAAAGGCCTTCTGAGCAAGTTTCATGGGGTGAGGCAAATCTTGTTATAATAGATGCCCCCTAATGTGTGAGGTCAGAGAAGTTTTTGCGATGGTCGAAATACATTATAATTCCCAAAAGTGGATTAATGGAGACCTAACTGGACAAACTTGTTGCTCATGAGAATATTACAATCCATAATGACTTTGTGCACATGGATGCCAATTTGAATTACACTGCAGATCCATGTGGAAATATACCAAATTGTTGTTCAAGGCCATGAATAGGAAATACAATGGTAGATACATGGCATAGGTTGTCATAGTCATGAACAAGGCCCAAAGAAAACCAATCTCAAAATTAGTCTGGAGATATTTGTATACAATGAAGTACAATTTGATCTCCCATGATCACTGAAGTCATAGAGGTATTGGTCCAATGAATGATAGCAATAGCTCAAGAAGGTTGTGACTATGAACTGATATTTTCAAGTCTTCTACACAATCCGCCAAAGGTGCAAGTCTACATCATGTGAATAAAGGAGTTGAGGTCGAACACAATGAGACTTTGTTTGATTACCGGTCATTAAGGTATATCATTAACAAACGCGAGACAACCTATCGATGATGAAAGTAGGTATCAAGGCACCGAGTACATTCTTACAAGTGTGAATAAAGGATTTGAGGTCGAACACTTGAAGAATCCATCGATCAATAGACATTGATGTATTCCCAACTATCAATGGTGAGAGAACCTCCCACTGATGACTGCAAGCCTCTAGGTAATCATAGGACTCTAGGTCTCATTTCCATAATAGATGGACCGAATTCGATGGAAGGAGACCCACTGAAAGGAGAGCATTAAAGCATCTATCATCAATCAACACGAGCTACAAAGCAATATCTTGATGATTTGGAGGAAATCAGATGAAGAACATGTTCATGAACCAACGACCCTGTGCGTCTTTCGCATGTACCAGATTAAAGCAGTGAATGAAAAAGACCCTCTGAATATCAGCCAATAAGGAAAACTATTGAAAAAGGCGAGGAAACCACCAATAAGGCTAATGGCATCCAAGACATTGCATGAATCCCAATGTGTGGATATATTTATTGATTTCGAACACAAGGGAAACCCCCCAATCAGCGACCAATGAGGAGATCTCGACTGATGGGTTCAAGGTTACCTACCCATAATGAAAGTAGGACCAGGGTGCATGATAGGACTACAACTTCATGTAACTCTAAGACACACTAAGGGTATGGCCGCCATGAAAAGTCAAGAGTTCTGAGAAATGGTCGACACAGGCTCATAGACATCCTTTGAATAAGAGCATGAGACATATGGAGGACTCTGGCAACATAGACTCAATGATTAAACTTTGTGATGTAGGAGGCACCAATCAAAATCTCCATAGGGACTGGAAGATTAACCAGTCGGAGGAGTAAACTCTAAGTAATGAGCTCAACTTCCTAAGGTCATGCTAAACCCAAACTTCGTATGACAAGTAGACTCAAAAGTTTGTGCTCTATTCAAAGGCGACACGACTGCTGCCAACATGAGATAATACTCTTCTCCCACCCGTCTTTTTTTGTTTTTTCATAGACAAATGAATGCTATGATACAGAGGAGGAAATAAGTGTCACGAGTAAGCAACTAGATCTGACAATGGAACATACCTATGCTCAATGCAAGGGGGTGCATGCAGGATATGGACACTCGGGGGAATCTTTCCTCTTGGGGTATAGGGTGTCAAGTTGCAAAGGATATAAACAAGGCTCTGTTTGGCTGATGATGTAAATGGTTGAGGTAATAGGCTTATATTGAGAAAGATGGAACCGACAATAGGCTCAATATTGCAAGCAGGATAATGGAGTGTAATTACAACTTAATGCCAAAGAATGTCCTTTTTCGAAAATTTAGTCCCCTAGGCCCGAAAAAGTATAAAACAGTACCCAAGAAAACTCTTCGAGCCACTAGTGACTAGAGTATTCCTTTTTCTAAATTAGTCTACTTGGTCTAAAAAAAGGGTCAAACTTACACCAAATAGACGTCCTTTCAAATAAAGCGACATGACAAGGGTTACTCAAGTGAGGATATATGTTTCACCCAAATGAAGGAACTTCATGAAGGGGATTTCCCATACTATAAAACTGACTCCCCCTGGATGGAATACTAGAGGACAGACGGAGGTTTTCCACGGGAAAAGCATTTGTAGGAACCGACATAGCGGAAGAAGGATAGATGGATGGGGTGTAATAAGTAGAATGACCGCCCATTTGAGCACTTTCTCCTGGAAAAGTGAAGCTAGGATTGGATCCATAGGAGGGAAGATTCCAAGCTCCTACAGTAAAAGTTGGTTGAGGGATATTGTAACGTTCCCCCGGCCAACCTCAGGCTGGAGTGCACCATTCCAGAGCAACCACTCATGCTCTGACACCAGTCAGTAACATTCCCAACCTTAATAGGCCCGACCATGCTACTCTAGGGAACTCTTTCATTCCCTTACTGTGGAACATACGGTAACATACCCAGTAATCAACTCAGTTATGCCACCTATATTTACTCTTTAAAATGCATGCAACTAAAACATACACATACAACATTATTGCGGAAGCTTTTAACATAAACAACAATTTACTTTCCATAACATACGACTTTTATATTGAAATAACAGTAACTACAGATATTCAGCACTTACAGGAAATTACCCATAAACACACCAGCAAATATAATCACATATATGATAAAACGTAACATAGGAATGTAAATAACAAAGCAGTATATCATTTTATCATACAATTGGTACTTATCTTAGAAATATTATCACCAACTGCATACAGACCATCCACGAACCTCCCAGCCATAGACTACACTGTTCATCACTCTCAACAATGAGTCACCCCCGAGCTGGGACTGAACTCCACCCAGGGTAAAGGGTTCCTATCCAAGCTAAGGCTCAAGGACAACAGGAAAGACTTCGTCTCAGGTTCTCACTCAACTAACAGCCTACAGCCTCTCATTCCCCACATGCCTATCCCACCCAAGGAAGTGTGCCCCTTCTCTGCTCAACAGTCCCTTGGCTGCCCCACTTCCCTTCCAGGGCTTCAGTAACTAGCTGGATTGTAAGTCTCAGAGCATTGTAGCTATAGTTTAGCACCTTTGGGAATCAATCCCCAGCAATTCTCTCGCTCGGAGAATTGCTCACGGGCCTGATAACCTGCTTCCTCAATCCCGCTCCAAGCTAACCAGGTACACCAACCAAAAAGGGCTATGGGAACAGGCTCCAGAATGGTGAAATGGCTGTCTCAAGGATAATGGAATGCATGAGTGAAAATGGCCATGGAATCATTGACTGGATAACTGAGTGTGTAAAGGAATCACTATGAACTCTTCGTGGAAATTGATGGTGAGAATGATGGTCAGGCTTTGGTTTGCCATCCCTTGGAAAATCCCCCAAATGAGCTAAGTCCCCCACGATATGAATGCATGTCCCCAACTTGACACTTGTCATATCGGAAGTTACTTTGGTCCACTTGTCCCCAACTTTAGAACTTAGGATAAAATAATTATCCATACTTTACGTTTTAGGAAATATTA
>ML787271.1:278757-292817 GCA_009831015.1 Picea engelmannii
ATCAAGAAAACATTCATAGGAAGCACCAACTTCCAAATTCTCGAGCACCAACTTGAAGGAGGCACCAACCCATTGATTTACAAGCTACAACTCCCTGAATTATCCGGCACCAACCAGAAGGAGGCATTGTTACGAGGAAAATCACTCTATGGCATGGGGTAAACCACAACAGACAGAAATGACTGCAGAAATCAACTCTAATCTCAAGTATGCTATATAAACAACATGTTAACAAGACAAGATAAAGATCCTACCTCGTCCAGACGTTCGATGAAGTCCCTCGTTGAGCACTTGAGTCAAAGCTATACACCTACAACTTGTCCTCAACAACCAAGATACACAAGCATATGGTGATAATATATAAAGTTGAGACATATAATAGCATAATACATCAATATTCATGACAAATACGCCCATGGAATAATAATTCAAATATTTGCAAGACATTAATTGGATGAGAAAAGAGTATTTCTATTAAAATGTAATCAATAGAAGTGTATGAATGACAAACTTCTGTGTCGACACATTCAGAACCGAGAAACTAATTCCTTTCCAGCTGGGCCTCCACCAAAGGCAAGCTCATATAAGAGAGACGATGAGGTTCTCCATCAAATAGGGAAGAACTTGGAGGCTGAACAATGTGTTCAAACTTAAAAGGACAAAGGGATGCAGACTCAATATGAAGTGAATGATTTCTCCAGAGTAACTTTGCTCTCAAAGTTGAATTCTTCTCCTCCTTCCACAACTTGGATATGGCCCATTTATAGCCTTCAAATGGAACTGAAGGGCCAAGTCGGAACCTTTCCAGTATATGGAAGGTCAACGATCGTGGATCTCGTGACGTGACATGGAAACCCGACACCATTTTTTTAATTTTGTGCACAAAACCCAATCTATGCAGGCTGTAATTGTGCAACCTATGTATACGCATGTTGTATAGTTATTAGGGCGTGTATATGTGGAAAATTTTGTTTTTTTAGCTCTGGGAATTGCAAAAAGAGGACTTCAATTCTGTATAGGGAAATGGAAAAGGCCTTCTAAGCAAGTTGCATGGGGTGAGGCAAATCTTGCTATAATAGATGCCCCCTAATGTGTGAGGTCGGAGAAGTTTTTGCGATGGTCGAAATACATTATAATTCCCAGAAGTGGATTAATGGAGACCTAACTGGACGAACTTATTGCTCATGAGAATATTACAGTCCATAATGACTTTGTGCACATGGATGCCAATTTGAATTACATTGCAGATCCATGAGGAAATATACCAAATTGTTGTTCAAGGCCATGAATAGGAAATACAAGGGTAGATACATGCCATAGGCTATCATAGTCATGAACAAGGCCCAGTGAAAACCAATCTCAAAATTAGTCTGGAGATATTTGTATACAATGAAGTACAAACTAATCTCCCACGATCACTGAAGTCATAGAGGTACAGGTCCAATGAATGATAGCAATAGCTCAACAAGGTTGCGACTATGATATGATATTTTCAATTCTTCTACACAATCCGCCAAAGGTGCAAGTCTACATCATGTGAATAAAGGAGTTGAGGTCATTAAGGTATATCATTAACAAACGCAAGACAACCTATCGATGATGAAAGTAGGTATCAAGGCACCGAGTACATTCTTACAAGTGTGAATAAAGGATTTGAGGTCGAACACTTGAAGAATCCATCAATCAATAGACATTGATGTATTCCCAACTGTCAATGGCGAGAGAACCTGCCACTGATGACTGCAAACCTCTAGGTAATCATAGGAATCTAGGTCTCATTTCCATAATAGATGGACTGAATTCGATAGAAGGAGACCCACTGAAAGGAGAGCATTAAGGCATCTATCATCAATCAACACGAGGTACAAAGCAGTAGCTTGATGATTTGGAGGAACTCATATGAAGAACATGTTCATGAACCAACGACCCTGTGCGTCTTTCGCATGCACCAGATTCAAGCAGTGAATGAAAAAGACCCTTTGAATATCAGCCAATAAGGAAAACTATTGAAAAAGGCGAGGAAAACACCAAAGATATTGCACAAATCCCAATGTGTGGATAGATTTATTGACGTCGAACACAAGGGAAACCCCCTAATCAGCGACCAATGAGTAGATCTCGACTGATGGGTTGAATGTTACCTACCCATAATGAAAGTAGGACCAGGGTGCACAATAGGACTACAACTTCATGTAACTCGGAGACACACTAAGGGTATGGCCACCATGAAAAGTCAAGAGTTCTGAGAAATGGTCGACACAGGCTCATAGGCATCCTTTGAATAAGAGCATGAGACATATGGAGGACTCTGGCAACATAGACTCAATGATTAAACTTTGTGATGTAGGAGGGACCAATCAAAATCTCCATAGCGACTGGAAGATTAACCAGTCGGAGGAGTAAACTCTAAGTAACGAGCTCAACTTCCTAAGGTCATGCTAAACCCAAACTTTAGATGACAAGTGGACTCAAAATTTTGTGCTCTATTCAAAGGCGACATGACTGTTGCCAACATGAGATAATACTCTTCTCCCACCCATTTTTTTTGTTGTTTCATAGACAAATGAATGCTATGATACAGAGGAGGAAATGAGTGTCACGAGTAAGCAACTAGATCCGACAATGGAACATACCTATGCTCAATGCAAGGGGGTTCATGCAGGATATGGACACTCAGGGGAATCTTTCCTCTTGGGGTATAGGGTGTCAAGTTGCAAAGGATATAAACAAGGCTCTGCTTGGCTGATGATGTAAATGGTTGAGGTAATAGGCTTATATTGAGAAAGAGGGAACCGACAATAGGCTCAATATTGCAAGCAGAATAATGGAGTGCAATTACAACTTAATGCCGAAGAATGTCCTTTTTCAAAAATTTAGTCCCCTAGGCCTGAAAAAGTATAAAACAGTACCCAAGAGAACTCTTCGAGCCACTAATGACTAGAGTATTCCTTTTTCGAAATTAGTCTACTTGGTATGAAAAAAGGGTTAAACTTACACCAAATAGACATCCTTTCAGATAAAGCGACATGACAAGGGTTACTCAAGTGAGGATATATGTTTCCCCCAAATGAAGGAACTTCATGAAGGGGGTTTCCCATACTATAAAACTGACTCCCCCTGGATGGAATACTAGAGGACAAACAAAGGTTCGCCATGGGAAAAGAATTCATAGGAACCGACATAGAAGAAGAAGGATAGATGGATGGGGTGTAATAAGTGGAATGATCGCCCATTTGAGCACCTGCTCTTGGAAAAGTGAAGCTAGGATTGGATCCATAGGAAGGAAGATTCCAAGCTCCCACGGTAAAATCTGGTTGAGGGATATTGTAACATTCCCCTGGCCAACCTCAGGCTAGAGTGTGCCACTCCAGAGCAACCACTCATGCTCTGACACCAGTCGGTAACATTCCTAGCCTTAACAGGCCCGGCCATGCTATTGTAGGGAACTCTTTCATTCCCTTACTGTGGAACATACGGTAACATAACCAGTAATCAACTCAGCTATGCCACCTATATTTACTCTTTAAAATGCATGCAACTAAAACATATACATACAACATTATTGCGGAAGCTTTTAACATAAACAACAATTTACTTTCTGTAACATACGACTTTTATATTGAAATAACAGTGACTACAGATATTCAGCACTTACAGGAAATTACCCATAAACACACAAGCAATTATAATCACATATATGATAAAATGTAACATAGGCATGTAAATAACAAAGCAGCATATCATTTTATCATACAATTGGTACTTATCTTAGAAAGATTATCACCAATTGCATATAGACCGTCCACGAACCTCCCATCCATAGACTACACTGTTCATCACTCTCAACAGTGAGTCACCCACGAGCTGGGACTGAACTCCACCCAGGGTAAAGGGTTCCTATCCAGGCTAAGGCTCAAGGACAACAAGAAAGACTCTGTCTCAAGTGCTCACTCAACTAACAGCCTACAGCCTCTCATTCCCCACATGCATGTCCCACCCAAGGAAGTGTTTCCCTTCTCTGCTCAACAGTCCCTCGACTGCCCCACTTCCCTTCCAGAACTTCAGCAACAGGTCGGACTGGAAGTCTCAGAGTGTTGTAGCTGCAGTTTAGCACCTTTGGGAATCAATCCCCAACAATTATCTCACTTGAAGAATTGCTCACGGGCCTGACAACCCTCTTCCTCAATCCCGCTCCAAGCTAACCAGGTACACCAACCAAAAAGGGCTATTGGAACAGGCTCCGGAATGGTGAAATGGTTGTCTCAAGGATAACGGAATGCGTGAGTGAAAATGGTCATGGAATCATTGACTAGATAACTAAGTGTGTAAAGGAATCACTGTGAACTCTTCATGGAAAGTGATGGTGAGAATGATGGTCAGACTTTGGTCTGCCATCCCTTAGAAAATCCCCCAAATGAGCTAAGTCCCCCACGATATGAATGCATGTCCCCAATTTGACACTTATCATATCGAAAGTTACTTTGGTCCACTTGTCCCCAACTTTAGAACTTAGGATAAAATAATTATCCATACTTTATGTTTTAGGAAATCGTAATATAATATTCCCTTGACTTTTGGCCCTCCCTTTCCCTAATTGGTGAATTTCAGTCCCCTATATCTTTTATCGTGGTCGGTCTGCGCATAGCGATGTATTTTATATTAATCATGAGTCATGTACAAAGTAGGCACATTGGCCCTTGACATCTAGGCGTTCCGGCCTAATACCAAAACATAAGCATCCCAGTTTATAATAACCGGCTCACTAGCCTGTAACACATATCATATACACGAGGCTCATTGTCCTCCATACTGCGTGCACCTTAGTTACTGCGCGCAGTCTCCTGGAATGTGTATATTACATCATTTTACTACGTAGTTCATGCACGCACTATGCCACATGACGTGAATTACCAAATGAGGTCAAAACAACTCACCAGCTTAAGTATATTTGTATTACCTTTACAATTGGGTTCGGTCGAGGGATATTACAATCCCCTCCCCTTATTTATGCACTATCCTCTATGCATCATACACCGATATATAACAGAGTTTTCAAACATCTTCAAAAATATGTGGGTATTCTGTCCGCATTGCAAAGAAGTGATTGGGTGTGCAATCTTTGACAATCCTTCAATAAATCTTTTGTAGTAACCTGCAAGACCTATGAATGATCTAACCTCTGTCACATTCCTCAGTGATGACCATTCTCTAATGGCCTATATCTTCTCAGGATCCACTGCTATCCCATCCTTTGAAATGATATGCCCCAAATAATGAATCTGTTTCTGATAAAATGAGCACTTTCTCAATTTGGCATATAATTGACATTCCCTTAATACTTGCAACATCATTCTCAAATGATGTTCATGCTCTTCCTCTGACTTGGAATATATAAGAATGTCATCCAAAAAGACAATGACAAACTTGTCCAAATACTCTCGGAAAACACCATTCATTAAGCACATGAAAACAACTGGTGCATTTGACAACCCAAATGGTACCACTATGAACTCATAATGACCATACCTTGTCCTAAAGGTGGTCTTGCTAATATCTTCTTATTTAATTCTTACCTGATGGTATCCTAATATGAGATCTATATTTGAAAATATCTTTTCATCCTTCAATTGATCAAAGAGGTCATCAATCCTTGGTAGAGGATACTTGTTCTTAACAGTCACCTTATTCAACTGTCTGAAGTCAATGCACAACCTTAGTGTTCCATATTTCTTTCTCACAAACAAGACTGGGGCACCCCAAGGTGACACGCTTGGGCGTATATACCCCTTCTTCAGAAGTTCTTCAAGCTACATTTGCAACTCCTTCAATTCTGGTGTACTCATTATGTAAGGAGTCTTTGATACTAGCGCTGCTCTAGGCATCAAATTTATATAGAAAACAATGTCTCTCCTTGGGGGTAGTCTGGGTACCTCCTTGAACACATCCTCAAAATCTTCTAGGACTGCATAATCTTCCAAATTTGGCACCTTATCTTTAGGTGTCTCTGCCAAATGAGCCGCAAATATTTGACATCCTTTTCTGTAACATTTCTTCAGCTGCAATGCTGAAATTTCTCTAATGGTTACTGCCCTGGGAATTCCCTGTACCTTCCTTAGTTTCCCTTCCTCATCCAGGCAAGTAAAATATTTGTTGTGACAATCTAAGAGAGTGTGATGTTGGTCCAACCAATCCATCCCAATTAGACAGTCATAGGAACCTAAAGGCAAGATGTTTAAATCTGTCTTGGTGTTCAGTCCATTCATGTCTATGAGACAAGACTTAACCATCTCATTAACTTTTCTTCTGGCTCCTGTAGCCAGTTGCACCAACCAAGATTTCCCATGCTTGCTTCTTGGCAATTGCAAACTTTCCACCATCTTAGGGTCTATATAACTATGACTAGCTCCTGAATCAATTAAAATAACAAGGGTTTGGTTGTTGATCATACCTTCCACTTCAATCATGTGGGACCGATACTCTACTTGCTTCTTGTCCAAGGCTGCATAAATCCTTGGCACATATCTGCCCATGTTCTCTACTGTTTCAGCTTGATGTACATTATGAACAGCCCTAACTTTTTCACCTCTGTTAGGACAATCTCTGAACCTATGGTCCCCTTTACAACCCCAACATTTCATAGGTGGTTGTCTTGGCCCTTGACTCTCTGTGTCAATCGCTTTGGGTTCTTTATGCGTTTGTTGTCCTTGTGGATTATTTCTGAAGAATGGTGGCTTAGCTCCCTTCTTCCTCTGATCCATCTTGAATTTCTTATTGTCTTCCCAAGCCTTTTGGAAAGCT
Source organism: Picea engelmannii (assembly GCA_009831015.1). NCBI lineage: Eukaryota > Viridiplantae > Streptophyta > Pinopsida > Pinales > Pinaceae > Picea > Picea engelmannii. The sequence goes on from ML787271.1 coordinate 285,556, forward strand.
GGCCTTGCTTTCTGCTGGTCAAATAGGCATTTAGCTCTCCTTATGGTCTCTTCTAATGTCTTGGGATCATCATACTTTATTTTGTCACGGATGAACGATGGAAATCCACTTAAATACCTTTGAATCTTGACTATCTCATCCTTTATGAAAGAGACATACTTCAGTAGTTCCAGAAACCTTCTCTCATATTCATCTATGGTCCTACTTCCAAGCTTAAGTTCAAAGAAATCTTTCATTTTCCTGTCATAGTATCTCTTAGTTAAGTACTTCCTCTCAAAACACTTCTTGAATTCCCTCCAAGTAACACTTTTCTCTACAATGTGTTGCACCTGCACAAGTTGATTCCACCACATGGAGGCCTTTCCTTTGAGTTGATAAATAGCGATTCTACCTTCTGCCTGAGAAGAATAATTATGCAATTGAAAATACTTCCTTATGCGTAGCAACCATGTTTCTGCATCTTCATCCTTCTTGTGCTCACCATCAAATGTAGGAGGTTTGATTTTGTTCATTTCTCCTCACAGCTCATCCACCCCAGATCTCTTATACCTTCTGACAAGGGATAGACTGGAGTTGTTGCCTTTTCTCTTATTGGAATGCCTTTGGGAATGATGGCGATGTCTACTAGCACTTTTTGCTTTTCTTTTCTCCTCTTAAGGTTTGTGACTCCCAGATTTACTTGATTCACTCTCCTTAACCAATTTATTTTCTATTCTATTCAAACCCTCCAATAGCTTCATGTTGAAGTCATCCCACTGCTCTTTGGCTTTCATAAGCCTTTCATTATCATCTTTATGGCTTTGGACATCCTTCTGCAAATTCTTAATGGTCTCGACCATATTCATATCTTCATTCCTTTATTCTCCATGTCCGTTGGAGTTCGTTCCTTCCATGCCCAAATGGACATCCACCCCTCTACTCTCATTTTGCTTACTGTAATTCCCCTGTGCTTCTTCCATTCCTATGGACTCCGCACTGGTCTGAACTGATCGAGTTGTTGTTAATTCTGCAAAACGTGTAGCCATTGAAACTTATCAAGCTAAATTTCAACAATTCATGAGAATATGCACCTTTTTGATCCTATACACACATCAGAATTATCTCTCTTGATTTCCTGGTGTTATCACCATGAAAATTATAGATAGGACCCAAGTCTCGAAAACACAGACGCGCAGTGCCTTCAGAGATACACCTATGCAAGAAGGTGGTTTGTTGAAACCACTTTCGCCAAGACGTGGTATCACATGTCTCAACATGTCAAATCCACCACTCGTGGAGCGGACGATGGCTAGTCAGATCACCCTGCTTCACTCGTTCAGTACTTCACAGCCATGTGACGTCAGCTGAACGCCGCCATGTAACAAACTCAAAAGCTAATCATTCGAAATGGATTGGCCAAGCATGGCAACCCAAATCTCTTGTATGTAATCTGTTTGCACTTCATAAATGGATTTCTATAATTACCACTCCCCAAGTATGAAGATATCTATGTATCCATAACTGAAGTAATCTCCAAACTGCTCGACTTCCTGATCTCTATAAAAACACATTTCAGTATCCACAACCTGAGATACATGGACAAGGCTAAATCGAGTGAGACCGGTTATTCGAGCAACATGCTAGACTTTCCTGCGAGTAAGGAGGAAAGGGTCCTTTCGCACATTCTAGCAACTAAGTTCCACACAGAGTCGGCTATAGACTCGCGGTTGGAAGCCAGGTTTAATCCCACTATAAAGGATTTATTCATCAACAGGTCAGCCACTAAAAAGAAAAGGAGCAAGCGGCAGAAGAAGGAGGAATCTATGGCTGAAGCGGCTGAAAGTGTTGGAGAGAATCAACCGGTCTGGTTAGACTCTTCTTTAAAGGCGGAGATCACTAAGCTGAAGTAAGTCTTCAACTAAAATAAGCATGTCTCAGTGAATTTTGAACAGCTGGTAGAGGAGGTAAAGAGTACCAGAGATGATAGGCTTGTTCTTAAACAACCCTTTTTTCAACAGGCTAACTGTTGTCATCCCCCTTTTGTAATTTTGTGATTATTACGATTATATGAATACGGAAACAAATTTTAGACTGTTTTATTACAATTTCTATCTAGTGATGTTATGAATCTTGTTCTCTTTTATAACAAGTTTTTCTTGTAATCTTATATTTTATTTTCATCTATCTAAATCGAAGGAAATTAAAGCTCAGAATTCTTTTTAATTAATGCATCGATGTGGTTGTGTGTTTCTTTTTCTTTTATTATTATGCAATTTAAACTCAGACTCATCGTCTTCCAAGCGACTTCACGCGCACTAAACTTTGACCTGTTCATTTATATTTAACATGCATAGCAATATCACAAGGTAAAATGGTTTTCCGCGCACTTAAATCTACTGTGCATTTCTTCTTCGTCGCACCGACTACTTACGCGCACTACTCTTGCGTTGTGCGCCAATATCCACTGTGCACAGTTTCAGTATCGTGCATCGATATTCCCCATGCATTTTGTCCTATGCATGCACCATGTCAAGTTCAACATATTCCATCGCGCCCAATTATCTGTGCACACTACTGAATACACTGTGGCGAAACAACCTATGCGCGTACCAACCAAACTCCTCTACGTTAAGCAATACTTGGCACCCCATGTGCACATTACTATGTGTGTCCTCACCGCGCCAAGCTAAATTCAACGCATGCATCTACACATAATAATCTTCCGTGAGGCGCCACAATTTACCGCACACACTGGCACGCTAACGTTTTCCCGTGTGGTGCCAAAATTTACCGCGCGCGCCAGCACGCCAACCTTTTCCATGGACACTTCGTGACTCCAATTATGGTCACTTCGAAGTTACTCTTCTGTGAATATTCACTTCAACTGAACCCCTCTGGCCCATCCAAGCTCAGTGTTAAACTAAAGCTTTGTTACCGATTTGTAACGTTCCCCCGGCCAACCTCAGGCTGGAGTGCACCACTCTAGAGAAACCACTCATGCTCTGACACCAATTAGCAACATTCCCAGCCTTAACAGGCTCATCCATGCTACTCTAGGGAACTCTTTCGTTCCCTTATTGTGGAACATACGGTAACATACCCAGTAATCAACTGAGCTATGCCACCTATATTTACTCTTTAAACTGCATGCAACTAAAACATATACATGCAACATTCTTGCGGAAGCTTTTAACATAAACAACAATTTACTTTCTGTAACATACGAATTTTATATTGAAATAACAGTAACTACAGATATTCAGCACTTACAAGAAATTACCCATAAACACACAAGCAATTATAATCACATATATGATAAATCGTAACATAGGCATGTAAATAACAAAGCAACGTATCATTTTATCATATAATTGGTACTTATCTTAGAAAGATTGTCACCAACTGCGTACAAACCATCCACGAACCTCCCAGCCATAGACTACATTGTTCATCACTCTCAACAGTGAGTCACCCCCGAGTTGGGACTGAACTCCACCTAGGGTAAAGGGTTCCTATCCAAGCTAAGGCTCAAGGACAACAGGAAAGACTCCATCTCAAGTGCTCACTCAACTAACAGCCTACAACCTCTCATTCCCCACATGCCTGTCCCACCCAAGGAAGTGTGCCCCTTCTCTGCTCAACAATCCCTCGGCTGCCCCACTTCCCTTCCAAGGCTTCAGCAACAGGCTGGACCGGAAGTCTCAGAGCGTTGTAGCTGCAGTTTAGCACCTTCGGGAATCAATCACCAACAATTATCTCGCTCAGAGAATTTCTCATGGGCCTAACAACCCGCTTCTTCAATCCCACTCCAAGCTAACCAGGTACACCAACCAAAAAGGCCTATGGGAACAGGCTCCAGAATGGTGAAATGGTTGTCTCAAGGATAATGGAATGCGTGAGTGAAAATGGTTATGGAATCATTGACTGGATAACTGAGTGTGTAAAGGAATCACTGTGAACTCTTTGTGGAAAGTGATGGTGAGAATGATGTTCAGGCTCTAGTCTGCCATCCCTTGGAAAATCCCCCAAATGAGCTAAGTCCCCCATGATATGAATGCATGTCCCCAACTTGACACTTATCATATCGGAAGTTACTTTGGTCCACTTGTCCCCAACTTTAGAACTTAGGATAAAATAATTATCCATACTTTACGTTTTAGGAAATATTAATATAATATTCCCTTGACTTTTGGCCCTCCCTTTCCCTAACTGGTAAAGTTCAGTCCCCCATCTCTTTTATCATGGTCGGCCTGCGCGCAGCGATGTATTTTATATTAATCATGGGTCATGTACAAAGTAGGTGCATTGGCCCTTGACATCTAGGCGTTCTGGCCTAATACCAAAACATAAGCATTCCAACTTATAATAATCGGCTCACCATCCTATAACACATATCATATACACGAGGCTCATTGTCCTCCATGCTGCGCGCACCTTAGTTACTGCAGGCGCTATCCTGGAATATGCATATTACATCATTTTATTACGTAGTTCATGTGCGCACTATGCCACATGACGTGAATTACCAAATGAGGTCAAAACAACTCACCAGCTTAAGTATATTTGTATTACCTTTACAATTGGGTTCGGTCGAGGGATATTACAGATATGACTCCCACCAAATGAAAAGGGAGAATAAAGAGGCATCATTCCTCCATACCCAAAACTAGGATTCACATAAGGCGACGAGACAAAGGATGGCAATTGCGAAGACATGTCTGGCATACCAAGAGAAAAATAATTAGAGGCTCAAGGTATTGGCTGAGTATCATGATTCGACGTACCACTCAGAAATACAAAAGGATTTTGATCCGAAATTGATCTTTTAAAGACTTTAGTTAAGTTTATGCATGAGTTGATTTACCATTTAGGAATTAAGAGAAGAAGCTTAATGAAAGAAGTTGCAGCCATATAAGAACCAAACACATCAAAACCATAACACCAAGATTGATAACGGAGTTCATCACAAGTTTTCCTATGTCTCCAGGCCTTTGTCTCAATGGGGAAGGCTTCTTATTAATATTCAATGCTTTAAGAATACAAAAGAAAGGCTTACATAACAACTCCTGAAACCACCATTCAAATATGTAACTTTTGGACAGAAACAAATATCACCATTGGCTGGAACATGAAATTCTGAGACTTTTGAGTATGAAGTTGGCTATGCTTGGCTCGACATCTTGGGGTCTAGAGGCACTTTTTTGTTCGTCTACTCAGAGGCAGAAACAGAAGCCAGATTTGGACTCCCCTCAAAATTCTGCAACTTTTGAGTATAAATTCGACCTGCATCTGAATAGTCTCTCAGCACCTCCCCTCGGCATGAATCCCAATGCTACACCATTTCATATACGTACAATCCGTACAATCTCGAACTGCGTGCAAAAAATATTTTTTCTTGATTTTAGTGCCCGGCTAAATAAGCGAGACTCCACCAAATTTAGCGACAATTAGCTAGATTTAGCGACAGTTAGCTAGATTTGGTGAGATTTCACCAAATTTGGTGGTGACTGCTAGATTTGGCAGAATCGCCAGATTTGGTATTCCATAAGGTGCCACGTGGCGCCTCCTAATTAAGCCACATGTCACCTTTTCATTGGCCCGAGCCACATCACCCTGCACAGTAAGCTGTTATGTTTCATCCGTACGGCCACGTCAGCCTTCTTAGTTAGCTGCCATGTGCCATCTGTACAGTGCCACATCATCATCTATGTGGTGCCACATCATCATCTGTATGGTGCCAAATCAATGTTTGTACGGTGCCACGTTATCATCTGTATCATGCCACATCATAGTCTATATGATGCCATGTCATCATCTGTACAGTGCCACATCAACATCCATACTGCCACATGTCACCATGCCACATCAACATCTGTGCTACCACGTGTCACTTCCATACTGTGCCAACTCAGCCCAAAAATGACAAATGTGACTCACATGTGTCATCTCCCGGTGTTGCCATGCCACCCTGCTGACGTCATCATGACGTACTACTGACGTCATTAGTTGACTTTTACTTTTACTTTTTTGCATGTTTGACATAAACTTCATATCGTGATAACTTCCACATACAGTGTCCATTTTCAGAAAAAATATATATGGCCGGAATCAACACGATGAGCCCTACGCAATGGCGTTGGCTTCGTCCGATTCTGAGAAATTTGAAATTTTGGCCTTCCTAGATCCAGTTTGGATCAGATTCGTCCCCTTGGAATAAGAAAATACCATGGGCTAGGTAAAGTTAATTGAGCGACTCATGGGGATTCCACTAACCATGTAAATGAAAACTCATGATGCAATACAAAATCCTAAGGCCAACTAATAATCAAAGATCACACCAAAGTAAAGCAAAAAGGCCAATGCACACAAACATGATATAGTGTCTAAAAAGGGGCCTCCCTCACTAGAGTAGGTATGCCTCACCCAAGAGGGGCTTGAGACTCCCTTCAAAAGATCGAAGCTATCATAATCAGTTATAAGCACCCTCGTGGGCTTAACAACACAGTCGGTTGGATCCCCCTAGAGAGGTAATCCTCCATAAAGGTTGTGTCTTGTCCCACCCTTATCTCACTCAGGGTACCTACAGAATAACCCCTGCAAGTAACCTATGTGGCTACCTATGTCAAGTAACTAAGCCACCACGATATAACCAATGCACAAGCTAACAGTCGTAAGTTAGGTCCACCATATGGGTAGGGTAACAAAGCCCGAAATCTCGAAAGCACTGCCTCTCACAAATGTAAAGGTACTAGCAAGACCCCCATATACGAATAGATCCCTAGAAATATCTCTTACGCTAAGAAGGTATTGGAGGGATATCTCCTCAACCGACTTCGCACGACCTCGTGCTTAAATCCGGTGTGAGCAGAGCCTCCTGACGTCACCAATTATACAATGGATTTCACCACTCCGTTAGTCAAACACATATGTTGATTTTAATAGCCTTGGAGAAGTTTACTCACAAAATCATATTCCAAGGCTCTAAATCTTAAGCTAGTTTGTGGACCCTGAAAAATAAAATCGCTTCTAATCAATTTTAAATTTATCAGTGTTACTTTTAGTGGCTTTGTTTACTCAAAAGATGTGATCGTGAAACTGATGATGTTAGGACTCAGCAAGTAAAAGAAATGAATATGAATATAATGCAAAGTCTTAACTTCAATTCTCAACAAATGATAAGCTTTTCAAAAATGCAATTTTCAATTCAACTCTGTGATTTCAAATAAGATGCAATATTTCCATACATGTATCAAGATCAATGATAAGAACCCAAAAGATCAAAT